>JBAIAA010000352.1:3000000-3553165 GCA_037893245.1 Crossaster papposus | reverse complement strand
GACTGCATGCTCTGTGGGTGCACCAAGACGTTTATCACCCTTACTCTTATCTTAGACCCTGCCGAGTTTTGGCTGCTGTCAACATGTCGCCCCTGTTGCTTTTCGTCGTGGCCGGCTGGGCCTTGACGCTCCAGGCTGTCAACCGGGCGTTGGAACCGTCTGCCCCGGCGGTACGGGCCGTGCGGGAAGTACTCGGACACGGACAGGCACAAGTGGAGAAACGGGACCACTTCGTTGCTGAGTTCCTTCGTCATGTCTGTTCTCGTGTCGAGTTGGTAAGAAACATTCAGAACACGCACTGCGTAATACTTATAGTATGGCTATGGGGTGATAATCAGGATGGAAACCCAAATTTTTGAATATGAATACGTCCACTTCAGCCTCGGTTCAGGGGTCATGTTACTATTTGGGAGATATTTTGCACAGGAAGTGGGTATCTAGCATGAACCCCCCCCACCCCGGGCAGGGGCAGGGGGGGGGGGGGGGGGGGGTGCAAAAAGTGCGCCACCAACGTTGAAATGTATCGCATTAGTTCTTCCACGCTCACGAGTCGTTTGAGTATTTGTGCACAATCTCCATGTGCAGCAACGGTACGTCAACGTTAATTTTGTTCAACTGCTTTTTTCATTTTCAATACAATTTTGGTCAAAATTTAGGTAAATAACAACCTTTTTTTAAACTACAAAAGAAAAGATGTTAAGATTGGATGCCAAAACCTCTTTAATTTTCGCGTGAGAAAATTGTTCCCTTCTATTTTGAGAATGGACGGTAGTACCACAGCATTTTGCAATCGCAGCCTCAAAGGCCCCCCCCCCCCCCCCCCCCCCCCCCCCCCCCCCCCCCCCCCCCCCCCCCCCCCCCCCCCCCCCGGTACGTGCTACAAATGGCAAGACAATTTGTTATTTACCCACAGAAATGTCCCTTGCGAATGATGTTACTTCGGGTGTGTCTTTACACGTCCACATCAGTACGATAGCTCATTTGTGGAGTGTCGTGGTCTACTGCATTACATTTGTAAAATGTGGGTAAAGCTATAGGTTGTGGGTTCGAATCCGGCCTGGAACTTCGGCGCGTGTGCCCTTAGGCAAGGCACTTTGTCACTCAATGCTTTTCTCCACCCAGGAGTAAATGGGTACCTGTAAGGGGGCAGAGATGGTTTTTGTGGTTGATTTAGCTGCTTTGCGTCAAAATAGCAGCATCCAGCTGTATACTCCCCAGAGAGCTAAGATGGTATTTTGAATGTTAAATGGATCCAATGACCCAGGTAATAATATGAGAGCGCCTTGAGTAACAGTCTGACTGAAATTCGTTCCTTAAGGTCAAAGGGTATTAAGCTAATAACTGAGATGGTGAATGCTTACAAAAAATACATTTCTTGTACTTCCATTGTCAGAATTGTTCAAAAAGTCAGGAAATATTTACACACCCTGGTTTGTATGCCAGAACAGATAGAAGCATTTTAGTTTGTAACACGTGATTTTGCTACAGTGATTTTAACCGTATTTCGTTTAATGTACTACGGTAAGCTAACAAATATTAATTTGTTAATAGTACATGTATGTGTACATACAAATATTTATCTTTTAACCCTAACCCCCTAAGGCCCTAGGCCTTACTTTGGGCTAAAGAACTGCGTACTACAGAATACTACTTAGTATTTTGTAGCATTGGGTCTCTCTGTGACTGATGATTGAGTGTGTACTGCAGAGTACAGATACTGCCAACTACAAAATACTAATAATAGTGGCAATACAGGTCAGTAATACTTACCTGGCAAAAAATGCAGTAGTCCAGCCTTGACCCATTGTGTCCCAAGTGACAATTATTGCTGTAGAGTTTAGAACACCTTACACAGCATACATGGGCCATGCACACTCAGCAAGCAGAGAGACCCAATGCCAAAAAGTACTACGAGTGCAATATGGGGTGAAGTACCAAATACTAAAAATTACTACAGGCATTGCACACAAGTCAGTGAGAGTACTGCACTAGTACATGTAGTAAAAAGTAGCATTAGGTAGGGTTAGGGTTAATAGTCTGTTAGTCTTTTTCTGCTTCGTATGGTTTCACGGGGGCATGCCAGCTAGTCTGGCTCCCTGACCTGATAATACTAAGCATTGCTGTTTCATCTGAGGTATCGTCAGGGAACCCATCTACAAGAAAAACGCATTGTTTTGGTCTTGGTTTTTCTAGCAAATATATGAACACAAAACTTTAAACAGGCCGATGGAGCAATTTTGCTATAAAATAGAAACCCCTTTATTCATTATTACAGCAAAATCAAATGTTGTATCCTATAGTTGTTCGCAACAAAATAGAAACTCCCATGTTTATTTAAATGCTATAAAAGTTGCATAAAAGCTGCACATGTATGATAATCACATTGTTACTGGTATATATCCCTTGGAAACACATTAACATTGCCATGGTCGGAGCTCCTGCACCGATGAAACATTTTCATTGGTTTTTTATCTCTTCTATTTTGAATATTTTTTTTTTTTCTTTCAGTTTTTACTGGTACCCGGAGCTATGGAACGACATGATGTATTACAGTACACTGCTGGGCGAAATAACGTATGCAGTTCTTATAGGTAAGAAAACATATTTAGAAAAAAATATCAGTGTAAAAATAAAAGACAGAACAGAGACTGCCTAATTTGTCTTCTTACGGGATGCAAAAATGTTGGCAAACCGACCTCGCGTTAAGTTTGGTACCTCTGTACAAGTATGCGTTGTTAGGCCAAATAAAAAGAAATACCAGTTGATCGTCCTGATTTTTCCTAAAAGAGGAGGATGAGGGCCTTTTTATTTTTTATTTTTTATTTTTTATTTTTTTTCCAAGATGGCCGCCAAGTATTTCAATTCAAACAGGCCACCAATTTTTCAGTTTGAAATCACCGCTAACTTTCTTTATATCTATTTGTTGCATGAGGACCCGGGTTAACGGGGATTATTACACTAAGATGAATATGAATAATAATGACTAATATAATGGATTAAATAATTAACACCTCACCCAAGCAAAACACAAAAAATGCAGTTACATCAGAGACACCAAGTCAGATTTGATCATGAACAAATACTTCAAATACTTGTGAACAAAATTCAAATGACGTTAGTCATGTACCCGGCACGCCAGAAACAAATATTTCTAAAAAAAAGAAAGAAATCAAAAACAAAAAATAATTTAAAAAAAAGTGCGGCCTCAAAAAAGGATGCGGGCGATCAACTGGTATTTTTTTTTATTTGGCCTTATGTGTTGTGTAATCTGCTGCACCTACATGTACAATGTACAACAATTTTAAGGTTTTCAAAAGAAGTTTGGGTAGGATCTAGAGGAAATTATTTAGCGGGAACTTTATTCGTTTTGCACATAATTACTGGGGAACAAATTCTGACTTGTTCATTCACATAATTGAAAACTGAGTGATTAGTATTTTTCGCATTAGTCGCTAGCCAAAGGGATTATCATGATGAAAAAAGCAATATTTTGCTGTGCTCGCCAAGCTTATGATGTCTATGCATGCATTAGGAATTCAAGCAATGCAACACGGGACGAAGCTGCTGCCATGTACATGTATACAATACACAGCTGGGACAGTTAAAGGGAAATTCCAGGCTCAATAATATTTTACCTTGTCTAAAAGAATATATGTGACCTGTCATCACAAAATAGAGTAAAGTCGGAAATATTGAAAATTGAGATATTGGTATTTTCAAATTCTTCAGAAAGAGAGCTTTCCAATGATACATAACACTTGGGGATTTTGCTATAAATACTTTTTACAGCGCTCTAGAAAGTCATGGGTTTCACAAAACGTGTTTGTGAGAAAACTTACTTGCAAAAACATGCAAAAGTAAGGGACAAAACAGGACAAGTAAGGGTCGGTTGAGCATAGCAACGGCTATGTTCTAATCATTATTTCTTGTTGAAATTTGTATACAAAGTATTGTATAAATAACAAAATATCAAAATTTCGAAAACGTGAGATACTTACGAGATCCTGATTTGCATATTTAATTACCTTGTTAATTAGACCACTAATAAAATCCAAACACTAACTACGCAAAATCGCGTAATTTAAGAGGTTTTTGATTATCTGATCTCACCCAACAAGTTTGAACATGTAGAGGAGGACTCGGGCTTTCCAAATTACGCAAAATCTTAAAATTGACCACCCCTTCATATTTTGACTTTGGATGGCCATATATCTCTGAATCACATTGTGCGACTTTACTCTCATTTTGTGGTGACAGGTCACATATGGTAACATACTGACTCCGCAGGGAATTTGTTTTGATTTCTTATCAAGAACCATTCAGGAGTACAACTGTACAAGGGCGCGTCCATATTGTTCAAATTTTCCGCCTCATCCGGGACATTATGACGTAGTGTCTGCACCTCAATGCACATTGCTTTATTGCGTGTTGTTCGCACTGGTATCCTACCTTGACGCGGCCAACGACATAAATGCATACGTATGTTGTACGGTGCCTGACTATTGCGAGTACATGTATTGCATTTCTGTGCAGAATATCGACTTGACGCGCCACAAACTATCGTTTATTTTTTTATTTTCTGAGAAGAATAGAAAAGCTAGTAATTATGGCATCAGGTCCTTCTCCGTATGATTTTGAGCCCTCTTTCACATGTACATTTGTACAGTACACATTATGTATACACTATATGCCGTACACAAAAGGGTTCACTTGCATAATTGCATTCCTTGCGCGTGCAGGGCCGCTATCGATCGGGCTTCGCGTACTGATGGTGCAGACACTACGTCACAATATCTCATATGTACCGATAAACCAGAACAAAATGGCGGCTCGCATGACGGTAAGCGCAGTGCGAGAAAATCTCTTTTTTTTAATGTTTACCGAAACCGATAAAAATGAAATAAAAATCAAGTCACAATGGCAATTGACACTCTTTAACATTTTGCCATTATAAACTATGGATAGAGTAGAGTTTCCCTTTAAACAGTGTTACTCCACGACTGTTTCAGTATGCACACCCTGAGAGTCCTATGTTACACCCACAGGTTACTACATGTACGACTTCTGCGATCTGGTTGTCCACAACAAAATCGGTGCAATATGGCCGCTTTTAGGACATCATTTTGCGGTAAGGAAAATAACTTTTTCATCTACATGAATAATCAATCTGTCATATCCCTGTTTTGATTGTACCCACGAAACGGCCGTCGGTGCACAAATGCCAGGGGAATTAATGGTATATTTATTGCAGTCACATTGTAATCGGAGTCAACGAATCGACTCTGATGGACATGGAAGCCCTACTCATTAAGCACTTGTTTTACCCAGCAATGAATCAGTAGACATTTACTTGTGTATGATCGACAGACCATTTTGCTTTTGTTGTAAAAATAATGGAATTAAGCCTAGGGGATTTGTATTTTATAGCCAATATTGTCCCATTAACGTGTACAAGTTTTATGTTTATAGATGCTGGAAATAGAGAGAAAAATTTTCCCGTAGTCTGGTTCCCTGACCTCATTCAGACAGAATAGAGCACTTTATAAACGTCGGGAAATTGTCTCTGTACCAACGGACTATAGATGCGTAACCAATTGCAAACATAAAGTGGACTAACAAAATGTGAAGTTGGGAAAGTACAATGTATTTGAAAATTCAGGTTTTTCATTGATGCGGTCGGCCGAAATTAATACAAAAATCTCAATTTTTTGGACAAATGACACCACACCAGGCTGTAATTTATAATAAAAATGACACCTATTTCTAAATCATAATTGCGTTTTAACTTTATTGATTTTAGATATCACATGGGATATCTATGGAAACGTCGATAATGTAGTATTTTGTATCAATTTCCAACGATTGCTGGCCGGCAGCCATTGGAAAAACTCGAATATTTTCAAACATTGCCCCTATTTTTATATTTACTTCGCCCACATTTTTTTTTGCAATACGGTTACACGGTCGCAATACTGTTGTGTTGCAAAGTCGCATTCACCACTAAAGGAAAAAAGGCCCTCCGAACAAGAACCTCTAGGTACAACGACCGTCGTCTTCAGAGTCCTGAAGTGAAATAAGATTTACAGTCCAAGTCCGAAGAGGCAGAACCTCAAGCAGACCCGGTACAACAGTAGGAGCAGCTCAAGAAGGCACTGCAACAGCCCTTGATCAAAGTCATAGCTCCTCAACCAGGAAACACCAGGATTGGTTTGACGAGTCAGCCGTGCATAAATACTGGAGCTACTAGAAAGGAAATGCACATGCCACAAGCATGTCCTTGATCATGCTGCTAAAGTCGCCTATCGAGAAGCCTGCAGTACCCTTCAGTCAAAGCTGCGCATCCTCAAGAAGAACTGGTGGGTTGCCCTTGATGAACGGATTCAAGGTCTGGCTGACCATGGGACATTAGCTCTTTCTACGACGCACTCATCAGAACTGTGTATGACCCATGCCATCAAATGTCCTTCTGAAGGACAAGGAAGCTATCATGCCTCTTCAGGACAAGCGTTACGTGCAGGAATCCTGGCTAGACCTGATTCTTCAGGTGGAAGTGAAGCTAGACCTTGACGACAAACCAAACCTCTTCCAGATCGAGAAGGCCATTA
Source organism: Crossaster papposus (assembly GCA_037893245.1). NCBI lineage: Eukaryota > Metazoa > Echinodermata > Asteroidea > Velatida > Solasteridae > Crossaster > Crossaster papposus. Next base: position 3,546,560 of record JBAIAA010000352.1, on the reverse strand, counting down.
CCCAGCTGAGACTCGGGAAATCACTTGGCAGTGACAGAATACCAACAGAAGTCTTCCAGCAGTGACTCGGTACAACGCAGACTTGAGAGCTTGTTTTCGCTGCTTGCTGGGAGAGCAGAACCATCATAGAGATGCAGTTGTCATCCCCTACACAAGAGCAAGGGCGAGAAATCAGACAGTATCCTGCAAAGCAGGCTCATTCCAGGCTTGTAGAAGAGAACACTCCAGAGAGTCAGTGTGGCTTTCAGCCGAAACGAGGCACCATTACAGTAAAAGTGCAGAAAGCAGAACTTGGGTCTTTACGCGCCCTGGCCGAAACTTTTGACACTAGTGTGAGCCATGAGGGAATGTGGAAAATCCTAGCATGCCTCGGCCACCCACACAAGGACCAAATAGGTCAGGTCAAACTACACAGTACCCTGTCGATCAGACAGCTTCTCAATCTCCGTTGGCGCCAAGCAGGGATGTATACTTGCCCCAACGCTGTTTTCTATATTCTTCAGTATGATGCTTCGCGAAGGCAAGGATAACATAGTAGATGGCATTTGTGTCTGCTTCCTAATCGATGGCAGTATTCTTCATTTAAAGCTGGCAGACGAGCAGCTGCTGAGGACAAGTGAAAGAATTGTTGAAAGGTCTGCACCGGGCTCCACACCCAACTCCGAGCCTGCAGACAGACCAAGATCATCTGGTTTTCTAAACTGATAATTCCCTGACGTATATACAGTAGCTCTGGTTCATCTGAAGGATATCAAGGAACCAGACTACAATAAAAAAAAAATTCTTGGTTTTCCCAGCATTTGTGAATACAAACCTTAAACCAGTTCGTGCCGGATGGCGAATATACAAAACGGATGACGCATAAACACGCCACGAGCAAGGCCTGAATTGTCTGTCAGCAGCGAGCAAGGCCGGAAATGCGTCGGTGTGCTTCCCGGTACTGGCGACCTGAACCTGCTTCGGATAGAGTTTTGTTAAAAATAATTCCGCGCGTCGGCTCGGTGATGTTAAAATAATCCCGGCGCGAACTGGTTAAACTGTCGGCGTCCATTATACCAATATAGCATGATTTAAGGGTGAAAGTCGATATTTGATTCCCGAGGTATTGGAAGTTGACGAACTGAACTAACAATACTGAACTGAATTTATTTGCATTGTTTTTGCATTGAACTATAGGGGATATTTCTGTTGGTGATGGTGCACAGCTACCAGCAAGGCATGGGCGCAATTCTTTTCACCTTATTCTGTGAGGTCAGCGCCGTCTTTTTACATCTCCGCCAGCTTCTCCTAATGCACGGATTGCCCCGGCAATCCCTCCTCTTCCATGCGGTCAAGGTCATGAACCTTGCGACATTCGTCATCTTCCGGCTGATCCCCATGGCATTCTCGAGCTACTGCACCCTGGTGTTCGAAATGGTCCCCATCTTGGCCGTCGTCACTCGGCTGTGCAATGTCTCTATTGTCACGGTCAATGTCGTGCTGTTCCGTCGCGTGGTCTACAACGACTTTATCCGGAAGGACAATAACAACAAGAGTGAAGAGGCATTCCTCATGGATAGATAGGACTCCACTCTGGATAGACTTTTGCGGGTAGGAACACCATATGGTGCTTAGGTCCTTGCAAGGCCCTTTTTAACCAGTTCGCTTCGGATGACGTGTATACACGCAGCGTTTTTCCAGAATTAAAAACAGATGACAGGATAAGCATGTCGCAAGCAAGGCCGAGAATGTCATCAACAACCGGCTCACAGCAAGCGAGGCCTGAACTACCAGGGTGTGCTACCCACAGATCCTGGCCTGAACCCATCTCTGATCGAGGTTTGTAAAAAACAATACCGCGTCTGGGTCCGGTCAATGTCAAAAATAATCCTGGTGCGAACTGGTTAAGCAGTACTAGCCAAAATGGCAGAGCATACATGTGTATTGCTATTGGCATTTCGGAACGCCTTTTTACTTTTTACTTTTTACTTTTTATATTTTCTGCTTATCTGCAGCTTTGTTTACGAAATGTTAAGATATATTTTTAACGAAGGCCTGTATAATAAATGTATTAATAAAGGGACACTCCGCTCTGAAAAGCACCCGGTTGGGTTACAAAACGCGTTTTAAACGAAACGGTTGTTTTAACTTAAAAGATCATTTAAAAGTAGCATGTACATGTACATGTCCACCACAACTGCCTTAAAAATGCTCTTTTGTGCTATTCCTGCGATATTGCGCGCGCGCGAGAACGAATCGTGATTCTAAACAATCGAGCCGTTTTGACGCCGAGCACACTATACTCGTAAATAATTCCAGTCGAATATATTTGTTTACCAGTGCATTCCATTCTTCTGCGGACGTGCGATGAATCGTCAGCATGAAGGAGACCTATATATTTACGGCTGGAAATACGTATATGCCGCGTAAACTTTCAGGCTTTGTTCGTCTGTTCTCGGGAGCAGTATAGACTTTCAAACCTGGGGCCAATTTCATAGAGCTGCTAATAAGCACAAACATTTGCTTATCATGAAAATTTGTCCCTGGCAAAAACCAGGTTACAGACCAAACATTTTCACGTGATCTTTATTGTTTTTGATTGACAATCAGCTGTTTTTTGGCTTAGCATGAAAAACACGTAGGATTTTGTCTGGTAACCTGTTTTTAATGAGCAAGACTTTTTTTGTGATAAGCAAATTGTTGTGCTTAGCAGCTCTATGAAAATTGCCCCCTATTTTTGAAATGGGATAAGTAAACAACCAAAATCAAGACATTTTCTGGGTTTTCAGGACGGAATGTCTCTTTATAACAAAATACTCGCGGACAAGCTTTGCACGACTAAAAAATGTTAAACAACATTTCAATTTGTACAATGAAAGTTTTAATTTCCATACTGCCTTGGGGAAGCCCCGTTTGTTTTGTCGAGGGATTTTTTCCAAGCTGAAGATTGTCCGATTTTCAAAGCATGACGATAATCTTCGCGTAAATACACCGTGCATTATTAGGCCTACGTATTTATATGCTTTTTATATACGCCTTATACAAAGTTTTTACAATACATGTAGTTGCTATTTTTATCTATATATTTAACTATTGGGTTTATTTACACATTACTTGTTTATTATTCCTTGCCTTTCTAAACAAAAATCTTGGGTCAGATTGACCCGGAAACGCATTTAAATCTGCACAGTTCTTTACAGGGTCAAATGTTAAAGTTTTTGGGGTAAAAATAACCTCCGGAAAAAACATTGACACGCATTGTTGCGCGTGACCCGCGCGTGACCCAGTAAGGCACGACAAGCAGGATATACCTATATGCTTCTTTCGCAAAATTTAGTTTGGGTGGTGGATACAATTACAAGCGAAGACGCCAATCTGGTGTTAAAGGTAGAATACACCATTTGCAAATATCAAACAATTTTACTCCCGAATTAGTAACAAAAATCTTACTCATTTGAAAGTAAATAACAATTGTATATAGGCATCCAGCAAAATGGTTGCGATACATATACTGTATTTGTTCCCCCCCCCCCCCAAAAAAAAAAAATCATGATTGCCGAAAAAAACCTGTTGAAAGTGACGAACGCTGACCTCTTTTATATAAATTATAGAGATTATATTCTTTTGCGATATCAAAACAAAATAGATCTTCCTTTTCGGCCGGATACAAACAAAGGCCTATTTCTTCATTGTATAACATCTATGTGACTGACAGCTTAATCTACAAGTTGTGTGCAGTGTGTAGGTATGCATTTATACTATAAACGATATTTTTTATATTCAACTATGGTGCAATGGAAGCCTTACTTTCTTTTTGCGAACACTTTTTTTTAAATAAACTTTGAGGATAATGTGTACTTTGCTTACTTTAATTATGGCTGACGTTTTATAATTAAATACAACTTTTAACCTAATTAGTTTAGAAATGGTTTTTGAGTTTATTTATTTCAGGTCTGGCTGATGATTCATTTTTGAACAGTTAAAATGACGTTGCGATCCGCTCAAGTGAACACCGCAAACGTTTGCCAACGTTCGCCAGCTTTCGCCAACATTCGCCATTTTTGTGTGCGCGTCAACTGGGAAATGTTCGCGGAGTTGGCAAACGTTTGTTGCGTGAGAGAAACGAAGCCCCGATGTACGTCTGCCACATTAAACAATATTGCAATATTTGATATCCCGGATCAAGTCCCTTCTCCCCCTCCCCAAATAATAACAAAAATTCCCCAAAACGTACGTTTGAACTCATGAGACTTTTCTCAATGCTAATAATGTTTACATATCAGACATTGGTTCAGAGACGGCTCCGTTTTGACGTATGATACTCGGATTGCTTTGAAGGTAGGATACACTATTGGTAATTGCTTGAATGATCACGAATAATTTCAAACATTGCTCCTATTTAGTATTTTTATATTTACTTCGCCCACATTTTTTTTGCAGTGCGGTTACACATCAGTGACACCGACCACAGACTGGTCTGTTGCAAAGTCGCATTCACCTTCATACCCCCACAAAAAAAAAACTCGGAACAAGACTCTCCAGGTACAACGACTGTCGCCTTCAGAGTCCTGAAGTGAAATAGGATTTACAGTCGGGGAGAAGCTGGGCGAAGAGGCAGAACCTGATGCAGACCCAGTACAACAGTAGGAGAAGCTCAAGAAGGTACTGCAACAGCCCTTGACCAAAGTCATAGCTTCTCAACCAGGGAACACCAGGATTAGTTTGACGAGTCAGCCGTGCAGAAATACTGGAGCTACTAGAAAGGAAACGCACATGCCACAAGTGTGTCCTTGCTAGGTCCATTGATCATGCTGCTAAAGTCGCCTATCGAGAAGCCTGCAGTACCCTTCAGTCAAAGCTGCGCACCCTCAAGAATAACAGGTGGGTTGCCCTTGCCGAACGGATTCAAGGTCAGGCTGACGCATAGGACATTGGCTCTTTCTACGGGGCACTTTCTACGGGCCACTGCTACGCTCTCTAGATGCATGGCTCAACCCTTCTGACACCATCATGCCTCTCCAGGACAGGCGTTACATGCAGGAATCCTCGCTAGACCTGATTCCGCAGGTGGAAGTGAAACTGGACCTTGACGACCCACCAAACCTCTACGTGATCGAGAAGGCCATTACCCAGCTGAGACCCGGGAAATCACCTGACAGTGACAGAATACCAGCCGAAGTCTTCCAGCGGTGACTTGGTACAAAACGGACTTGAGAGCTTGTTCGCTGCTTGCTGGAGAGCAGAACCATCATATAGATGCAGTTGTCATCACCTATACAAGAGCAAGGGCGAGAAATCAGACAGTTCCAACTACAGGGGCATCATTCTCCATTGCTGGCAAGATCGTATCCTGCTAAGGCTCACCCCATGCAGGCTTGTAGAAGAAAACACTCCAGAGAGTCAGTGTGGCTTCCAGTCGAAACGAGGCACCACTACAGTAAAAGTGCAGAGAGCAGAACTTGGGTCTTTACGCGCCCTGGCCAAAACCTTTGACACTAACTAGTGTGAGCCATGAGGGAAGGTGGAAAATCCTAGCATGCCTCGGCCACCCACCCAAGTTTCTGACCATCTTCCGCCAGCTCCACAAGGACCAAATAGGTCCAAATAGGTCAAGTCAAGCTACACATACAGTACCCTGTCGGACAGCTTCTCAATCTCCGTTGGCGTCAAGCAGAAATGTAACGCTGTTTTCTATGTTCTTCAGTGTGATTCTTCGCGAAGGCAAGGAAAGTAGACGGCACCTGTGTCTGCTTCCTAATCGATGGCAGTATTCTTCATTTGAAGCTGGCAGACGACCAGCTGCTGAGGACAAGAGAAAGAGACAGAAGGAGCTGGCCGCCACTCGGCCCAGCCTTTGTTTAAATTGTAGAAAGGAATGTCAGACAACTCGCCCGTTGAGACAACTCGACTCGGGACAAGTCGACCGTTGAGACAACTCGCCCGTTGAGACAACTCGACCGTTGAGACAACTCGACTCGAGACAAGTCGACCGTTGAGAAAACTCGACTTTATAGAAATGTTTGTGGAAAAAGTTGTTCTCCACAGACGAGAGCGCAAGTATCAGAAGTCGGCAACCTTAATACGCCCGCTTTGTACTACGAAGACCAATCAGCGTGCAGGCAGTAGTTGTCACCTGTCAACTGGTCGTCAACTACGGAGCTATTACATTGTTTGTACTGTGCCGAATACTTCGGTTTATATAGGGCGACATAATAATTTTTAGAAAGCCAAAAAAATGGTGATCGATTAATAACGACCAGTTGTGAAATAAATGCATGTACACGTTTCTATACTTAAGGAGAGACAATACTCACATTTGCAAGCGTTTCATTTGAAAAACATATTTTTTGATTAATTTCCATTATAAAAGAAGTAGTTTGTGTGCCACAATGTCTACCTAAATATTGTTTTTCTATTTTTTTTTTCAGGAAACGCCAGGTCTCAAAATACATGTTTATAAAATGTTAAATTCTTATGAAATTCTTATCCAAATAAACTAAATACGAGGTACATGTTTTTAGAAAACTGTTTCAGACTGCTAACTGGGTGCTTGATTGATCTAAAACACATGTGCACATAATCTCTACACCTTTTCGATTCTTGAAGGCGTTATTTAGAATGATCATAACTTTATAACCTGATAGCCTAAGGGTTTTTAATTTCGTTGAATTTGATTCATCGCGGACGGCACTACAGTACAATCGTCTCAAGCAACACAAATGGTTCATTGGCGAGCCACCGGATCATCTGTAAATAGAAAAATAATGAGTGTTAATTCACAGTTTGGGTCAAAAATATAAAAATTAAGAAATAATATTAACGCAATGGTCGGTCTTATGTGTGCGTGAACGGTACCGAATCCCAAGCTGCATGCGCAGCGGCAACTCCGAACTCCTGCAAACTCCCAAACGACGATCAGTCAAACGGCGATCAGCCGCCGTCAAAATCCCCGGTACTACATAGTACATGTATCCCCAAAACATGGGAGTCGACTTGTCTCAACGGTCGACTTGTCTCAACGGTCGACTTGTCTCAACGGTCGACTTGTCTCAACGGTCGACTTGTCTCAACGGTCGACTTGTCTCAACGGTCGACTTGTCTCAACGGTCGACTTGTCTCAACGGTCGACTTGTCTCAACGGTCGACTTGTCTCAACGGTCGACTTGTCTCAACGGTCGACTTGTCTCAACGGTCGACTTGTCTCAACGGTCGACTTGTCTCAACGGTCGACTTGTCTCAACGGTCGACTTGTCTCAACGGTCGACTTGTCTCAACGGTCGACTTGTCTTTCCATTTATCGAATATACGGTCGAGTTGTCTCAACGGGCGAGTTGTCTCAACAGTCGACTTGTCCCGAGTCGAGTTGTCTCAACGGTCGACTTGTCTGACCTCCGTAGAAAGTCTGCACCGCTCAAATCGGACTCAACACTCATCTCCAACCTACAGACAGATCATAACCAGTCTGTTTTTCTAAACTGATAATTCCCTGACGTCTATAGCTCTGGTTCATCTAAAAGATATCAAGGAACCAGACTACAAGAAAAAACAAATTCTTAGTTTTTCCAGCATTTGTGAACACAAACCTTTAAACAGTCAGCAGCGTCCATTATACAAATATAGCACGATTTAAAGGTCTATGCAGACCTTTCTTGAAGAATTGTTGTTTAATAATTTAAAATGTGCCTTGGTGTGTAAGTAACAAGACCAGGGGTGATGGAAATGGTATAAAATTAATTGGGGTTAATCACCATAAATGTAATTGTCCCCCTCATTAACATGTTCAAACACTGACAATGGTGGCGCTGTTCATGACGAACATTCGGCAACCGCAGCATGCGATCCGCGTACGTAAATACGTGTAAATGTACATGTACCGGTACATACATGTACCCATGCACGTACGCAGCAGATTTTGTTCAGACATTGCAATTAAATTAGATGACAGTTCGGGGCATGGGAGCGAATATTCCATAGAATCGGATGAAATATACTCAGTATCATCAGTTCCGGCCCAAAGTGTTCGCTGCATAGCGTGGAGCTTGGTGTCGGGCCTGTCCACTTCGCCCTAGTCAGCCGGACTTTGGCAGTCCAAATCCGGCTATATTTTGGGTCAGTTGGAAATGTGTGCATGCTCACGCCATCTTTATGGGTGTTGCTGTAACCTGCAGCATAGCAACACATCTGGCTGGCATTCTTCTTTTGAATAAGAAAATTCAGAACAATTCTATTGACAATAACTTGAATCGACCATCGACTAAATGATTTTGCATCGATTGTACGCGTGGCACATGATGCTGCATGCATGCACGGCCCGTTCGGTGCTGGTCGAGGTGTTCCCGAACGTAACGTCACAATTATGCAAATTTGACATGTTAATAAGCTACCATTCTCGGGGAGGGGCTGGTCCCCCAAAAACATTTTTTCTCATATTTATTACCCAAAACTAAAACTTTTATATAGGAAATCACTCAATTAGTTATAATCTAAACTAATAAAAAACACATTACTGAGACCCTTTAAGGGTGGGAAGTCGATATCCCGAGGTATTGGAAGTTGACAAACTAGTTCCCGAGGCGAAGCCAAGTGAACTAGTTTGTCAACTACCAATACTGAACTGAAATTATAACGTGTTTCTGCACTGAACTATAGGGGATTTTACTGTTTGTGATGGTGCACAGCTACCAGCTAGGCATGGGCGCGATTCTCTTCAGCTTATTCTGTGAGGTCAGCGCCGTCTTTTTACACCTCCGCCAGCTTCTCCTAATGCACGGAGTGGCCCGGCAATCCCTCCTCTTCCATGCGGTCAAGATCATCAACCTCGCGACATTCGTCATCTTCCGGTTAATCCCCATGGTATTCTCGAGCTACTGCGCCCTGGGGTTCGACTTGGTCCCCATCTTGGCCGTCGTCACTCGGCTGTGCAGTGTCTCTATCCTCGCGGTCAACGTCGTGCTGTTCCGTCGCGTGGTCTACAACGACTTTATCCGGAAGGACAATAACAAGAGCGAAGAGGCATTCATCATGGATAGATAGGACTCCACTCTGGATAGACTTTTGCGGGCAGGCAAACCATATGGTGCTTAGGTCCTTGCAAGGCCCTTGCAAGGTCCTTTTTAACCAGTTCACGTCGGATGACGTGTATACACGCAGCGTTTTTCCAGAATTAAAAACAGATGACAGGATAAGCATGTCGCAAGCAAGGCCGAGAATGTCATCAACAACCGGCTCACAGCAAGCGAGGCCGGAACTACCAGGGTGTGCTACCCATAGATCCTGGCCTGAACCCATCTCTGATCGAGGTTTGTGAAAAACAATCCCGCGCCTGTGTCTGTCCGGTCAATGTCAAAAATAATCCTGGTGCCAACTGGTTAAGCAGTACTAGCCAAAATGGCAGAGCATGTGTATTGCCATTGGCATTTCAGAACGCCTTTTTACTTTTTATATTTTCGGCTCATCTGCAGCTTTGTTTACGAAATTTTAAGATATATTTTTAACGAAGACCCGGATGTACATGTATTAATAAAGGGACACTCCGCTCTGAAAAGCACCTGGTTGGGTTACAAAACGTGTTTTAAACAAAACGGTTGTGTTAACTAAAAAGATCATTGAAAAGTAGCACGTACATGTCCACCACAACTGCCTTAAAAATGCTGTTTTGTGTTATTCTTGCGAGAACGAATCGTGATTCAAAAAAAATAAAGCTGTTTTGACGCCGAGCGCTACTCGTGATTCCAGTCGCACATTTTTCACCAGTGCATTGCATTCTTCTGCGGACGTGCGATGAATCGTCAGCATGAATGAGACATATATTTACGGCTGGAAATACGTGTAAGCCGCGTCAGATGTAAACGTTTGGCCTGGGCTTTGTTCGTCTGTTCCCGGGAGCAGTAAGACATCTCCTTTTAAACCAGACTTTTGAAATAGGATAAGTACATGTAAGCTACCAAAAACAATACATTTTCTGGGTTTTCAGGACGGAATGTCTCTTTACAACAAAATACTCGAGGACAACCTTTGCATGACGGCAACAACATTTCAATTTGTACAAAATTGGGGATGCCCAAATTGTTTTGTTGAGGGATTTGTTCCGAGCTAAAGATAACCTTCGCCTAAATACACCGAGCATTATTAGGCCTATGTATTTAATATATGCTTTTTATATACGCCTTATACACAGTTTTAACAATAGTTGCTATTTTGTATCCACAAGTATATATTTAACTATTGGGTTTAATTACACATTACTTGTTTATTATTCCTTGCCTTTCTAACAAAAAAACAAATGGGTCAGATTGACCCGGAAACGCCTTTAAATCTGGGTCAAATTTGAAAGTTTTGTGGTAAAAATAACCTCGGGGGAAAAAAACATTGACACGTAAAAGGCATTTTTGCGCGTTAAAGGCAAGACGAGCGAGATATATACCTTGAGCTTTGCACGCCTATATGCTTCTTTCGCAAAATTTAGTTTGGGTGGTGGATACAATTACAAGCAAAGACGCCAATCTGGTGTTAAAGGTAGAATACACCATTTCCAAATATCAAACAATTTTACTACCGAATTATTAACAAAAATCTTACTTATTTGAACGTAAATAACGATTGCATATAGGCATCCAGCAAAATGTTTGCGTTATAGATATCCTGTATTTGTTCCCCCAAAAAATGAAAAATCATGATTGCCGAAAGAAAAAAAATCGGACAGGTCAATTAAACGATATTCACTATAAAATACAACCGCTTAAAAGATGGATACACCATTGGTAATTGCTTGAATTATCATGAATGGGTGGATTTGGGGGTTGTATTTCCGAAGTTTTACAATCATGGATGCCGAGAAAAGCACGAAAAACAGCGTTTGTTTTCAACCGGCGTCGAGCAGTTATTCTTATGTTATCTTTGTTTTTTTCGCGATCGCCCAATGGCGATCGCAAATTGTTTTTTATAAAATGTTAGTTTTCGGAATAATTACAGTATATCTAGCGCAATCATTTTGCTGGATGCCTAGAATCATTATTTACTTTCAATTGAGTAAGATATTTCTTAATAATTCGGTAGTAAATATGTTTCGATATCTGCAAATGGTGTATACTACCTTTAAAACGAAATTACTTATTTGAAAGTAAATAACGACTGTATATAGTTATCCAGGCAAATGATTGCGCTAGACATCCTGTATTTGTCCCCCCTCCCCCCTCCCCCATAGTAAATATCGTTTAACTGACCTTTCCGAAGTTTTCTAATCATGGATGCCGAGAAAAGCACGAAAAACAGCGTTTGTTTTCAACCGGCGTCGAGCAGTTATTCTTATGTTATCTTTGTTTTTTTCGCGAATTGTTTTTTATAAAATTATATTTTTCGGAATAATTACAGGATATCTAGCACAATCGTTTTGCTGGATGCCTAGAATCATTATTCACTTTCAATTGAGTTACTTAATAATTCGGTAGTAAATATTTTCGATATCTGCAAATGGTGTATCCAACCTTTAAATCTACCCATTCCTGGTAATTCAAGCAATTACCAATGGTGTATCTATCCTACCTTTAACCTTTAGGGCTTAACCTTTAACCTTTGAGGCTTTAACCTTTAACCTTTGAGGCTTTACCTCAAGCTTTATACGCGCCTATATGATTCCTTCGCAAAATTTAGTTTGGGTGGTGGATACAATATTACAAGCAAAGGCGCCAGTCTGGTGATAAATGTTTCGAAATGCATCTGTTCGTATTGTTTTCTTGTACGGGGGTATGATAGACATACGTATGGCTAGTCTGGATAAACCAACAAGAAAACTATAATGGCAAACTAATAACAGCACGTCAATATATTTGGTGTGATTAAACTTTTGAATTGATAGTTAAGCAGATTGGTGTAAACATTGTTAATCAAATGATAAAACCATGGACTTAGGCACAGTATGTCATTCGAACGATATTTGGTTATAGGGCTATCGCAGGTCATGTCCTTTGAGGTAGAACAAGAAATGGCTATACCATCGCTTGTTATTCTACTACAGTATATATTTTCAAAGGATAAATTTGCGATGGCCCTATAAAAGCCAAATATCTTTCTCATGACAAACCCTGTGTGCCAAAATTCCATGTTTTTATCATCAAATGAACAAATCTATATTTTGCACCAATCTGCCTGACTATATAAAATGCAATGACGCAGGAATACTATACGATGTTCCTGTGTTGTTTTAATTGGTGCCGAAGTTTAAATAATTCCCCTAAACAATATGTTGTATTTGTAGTGATATAAGTATCCCTATCTGTAAAGAGTGGGAAGTTGTAAAGTGTTTATATAGTCTGGGAGTGGGAGGCAAGTTCGAAAAGAAACTTATATTTTTTTAAATTTCGTTTCACGCCTAAAGGGGAAAGGGTTTGGCACTCGGCATAGGCCTATATACTTTGTCCCTACAAAATATAAATTTGGGGGATGTTTGTAATAGCAAGGCGGGGTACCAAGAGAGATTGGTGAATTAAAGTACCTTGCTGCCACCTTGGATGCTTACATTACACCCAGGGGGGGGGGGGCGGAGGGGGGGCCCTTCGAGGCTGTGATTGCGAAACGCTGTGGTACCGTCCATTCTCAAAATAGGGGGGAACAATTTTCTCACTCGAAAAATAAAGAGTTTTTTGGCATCCAATCTTAACATCTTGTCTTTTGTAGTTGTACAAGGTTGTTATTTACCTTAATGTTTATCATCCAATGACAAAAATTGTATTGAAAATGAAAAAAGCAGTCGAAAAAATTAAGCGTTGACGTACCGTTGATGCGCGTGGAGATTGTGCACAAATACTCAAACGACGTTAACAAATACCTCCCCTAAAAAGGGCAATAATAATCGATAAATTGTGAAAAATCGTGCTTTGACCCCACTCATTTTTTTCCATGGATACGTTAAAAAAGGATGTAGCAGTGATATACTGAATTTTTAAAAAAATCTGCCTGTGACCCCCTTGCGTTTTATCGTGTTGTTTTCGAACGAAACTGGCCGAAAATGACATCGCCCCAAAACAAATTCGTGTAGATCGTGCCTGTGTACCTGGCTTTGCGGACGTTGTATGAATCACTGAATTCGAGTAGCGAGCACGGAGCAAATCTGTGCGTGTTTCAATGGTGTTTCGCGGTAGCGATCTATACGTATTTACTGTGTGCGATGTGTGGCTCATGAGCGTGGAAGAATGAATGAGATACATTTCAACGTTGGTGGCGCACTTTGTTGGGCCCCCCCTCCGCCCCCTCCTGATTACACCCGGTCTTAAAATACTCCAGAAACACCCCCCCCCCCCCCCTCCATTAATTATACAAGCGCCAAACCCTTTCACCGGTGAAACGAAACGACACGACAGATTCCACGAGCTGCCTCACAGACTATAGTGCCTCACAGACTGTACTATAGTAATTTATACATAATGAAGCGCGATATGTGACAGAGAAGAAAAAACCTCTTTTGTGTTGACCATTGTGTTCCCGGAATCTCAGGAATTCCTTTTAGGTTTCAAGGGGGGATGGGTTAGGTTGCAATAGTGTTGAGTGCGTATAAAGTATAGGTATAAGAGGGGGGTACCCCTCTGCCACATATCGTGCTGGGTATATATTTATATAGAACGACGACTTCATGTGCAGCCATCAGTTTACGTATTGTATAACATTGGACTACAAGTTGTGTGCAGTGTGTAGGTATGCATTTATACTACATGTATAAACGATATTTTTTTATATTCAACTATGGTGCAATGGAAGCCTTACTTTCTTTTTGCGAACACTTTTAATAAACTTTGAAGATAATGTGTACTTTGCTTATTTTACTTATGGCTGACGTTTGATAATGAAATAAAACTTTTAACCTAATTAGTTTAGAAATGGGTTTTGAGTTTATTTATTTCAGGTCTGGCTGATGATTCATTTTTATACAGTTAAAATGACGTTGCGATCCGCTCACGTGAACACCGCAAACTTTTGCCAACGTTCGCCAGCGTTCGCCAACATTCGCCTTTTGTGTGCATGCGCGTCACTGAATGGGAAATGTTCGCAGAGTTGGCAAACGTTTGTTGCGTGAGAGGAACGCAGCCCTGATGTCCGCCACATTAAACAAAATTGCATAATTTGATACCCCGGATCAGGCCCCTTCTCCCCCTCCCCAAATAATAACAAAAATCTCCCAAAACATACATATCGAAAAACATAATTACATTTATTATATATGTATTTTATTATTATTTTTATTTTTATTTATGTTTGCTGAGCTTCACTCTCCTCCCCGCCCTTCCCTGGCAGGCCGCGATTTTTTCTTCTGTACCACCGCGTCAGATCGGCTAATTTTATTCCGCAGAACGACTTGGTCAGAGACTTTTATACCTTTTTTTTATAAGACCCTATCTAGATCAGATTATTAACCAATAATTTTGGTTAATAGAAAAAGGTATAAAAGTCATGTATACGAAAAACTAGGGACTGTATCCATTTTTTTTGGTAAATTATGGCTGTCAACGGCAGGCCATTGGTTCTATATAGGCCGTTTTCCAAACCCTAGCTTCGTTGCGTCTCAGGTTTCGTTAATGCAATGGGCTGAAGCCGGAGACAGACCGAAGCCAGGGGTTTGGAAAACGGCCCTAGTAAAGCGTGAATGAACAGTCGCTAACTCGTTTTTAAGGGCGTTGGCAGGCCCAAGGTTGAACCTTTCTCTATGGCTGGTTGAACTCGGCTACGCGAGCGCTGTGTGGCGCGACAAAATCGCGTGACTCTTTTTATGGGTGTGTGAATGACTGATTCAGAAAAATGGCCCACACAAACTATACAGTACAAACACTGCCGGTACCGCAGCCTCAGCAGGTTGATCAATCGAGAACGTATACAAACATGTACATGTACATGGACTATGAAGTGCGTTTACAACCACAACCTCCTTACAACCATGCGTGATATCAATGTGTGCACTTGCACTTACATAAACAGTGTACATGTACATGTACAGTACATGCGACGGTTTGCAGTTCACGCAACCATGACGCAACTAATGGTGTAAACTTTGGTGGGAGGGCAGCAAACTGTGCGTGACTGACCATTAACCTGCCCTGTGCAGGTACATCAAGACGTAAATAGTATCTTAGATCGGTCGAGTTTTTGGCTGCCTTCTTTTTATGAACATGTCGCCCCTGTTGCTTTCCATCGTTGCCGGCTGGGCCTTGACGCTACAGGCTGTCAACCGGGCGTTGGACCGTCTGCCCCGGCGGTACGGGCCGTGCGGGAAGTACTCGGACACGGTCACCAAGCACAAGTGGAGAAACGCGGGCACTTCGATGCTGAGTTCGTTCGTCATGTCTGTTCTCGTGTCGAGTTGGTAAGAACGCTAGCTGCGTGTAAAGTGGCCAGCAATCACCTCATCAGATTGTACCACAGAGCATCTGGAATCAACAAATTTCCGAAAATATTTACGACCGAATTATTACAAAAATCACTTACTCAATTAAAAGTAAATAATGATTCTAGGCATCCAGCTAAATGATTGCGCTAGATATCCTGTAATTATTCCGGCCAGACTGCGATCGCGAAAAAACAAAGATAACATAAGAATGAATAAGAAAAAAACTGCTGCAAACTGCTTACTGGCTGGAATGACCTGAAATGTACAAATCGACTAAGTTAAGAGGGCCTTATATTACATATTAATGGCTGTGTACAAGAAACAAATTATATAGGGCAACATACGACAGCATGATGCACACCATGGTTGGCGGGAGAAACACAGAAGAAAAAGCGAAGAGTCCAGTGGAACAATCAACAAAAGTGAAAAGGAGGATTAGGCTGAGGGATTAAAGGGAGAGGTCAGCGTGGGTAGTGGGAAATGTGGAGGGGGGGGGGGGGTAGGACTAGGACAGGACAGGACAATAGACGGGGGAACAAATTCCTGGCAAGGAATAAATCTGAAACAGATGACAAATAGGAGAAACAAAAGTTACTCATTTCCTAGTTGGATGTTGAGTCCATGCGGTTGAATAACATAAGAATAATGCTGCGTTCCAATCGCGTCCGCGTTTTTATCGTGTTGGCACCGTGAATTTCTCCACGTTCACGAGTGGGTTGCATTCCAAACTCTACCCACCAAGACGCACGCGCACAGTCGAGTTAGTCGTGCGGTAAGGACATTCTTTATCGCGCAAGAACTCGTACGTGAACCAACACGCATGCGCGAGTATTTCAATCGTTATGAAGTCGTGAACATGGAGAAGAAAAAAATTCCACCTCGAGTTCACCACTGGTGAACACGAGTTACCAGGCGATTATGCCATTATACGACTCGTGAACTCGTGAACACGATAAACACGACGCGATTGGAACGCAGCATAACTGCTCGACGCCAGTTAAAAACAAACGCTGTTTTTTCGTGCTTTTCTCTTTATCCATGATTGTAAAACTTCGGACAGGTCAGTTAAACAATATTTACTATAAAATACAACCCACCAAATCTGCCCATTTATGATAACTCAAGCAATTACCAATGGTGTATCCTACCTTTAATTAAGTAACCCTTATATTTTGTTTCATTCTTCCATGATTAATTTTCCATCTACAAGCACGATGATTCACAGGATGTTCCTATTTTTGGCTTGGAATATGATTAAGACTACCCACTATGAGCCAATCACGTTGCGAATTGTACGCTAATTAGGTCAAACGGGTTTTTTTTGTGCTCTCTTCGATAATTTTGACAGTCGTGCATATGTTTTTATATATTGTAAAATTTAGTTAAATTTATCATCCATATTTATGGCCGCTTCATTATTCAGATCTTCGTAAAAACTATTATATAAAACTAAATTAACCACACAAAAATATCCTATAGGCTCGATTGTGCCCGGAAGTCCAATCGTGACCTTTGTGCGCGAGACTTACACGGTCTATCTGGGGGGGGGGGGGGGTCAGGGTCTATTGAATTGTCATAAATGGGTGGCTTTGTGGGGGAATTTTTATTTATTTCTTATTTTTTTTAAATAAAAAAAACCCTACCAATTGTTAACTTTGTCCGGGTTTCGTTGGAGCTTTGGTTGGGAAAAGGGATGGTTTCGTTGGAGCAGGTCACAAATAGTACAACTGATTAAATTGTGTATGGACTGATAGTTTATCTAACATATAGTCGGCCTACATTACACACATTTATGCAGACAATTAGTAATCGCAGAACTGCGCAAATTAGCAGCGCTAATTAGATATGCATTACAGGCCCGTGAATTTGTTTTAATATATTTTTTTTTATTTTTTTTTATTTTTTTTATTATTTTCTTTTTTTTACGTTGGTTACGGTTAACCGTAACCGTAACCGTAAAACATACGGTTACACGGTAAATCTAATAACTGGAAACTGGCAGCCTTATAAAATGTATTCTATAGTAAATATCGTTTAACTGACCTCTTCGAAGTTTTACAATCATTAATGCTGAAAAAAGCAAGAAAAATAGCGTTCGTTTTCTTCCGGCGTCAGGCAGTGGGTCTTATGTTTATGCCGTCCGACGACCGTAATTTGTTTTATATAAACTTAAATTGTTCATAATAATTACAGGATATCTAGCGCAATCCTTTTGCTGGATGCCTACAATCATGGATTACTTTAAAATAAGTAAGATATTTCCTAATAATTCGATAGTAACGTGTTGTTTTTCTGCAAATGGTGTATCCTACGGCTTAAAAATGCAGTAATCGTCTTTCTTTCGGTTCAATATCATCCATAATGAGTTATGAGTAATGAGTCACCATAATAATTATGTATGGAAAACTGCCACACCAATTTTGGCTGTACATCAACAAGTGAAAGTATTCCTTCCTCCGGGGTGCATCTATAAACTAGGATTTTATTTTATTTTATATCTCCAAAATTGGCAGGCATATTGTTCAGGACCCCAAAATATACAATGTCAAGTGTGAAGTTGTTTGGATATGCGGTTCTCAAAAAAAGCTGCAAAAAAAATATATAAATTTTTGTACATTGCGTTATAGGGACAATCCATAGGGTTTGTGTGCTAAATCTCTCTAAACTCAAACTCAGAACACTCTAAAATTCAGAACTGTTCAACATCACCCTAATTTGTCTTCCTCTACATTTTCTTTCATTATACCCTAACCCAGTTCTACATCTTAACCCCTTTACTGGAGACCCAAAACGCATGGGGACTTGAAAATGTCCCCACTTGTACTACTCGGTCTGTTTTTTTTCAAACAAAAGAACCTGTCCCCACAACTAGGTGGTGGCCAGAACAGCAAAACCGGGGAAAGACCTAGAACCGCCAACGTGGCGGTACAGACCGTGCACTGTTGCATATTTTGAACAAGCATATAATACTGCACCCTATATACAATTGCCACGTCTGCCGGCGTGGTCCGATAGTCAGCCGGAGTTTAAGCAATTAATTTTTCGTTCCGAACATGCATATTTTGAATAGACACTGCATTGGTCTCTATAGTAAATTTGGGGAACTTCATTCTTCCACTATTTAGAGACCTATACTTTGATAGGACATTTTGTTGTTAGGAAAATGAAGAAAGAACTCCCGAGTTGGTCCAGTAGTTTTGATTCCAGCGCCATTTGTTTTTGGTAAACCAATAAAGTCGGGCTCTCGCATGCACATAAACCTCCAATATACCAAAATGATAACCCCTGACCTTGGGTCACAAAAATGGCGCTGGATTTAAAACTATACTGAACCGAATTGGTAGTTTTGGTCATATTTTAATTTTGTTTACACATTTCTAGCCATGCAATGGTTTAGGTCCCTCGATACTGTAAGTAGGAGGCTGTGTTTTTTGTTTGTTTTTGACAACCCTACAAGTTCATGTACATGCCATAAAAATGCTTGATATTTTCCCCCAGTTTTTACTGGTACCCGGAGCTATGGAACGACATGATGTATTACAGCACATTGCTGGGCGAAATAACGTATGCAGTTCTTGCCGGTAAGAAAACGTATTGAGAAATATACTACTACTACTAGCGTATAAACAAACAGTAAGTGCATGCAGTCGAACCCCAATAATAAGAGCACACAATACAACAATCTTTGCGCTTATTATAGCATACAACTTTACAAGGAAACAAAACAGGTCCAAGGCTAGGTTTTTCTTTGTTTTCCATTACTGATAACACAAGTTACATGTTATAACGAGGTAATCGGCAAAGCCCTTCAAGGACAGTGTTATAAAATGAACACTGTAAAATGAACAAAAACATTGTCGCTTCTGCCTAATGTTTTCTCCTCGTAACGCGATGAGAAGATGTCGGCAAATTAATTAGTGGTTATTTTTTTACAATGCAGTGAAAATAGGGGCAATTGCTGCTGTCGTTTACACATAGTGTCTCGTTGATAATTTGTGGGTGATGTTTGCCCATCAGTAGCTAGCCAAAGTGATTAACCTGATTACAAAAACACTACCAATATTTTTGCCGTGTTGTCAAGCGTAAACCCCATGACGCCTACATGAACACATGAACACATGAACAGGCAACCGCCATAATGCATGCGCAAAGAATACGTAGCTAGTATCCCACGGCTGTTTCAATGTCCTTACATCCTGAGAGTCCTTTGTTACACCTGCAGGTTACTTCATCTATGACTTCTACGATCTGGCTGTTCACAACCAGATTTCTGCAATATGGCCGATTTTGGGACATCATTTGGCGGTGAGGAAAAAAATATTTCATGTATGAAATAATAACAATCTGTCGTATAGTGTATACCTCCCCGTTTTGATTGTAACCACGGAACAGTCGTCGGTACAGACATAAATGACCTCGTATTGGAAATCAATACACGAAGTAGATTCATTGCAACTTACTGTACTTTGTAATCGGAGTCAATCAAATCTCTGACATGGACATAATGGAGTGTAATAGCGATGGGCGACTCCAGCATTTTTAGAATCGATTTGATTCCGTCCAGGAATCGCGATTCCACTCGGAATCGATTCCACTTAGATTCAATTTTACTGTTTCCACCAACGCCAATGACATTACACAAAATACCACATCTGTCGGTAGTTACGTGTCGATTGGGTAATCGTTTTAATGCAATCAAGACGTGTACTCATTATTTAGAACCGACGTGATCGATTAAGCCTTGTGCAATGCGTTCGTCGTCTGAGATCCACGCCGCGCGCTGCAGTTAGCAGTGCAAAAATACAGTGCGAACAGCGACCTCAAGCCGCCACTGTTTATGTAAATCAACTGAAGACGATTAATTGAGCGCCTTGTTTTACACTTTCATGAAATCTTAAGTTTTTCCTTATTTTGCGCTAGAATTCAGGCGCGTAATAGTCGACCTGGCATGGAATGCGAATACGTATAAGTATAGGCGGGGCTAAGGTGTTGAGTCTAATCACACCTTGGTTAATCCCGACCTCATCAAATTATACGTAGCTATAGCTATGCAGAGGCGTGTGCAGGATTTTTTCCTGCGGGGGGCTGAGTCAAATCATATTTTTTTTTTTCGTTTTTTCTTTCGTTTTTTCTTTCCTCCTTTCCTTCTTTTTTCTCTTAAATTTTTTTTGGGGGAATCCGCGCGTGCGGGGGGCTTCAGCCCCCAAAGCCCCCCCCCTGGACACGCCAATGCTATGTTGCATTCATACCGTACCGCGATTGATGTGTAAGTTTATTGCGCAGCTACTATACGCAACACACGTATTGCTTATGCCTTCGCTAGAGTTGTATTCGAGTCAGCCCTACAAGTCCTTTCACAAGTCCTTTCACAAGTCCTTTCACAAGTCCTTTCACAAGTCCTTTCACAAGTCCTTTCACAAGTCCTTTCACAAGTCCTTTCACAAGTCCTTTCACAAGTCCTTTCACAAGTCCTTTCACAAGTCCTTTCACAAGTCCTTTCACAAGTCCTTTCACAAGTCCTTTCACAAGTCCTTTCACAAGTCCTTTCACAAGTCCTTTCACAAGTCCTTTCACAAGTCCTTTCACAAGTCCATGCAGTCACAAGTCCAGTCACAAGTCCAGTCACAAGTCCAGTCGCAAGTCCAGTCGCAAGTCCAGTCGCAAGTCCAGTCGCAAGTCCAGTCGCAAGTCCAGTCGCAAGTCCAGTCGCAAGTCCAGTCGCACGTCCAGTCGCACGTCCAGTCGCAGGTCCAGTCGCAGGTCCAGTCGCAGGGCCAGTCACAGGGCCAGTCACAGGGCCAGTCACAGGGCCAGTCACAGGGCCAGTCACAGGGCCAGTCACAGGGCCAGTCACAGGGCCAGTCACAGGGCCAGTCACAGGGCCAGTCACAGGGCCAGTCACAGGGCCAGTCACAGGGCCAGTCACAGGGCCAGTCACAGGGCCAGTCACAGGGCCAGTCACAGGGCCAGTCACAGGGCCAGTCACAGGGCCAGTCACAGGGCCAGTCACAGGGCCAGTCACAGGGCCAGCCACAGGTCCAGCCACAAGTCTAGCCCGTACTGGGCGCTAGGAAACGCTGCGCTTTGAGCTCTGATTGGATAGATTTTGTGTGACACGTGAACTGAGGTTTCCAGTTCGCGGCCAGCTGCACGCTACATGCATTTCGAAGGGTCATGACTTCCTTCTCAAAAATCCGAGAAACTTTATTAATATTAGCGTTTCCCAGCGCCCCTATTGGTAGTCTTTGCCAAAGACGAATGCAATATAAATTTTCACGCAGTGCGCCGCCTTACGACACAATTATAGACCAGCTCCCTTGCTCACGCATACGTCTTTGAAAATTGCTTCTAGCGGTTTAAATGTTTTCTTATTTCTCCGCATGCTTTCCTGGGCATAGGGAGCCAATCAGTGGTCGAAGAACTGCGATTATCAACACGTACTAACACGAACACGTGCACGCACGAAATTCCTTTATGAAGCAGCGCTAATTAGATATGCAACGCAGGCCAGCGCGAATGCTGAATGGTAGTTGACTGCATGCGGACGCTATGGCTATATTCGAATGGTCGAATTTGCATGAAAAGATCATGCCCCATTTAGGCAATTTGCAAAGACCACTGCGTGATCGAGGGAGCTGACCGTGTCGTAATTAAGGTCGAATGCAGTGGTATGTGGCAAAGACTACCCTGTGGGCAGTGGGCACGAGCAATCTGATGTGAAGCTGCATCATCCGTTTCCCATCCAGCGCACAGTATCATGAACGGTGGTATGGGTGGCTTTTCTCACGAACAGTTGGGCCTAACCCTTTACAATAAAAAATATACACTAAATGTTAGCAATCGGTGCATGGGGAAAGGTTGTAGACGTTTTCCCCGCCTTCGTTTTGATTTTATTTGTCAACGATTTATTATTTAGGGTATAGCTCTGTTGGTGACGGTGCACACCTACCAGCAAGCCATGTGCGTGATTCTCTTCAACTTATTCTGCGAGGTCAACGCCGTCTTTTTGCACCTCCGTCAGCTTCTCCTAATGCACGGAGTGGCCCGGCAATCCCTCCTCTTCCACGCGGTCAAGGTCGCCAACCTGGCGACATTCGTCGTCTTCCGGATTATCCCCCTGGCCTTCTCGAGCTACTGCACCCTGGTGTTCGACATGGACGCCCTCTTGGCCGTCGTCACGCGGCTGTGCACCTTCTCCATCGTGCTCGTCAATGTCGTGCTGTTCCGACGCCTGGTCTACAACGACTTTATCCGGAAGGACAATAATAACAAGAGCGAGGAGGCATTCATCATGGATAGATAGGATTCCATCAACCGATATTTTGTTTACAGGAGCTAATTGGTGGCCCGTGAATGTATATTCATGAGAAAGAGCAATGGCAACTCAGAACTATAAAGAATTATAAATAGCATAGAGCAAGTTCGGGCGCGAACTATAGTTAACCACAATTCGACTAACTTCACTCGAACGCAGGATAGTTGGACTATCTAGTCGACTATTTGGAACCAAACCTCGGGCACGGTTGCCACTGGTTGACATTAGCCTCTTTCCATAAGAGAACACGGAGAGAACCAGTGACGTGGAAAAAGTGATGGCAGTAGTCGGACGGAGGGAAAGGCAGTGACGTTAAGTGAAAATCTGGCAGGCCTAATGTAATTTTGTTTGGACCAACATGACTAACGTTATGACTTATCCTATACTTATATGCGAGGGAGAATAGTGCAAATACCCATCTCACTCATGTCGTAAATGTAAACAAAGCGGTTGCCATCTTTTTAACAATAGATCGACTAGAGCCGTTCAAGCGAACTGCAATTGAGCATGCGCATTGGCGAAGCAGAGACTGACTATTGGTTGACTATAGTTTGCGCCCGAACTTGCTCATAGTTGATAGAGAGGAGAGCTATGGATCGAAAGGTCTGTGGTTTGAATCCGACTATCGTTAACGTTTGTCTTTTTCTTCGACAAATGTTCTCAAGGGTTATTTTAACCATAGAACAAGGTTGAAGGGGAAACCGGGTTAGGGTTACTCTTGTTTGTCAAATACCGGCTTGTCTTATATTTTTATGTGGTTGTATGTCTGCGTATTTGGATTAGTTCTTTTTATTACATGTTCGATTTTTGCGTGTTTTAAACGATCGTTTGTTTGTTCCTCTACATTAATCTCATTTTTATGAACGGGGTCTGGATGAACAGATCATGTCATTTAGATGACAGTTTTGAACAATCCCTATTCATTTTATCATATTTGTTATGTCAAAAAATTTAAAGAATAAAAATAAATACATAATAGTATTTTTACTCAGTATGATGACTGGCAGCGGAATAAACTATGGTAGTGTGATGAATTTAGAATATTAATTTTTAGAAAATGGATGGGTTAGGAGATTCATATTTTTAATATATTGTCACGCTGATGAAAACAACAAGAAATATTATACCCAGCACGATATGTGGCAGAGGGGTACTCCCCTCTTATTCCTATATCTTATACACACTCAACACTATTGTTACCTAACCCATCCCCCCCTTGAAACCTAAAACGAATTCCTGAGATTCCGGGAACACAATGGGCAACACAAAAGAGGGGGGCTTTTCGCTGCCACATCGTGCTTCATATGAGAAATATATAACTCTTCTTGTGGTCTGGTTTCCTGACTGTTTTCAGACGAAACAGCAATTTATAGACCGTCGGGGAATTATCGGATTTGGAAGCCAGACTATATTGGTTTGCACCTGTTCCCAGGGGCCAATTTCATAGAGCTGCTTAAGCATACAAAATGCTTAAGCACACCACATTCCAGCTTAGTAAAACCAGCTTACCAGCCACAACTTCATGTGATGTATATTGTTTGTGATTGGTACTTGGCTGTTGTTAGCTTAGCATAACAATCGCATGGAAATTTAGTTCTTTACCTGATTTATTAAGCAAGGGTTTTTGTGCTTAAGCAACATTTTGTGCTTAAGCAGCTCTATGAAATTGGCCCCTCATTGCAAAACTAACTAAATGTACTCAATTGGAGGCAGTGTTTGAAAATAGTCAGATTTGTCCAACGATGGCCAGCCGGCTATCATTGGAAATTGATACAAAAATCCACTTTTCTTGAAAACCACAGCCTACAAGATGCCGTGATTTCACAGGATGCTTGAGACTGTTATTCACTTATACAGTCAAGTAATGCATTCATAATTCAGTTTTGTTTATAATTGTATTCATTGGTGGTGCAATGGAAGCCTTACTTTCGTTTTGCAAACGTTTTTCATAAACTTTGTGATTATTTTGAATATGTCAGACGTTTTATAATAAAACAAAATATGTTAACATAATCATTTCAGGAATTGTTTTTGCGTTTATTTAATTTAGGTCTCACTGGAGATCTCTTTTTAAACAGTTGAATCACGTTATTAAGGGGTGCCAGTACTCCCCCCCCCCCCCCCCCCCCCCCATTGTTCTGGGAAATTTACGCAATTCAGGCGGACACCACTGTTTCACTTGTCACTTTAGGAGACCGTACTAATTTAATCAAGCAGTCAACCAGTGGATGGGACCGGACCATTGATCTCCATATGGGTGCACTACCCTAATTGAAGGGAGAATTTCTCCGCCAACTCATAAGCATGAAATGTGCCCCCCCCCCCCCCCCCCCCACAATTTCTTTTGAAAAAGGATGCCGTTTGGTGAAAGAAATGGTGGGATTGTGTAAATATAGCATAGGATCAACTCCCTGGTTTTTGAGCTTCAATCTGAGGGCAGACTTGACAAAATTACGGTTGAAAAATGGGTCCTAATTGCCCTAGAATGTGGAAGGATGCCATTTGTAAAATGGCTGCTTGCAGGCTCGGGAAGTAGGCCCCCTATCACTTTTCGGAAGGCGAGTTTCTTTTGGTGTGAATATTAAAAAATTGTAATCGGCTAACCTACTAAAAATTGAAAAGAAATGGAAAGATAAAGACCAAGACAATAATCTGATTGTTGTTTGAGAAACCCCAGTGATGTCGGTGTGCATGAAACTTGGTCATAAACATTGTTGATTTTACACTGTTTTCAATGGGACTTGAATTAGTCCAGTGCACCCATAATAGACTGGATAGGAGACATGACACCGCGTATGTGTTTGTGCATGAACGCGACGGTGATCCGAAACAATGGCGGCGCGCTTTCTGGCGTAGGGTAAACGCGGCGTGTGTATTCACTCTGGAAACTCGAGTAGTTCGGGTTTTTATTTGTATGGGGGTAGGAGGAATTTAAGCGCTCTGCCAATAAAATCATTAAAAACATTAAATTAACTAACGAATAATAACGATAGTGAGTCATGCAGTCCTAACGCAGCCAGCCTTTTCACACTTTCTGGATATGTAGGCCTACTATTTTTTGAATGAATATCATTTTCCTTAATTAGGCCCTTCCGTGAAATTGGTTTCCAGTATATTGCTCTTTCATGATTTTATCACCCCTGTAGGTCATTTAATAGTTCAGTTGGAGACAAACACAGAGTGAATTTAATTGTCTTATTGAATTTCTAAAATGAGATG
The DNA here is from genome assembly GCA_037893245.1 of Crossaster papposus. Classification (NCBI taxonomy): domain Eukaryota; kingdom Metazoa; phylum Echinodermata; class Asteroidea; order Velatida; family Solasteridae; genus Crossaster; species Crossaster papposus. The sequence continues at coordinate 3,520,677 of JBAIAA010000352.1, read as the reverse complement.
GAACACTCCATATGGAACACAGGGCATATAACCGACCATGGAAGAACGAAATTGAACCGCACATTCCGCACAAGAGAAATTATATTTATATTTTAAATGCAAAACAAATTCATTCAAATTCATTACAAAAAAGACATAAAACAAGTACTTTTTTTTATTCGTGTTGTTCTCTTTATCATACCAACTTTTATATCAATAGACAATAACACATTTGTATACATAAGAAATGTGAATAAGTATTGAACTTTCAATATACATGGGTCAAAAAGAAATTATTTTTGAAAATATTTTGGAAAGAAACGCATGAAAGTGCATCTAACGTTGGTCTACATGAAAACAATGACACCATTTAAAAACCCAATTTCAAATTACTTTCAAATTGTGGACAGCTGCAGAAAAAATCAGGGTCACAAATGATGTAACTTTGGAACCAATTTGAATTTGAATTATTGTTGTCCAATTTGAAACACAATGTTTGTCATTTCATAATTATTTATTTATTTATTAAAAAATCTATAAACTTGATAAAAAAATCAGCACAAGCTGTTTTACATCAATGTCCTGTACAAATGTTATAAGAAGTAGAACAATTTAAACAGCAATATAAAAAGCAAACTTTTAAATCATTTAAAGTAGAGTTTCTTATATAAACATTTAAAATTATAAAACGATGACGGCAACTGAATTAATGAAGGAATGTTATTCAAAACTTTTGCACCAGCATACTTATACGACTGCTTAAAAAAAATCAATATTGGGTTTAGGAAAAACGTCATTTAAAGAATCAGCATTTCTGGTATTAAAGCCACGTCTATCGAAATACATTTCAATGTCATTACATAATTTAATTGGAGCAATCCCATGAACACATTGATACATTAAACAGGCTAAGAAGAAATCTCTTCCTATTTCTAGGGTTTGCCAATAATTGTTGAATAATGTCTTCGCCATCTATCTATCTATATAATAATACGCAACTCTCTGTCTGTCTGTCTGTGTGTCTGTCTGTGCGCGCTTTTTCGTCCCCTTCCCGGGGTCGTGCGGCGTTCAAACTCGGTGGGTGGGTCCGGCTCGGTCCCCGCAAGAACCAGTTTGCATTCGCTAGAGCGTACGAGGTCAAAGGTCATCTAGGGGTCACCTTTTTGAAGTTGGTCGGATCGTGCTTAAACTCGGTGATCGCAATGCATGCTCGATGCGAGGTGAGCGTGGCAAAAATAAAACGGGTTAGCGTTTTTCGGGTCTTCCGGGGTCAAAGGTCGTCTAAGGGTCGAATTTTCAAAGTTTGTCCTATCGGGCTAATGGACTGGGAAAAAAATTCTAACCCAGGAGGTCATTCAGGGGGTGAAACATCCCTTCAAAATAATGGTTTGGGCCAAAAGCCATAGAGTTGTGCAGACAAATCGAAATCTGATCCCTTTGTGTTTAGCCGCTGTCAAAAAAAGTCGCTGACATCTCTTTGAGCGGCCTTGGTAGAGAACAAACACAGCTGTTATCAATCGCCACCCAGATATCCCCTGGGGGGTAGTTAGAGCTGTTGGTCGTTGTTATTTGTATCATATGGCTGTTTCATGTCTGTATTGCGCAATACTGATTTCAATGTTTACATGCTTGCAATGGATGTCCTTACAAAAATACATAAAATAGCCAGAATGTTTAAATCTTTGATATGTGTGTCCAGGGTCCTTATATCCATCTGTTGAGACCGTGAGAAAAAGATTTGTACCCCCAAACACAGTTCATTACCCCCAACATAAAAAGTCCCCCCTTTGGAGGCACGAGGTGCCTCGACATGTTTCAAATGGCTTAACTATACATTTAATATATGAACATGATAATGGATATCCTGTCACCAAAACTTATTATTGGAATAGTGTTGGTAGTGCTAAAGCTTTTTGCAGGATTGCAGTGATTCGTTACTGACAAGTGGTAGTGTCACGGGAAGAAGTCTACAAGCAGTGCTGATTTCGCTACAAACCCGAGAACCGACAAACCCCGGGTGATCGCCTAGTGATAAATATAAGAGACAACCTGAGCAGCTTTTTTTTGCAATCTGAAAAGAGCCTTTCTGTTGGTCAAGGAACAATTTTCCCACACGGAACAAGCATAGTCAAAACATGGTTGTTTTATATAGAGTTTCAATTAACTGACTATATTAATAGTAATTATTTCCTGTCACATAAATAACAACATCATCTGCGAAGATATTACAAGTACTAAAATACAAATTGTGTGTGATTTCATTAATAAAAATAATAAACAATATAGAACCTATAACATACTCGCCTGTGGAACCCCAATAGTAATATCATTAGAGTTAGATAATTTGTCATGGCAGCTCATAACTTGTTTTCTATTTAAGACGATGTAACTCGAAACCATTTATGTTCATTACCTGACGCACCGTACTTAATACTCAGTTTAAAAAGTAAGAGATCATGATCAATGGTATCAAAACATTTGGGTATATCAAGAAAACAAGAGCCAACAACCTCATGTTAATTAAAAGCTTCATAATAATTTATCAATTACACAATGCAAGCTAAATTGAGTAGAAGAATTTTTTTAAATGCAACCTGATCCACATTAATCGTTTCATGATTGTTAAGATAATCCAGAAGTTGAACTTTAACTTCTTTTTAAAATAATTTTGGCTACGTGACACACCACTCAGTGAAATAGGTCTATGTACAGACACACTGTACTTCAGTTTGTCAGTTTGTCACCGCGCGGATTGAATAGCGCCCTCTACATATATATGAGTGTATGGTACCTTGACTGCGATTGTTTCTAATTGAGTAGTAGAAAAATAAAACAGAACCCGGTTTTTATTAAAATAAAAGGGACTTCACAACTGCGACAGTGTCATCAGTGATATCAGGATACAATACTGTCTGTGTCGCTCATCGTTGCTTTATATCCGGTAACAAATCTCAGTAATCTGGTAATGTTAACCCCATTATCAATTAATTATCATTTTCTGGTTATTCAAAATGATCTCCTAAAAGTTCATGCGGCATGAGTAAAATAACGTTTTGATCATTGGGCTTTTAGCGTTTCTCGGTCGCAGCCGACGTACGTGTAGATTGCGCGCACTATATTGCACAGAAAGGGAAATCCCCAAATGATGAAACAGCTTAGGCATAGGCCTAACGTCTGTGACTGTGACTAGTGTGACGGTAAAGTCGCCACCCAAACCTGATTTTGTGCAATTTGTAAACTAATTTTGTTATGTTTCGTTTTCAAATTCAAGTTAATTAAATCATAACTTGTGTTTTTACCTTGCAAGTTGCTTCACTGAACTCCATTTTTTATAAAAATTTTCGGAACAGTTTACAGGATATTCAGCGCAATCATTTTGCTGGATCATGCCTAGAAATGGATCATGCCTAGAAATAGAATCGTTATTTGATATAAGTAAGATATTTTCTAATATTTCGGTAGTAAACCTTTTTGATATCTGCAAATGGTGTATCCTATACTAGTCCGAGTAACTAGGACCCTACTTATCGCTTTTTTAAGGAAGACACTTAATACTAACCGGTAGGGGTTTGCGTTATTTTTTTTCAGGAGCTGGGTGGTGCGTGAATGTATATTCATGAGAAAGAGCAATGACAACTCATATACGTTAACCCTAACTCCTTACACAACAAAGGAAGTTGGAGGATTTTGAAGGAATTGTATTGTTCAATAACAATGGTGAGGGAGTTAGGGTTATAGAACCATAAAGAATTATAAAGAACGGCTTCCTCGACCAACTCGCCAATTAGTTGGTAAAGAGGAGAGCTATAGATCGAAAGGTCTGCGGTTCGAATCCGACTCATTAACGTTTGTCTTTTTCTTCTCCAATGTTCTTATGGGTTATTTTAATCATTGAACAAGGCTGAAGGGAAAACCGGGTTAGGGTACATAAGTTTCTTGAAAAATACAACAAGAACCGCTACACTGGTTAGTTTATAGTGACTTCCCTTGTTTAACACCTGGACATCTGGACTAGGGAGTTCCATTGGTTTGTTTACATTTAAATCAAAATGCCACTTTGCCCGAATATTTGCCCAAAGAAACACCAGATTTCACCCTCAAAATGGCCACAAAAGTACTTGATAAGCCATCTGAGATACAAGTACACATCGACGATTAAGATTGTGGTACTAAGGTTTACTTATACGAATCGTAGGACCCTACTATCGCTAGATCATGTCCAGATGTTAAAAAACGATAAGTAGGGTCCTAGTTACTCGGACTAATTCATGCCTAGAAATCAATATTTACTTTTAAATAAGTAAGATATTTAATAATAATTTGGTAATAATTAATAAGGCCATTTAAAATTAATAAATAGGTTTACATCACAGTCCGTCCCGATTTTTAGCTCCGTCCCAAATTTTTTTTCATATTTTATATAAAACTGCAAACTGCAACTGCGCGAGCCATCCAGCGCTTGTAGGGAGACGTACGCGATCGCTTCATTAAAACCCGCCTTCAGAAAAGTCGCATCACGTTGCTGACGGCATGCAATAGCGCACTCTGCAAAGATCGTCAGTGGACAGGTGGCTAACGATGTCAGTAGGCCCTATTCCTTCCACTATGACTATCATTCCAATGTGCTCAAGCCACACTGTATTGATACTATTTAATAAACAATGAACGATCGCTACGTATACAATTAAATTTCAATTTATTTCAATTTAATATTCACATGTACTGTCGGAGTGATTGACGATGTATTTTGGCGGGAAAAGCGCCTTGCGGTTTCAGTCATTCTCAGGGTGAAATATAAAATTAAAAAAATATAAATTCCCCTCCCCACCAATTTTTTTAATCTTAGTGATGTAAACCTATTTATTAATTTTAAATGGCCTAGTGTGGTAGTAAACCTTTTCAATATCTGCAAATGGTTTATCTAACCTAGCCCCATTCTGTGGCCGTATACTGGACTCACCGCCCATGATCGCCCCCATGATCAGGGAGTTTCCATCTTTTTTTTACATTACACTACAGCTAGTGTTTTTGTAAAAGAATAAGTGGTCACTGAATCATGCAAACTAATTTTGAAAATGTATTCTTATTTGTTTAATTATACAGATTCAGAATTAATTCAAAGCTTGGATAGAAGGACTTGCATTGATTGATAATGATGGCGAATGAACAGGATCCCTCTGCTACGGAGTTTTGCAGTAACTGGTAAGGCGGCAGTGTTGTAATTAAGCTCAGTTACGAAAAAACCTAGCACCATAAATGTGGCTCAAATACTGAATTCCTCTGAAAGGTTCTCAGCTTTAAAGGGATTGTAAACATTTGGTAATTAGAACCTACTGTTTGTTTCAATCCTATATAGTTATAGATATATACCATAAAACTAACCTGTAAAAATTTCATTTAAAAAGGTGATAGCTATTTTGAAATATTGCCGAAAATCTGGAGTGGTTATGTCCACGCAGGAAAAATAATCTGCATTGGAATACACAATCTGAGAAACGTCACTGCAGTAACGCTTCTCAGATTCAAATTTTGGGGGAAAGGAGGGGATATCTTTTTCCATAACCGGAGGACTTCGAAGTGAAAAGTTTCTAAAAATGCATAATACTATCCAAACCTTTGTACTTTTACTGCCGTTTTTTGTTGGAGTAATTACCAAACGTATACGATCCCTTTAAAATGATGTATCATTATCATTTACATATGTACCCCACCCTATGGTATCTCTCCTGGGGAAAGGATTTAGTGATAAAACCCTGACAACCTAATTATGAGATAAACAGCTTCGAAGTTCAGAAAAAAACATATTATTTTTACACACATTTGTTTTTCAAAATATTTACAAAAACACACTTCTGGGTGACGGATTATTTTCAAATTTAGGGAAATTGTAGATTAACCCTACCCCCCCTTCAAATCCCCCCCATATCAATATGATTTTGCACACATCCTAGGGAGTTAGGGTTAATAGTTTGATATTCAGGAAAAACTTGAAACCTCAAAATGGTAAAATCCATCCCAACTGACTTCACGAGTACATTGTAATAAAACATATTGTGCAAACTTCGTCCGGGTTTTGTTGGGACAGGTCACAAATGCACAAAATTGCAACAACAATAACTAAATAACAACAATGCTTTGTGTTGACCGTTGTGTTCTCGAAATCTCAGGAATTCTTTTTAGGTTCTAAGGGGGATGTGTTGGGTAAAAATAGTGTCGAGTGTGTATGAGGTATATGGATAATATACCCCTCTGCCACATATCGTGCTGGGTATATTTTTTTTCTAGTTTGCTTGATTTTGTTCGCTTGTAAGGCTGATTTTTGCCTGCTCTTGTTTGTCAAATACCGGCTTGTCCTATATTTGTATGTGGTTGTATGTCTGCGTATTTGGAGTTTTACACGTTTTAATTAGTTTTTTTTTATTGCATGTTCGATATTTGCGTGTTTTAAACGATCGTTTTTTTCCCTCTAAATTAATCTTATTTTATGAACAGCGGTCTGGATGAACACATCATTTATAGATGACAGTTTTTGACAATCCCTATTCATTTTATCATATTTATAATGTTAAAAGATGAAAAATTAAAAGAATATAAATAAATAAATAATAGTATTTTTACTCAGTATGATTGGCAGCTGAACAAACTATGGTATAGTGTGGTGAATTTAGAACATTAAATTTTAGAAAAAGGATGGGTTAGGGGATTCATATTTTAAATAAATTGTGACGCTGATCTGTTTAATGTTTTTTTTTGCACAAAATTGCACAAAACATACAGACAACAGCCGCGAGAAAAGGCAATACTTGTGATTCGAGGATCACTAGTTTCTCGTAAGTATTTCGTAAGTATTTTGTAAGTATCAAGTATTTTGTTTCCACTGTCAATACTTTTCATGCATTATTTACTCCTAGCAAACGAGACATTCCATCTCTGAACTACCTCATGCACCAGAATCACTGCAGCCGTAACATCGTGCTGTGCAGGCAGTGCGAGGAGCCGGTTCCCCGCACGGAGATGGACCAACACAATGAGGAGAATCACGTCAAGGTGCGTGGGGGACCAGGGATGTAATGGGAAACTTGGGCTGGCTAAGGGATTTCAGTTTATGTGGACGACCAAAAACTGAAATTTTACTGAAAGCCGTAACTCCATACATTATGTTTGTGTCGCTGAGGATCTGACTGAATATAACGTGTTTGTAAAAGAGGAATTTGTCCCCCACAATATGAGAGCAAAGTCGCTCGATGTAATTCTGAGATATGGCCATCTAAAGTCAAAATATGAAGAGGTAGTCAATTTTGATATTTTGCGTAATTTGGAAAGCCAGAGGCCGTGTCCAAAACGGGTGTCTAGAGCTACAGCTACGGCTATTGTCTGCGTCGGCCATTTTGTAGCGCTGTCCGAAATGCCGTCTCGAGCTACAGCTACGGCTACAACGTCACAAAAATCTACCCGTAAGAGAAGTTGTCTAGCTCAGGCAAAACAAAATGGCGGCAGCACTAACGTTAATTTTGGAGCAAATTTTCGTTTATTTTTCAAATAATAGTGCATTGAATTGAAACCAACAGATCAACAAATACGTCAATATCATCAGGTATTTTGACTGGATGTAAACGAACATTGCGTAACATCTAGCAGACGATAATTGTTGTAAATTCTTACATCGTAATTTTGCAAACACTAATTCCAGCATCGCTTGGGGGCGCAATAACTAGCCGTAGGCTCTGTCGCAGCCGCATCCGAATTCCATTTGCCTTGGCGCCTAAATAGATGTAGCTGTAGCTGTAGACGTAGACCGTAGCTCTAGACACTCGTTTCGGACACGGCCAAAGTCCTCATCTAAATATTCTCATTTTTTGGGTGTGATCAGATGATCAAAAACCTCTTCAATTACGCGATTTTGCGTAGTGTTTGCGTAGTTAGTGTTTGGATTAAAGTCCATTAGTGGTCTAATTAACACGGTAATTAAATATGCAAATTAGGTCCTCGTAACTATCCTACGCTTTGGAAATTTTGATATTTTGTTGTTTATACAATAGTTCGTATGTGTGAAAAGTTTCAAGAAGAAACTAGACATGTGTTTGTGGACAAACACAGAGCTGTTTCGGGTTTTTAAAATTGACTTTCAATATTTGTGTGGTGGTCTAAGTGTGTGCCAAGTCTGAAGTCGATCGGATTTACCAAAGTGCCAAAAATATTATTATTATTATTATTATTATCAAATTTCTGACAAAGTCAAGGGTTGTGGACAAAACTGTAACAGTTCAACTCAAACCACTCCCCGGATAAAAATTTTAAGGCTATATAACTAAATAACTATAATTAATATAACTAAATTATAAACCTAAAATGTAAAAGGGTCTGTACACACTAATGGGTACATTTGGTGTGACACAGATACCCCCAAATAAACTTGCTTTTTTTCTAATGGTTTTTGGTATGTGGTATACTTACCCATCAGAGGATATATTTGTGTAATTTAAAGATAATCGCACAAGTATCTCTGGAGTTATAAGAAGGTAAAATGTCTTAAGAAATTTATGTTTGTAACATGGACGGACATTCAATAATTATGTTTGAAACGAGGACGGACATTCAATTATTGTTTGTAACAAGGACAGACGTGCAATAATAAAGTTATTGTACCGTATATCAGCTTTAATTTCTTGTATTCTTTTTGTGCAGGGGGGGATGGGGGGGGGGGGGGGGGGGGGGCAGGCTCCGACAACAATAGTACTACATGTAATAAAAAAGGTACAAATCTGTAGGGCCTGATCCCCCCCTCCTGTTATGGCCTCAAAATTAGCTTCAGTACAGTAAAATACGGTTTATTAGAATAACCATTGCTAAATTAATTTTGCTTCCAACAGTTCATTAAAAATTCATTGACAATTTATTTTAAAATTCATTGACAATTTATTTTAAAATTCATTAAATAATTAGGCCAAACAAAAACAATGGTGTGTCTACGGTAACCCGACCTACATGTACCTGGATTTTTGGTCGCAAAATTGCGGACATAAAACTTGTTTTTGCCGTTTTGCTAGTTGATAGTTTTAATTATTTGCTACAAACATAATCATTTTCCACACTTAAAACTTGACTAGATTGGGGAAAAAAAGACAAAATAAAATGATTTCCCTACCTACATGTACTTGGATTTTGTTCAAGCTGTTACCGTAAACACACCATTTATTTTGTTTGGTCTTACAAGGTATTTTAAGCAGTAATAAAAAGAGGTAATAAATAAAAACAAATATCTTAACTGGTTTTTGCCAAAAACAGCAACAATTGGGCATGCACACCTGGCTGACACTCTGAACCACATTTTTGCTGATAAGATAAGAATTCATCTAACCTTGCGAACAGCTGATGTCGACATTTGTGAGATCAACATTTAACTAACTTGAAATACAGGTAACACTAACAGTTAACACTAATTAACAATCCAAAACTAGGGCTGTGCACGCAAGTGCATCGGTACCTGAGTACCCGACCGTTGATGTCTGGAACCGGTTCTGGTGTAACAATCTCACTTATCCGGTGTGCTAATTTCTGCAATTATTTGCCGCGCTAATTTCTGCAATTATCCGCCGCATGCGTGTTGAAGGAGAAGTTAGCACACCGGATAAGTGAGACCGTTACACCGGATTATAGAATCGATTACTCGTAACCAAATTCACAATTTGTTTACAAACGTGGATATTTCCCAGACAATAAAAAAAGGAAAGTTTTGGATGACATTTATATAGAATTTTCAATTGAAAACCAGGCTACATGAAAAAACAAAAAAGATTTCATACTGATGCTGGCAAAAACAAAAATACACTGCAACTCAGTGTATACTTGTATCTTGCCGTATGACCTTTATGAAAAATTTAGGCTGTTTTTTTGTGGTTTTTTTTCAATCTAGTACGTGATTCTTGTATGTACCCGTAAATGCACAGCCCTAATTAAAACATTTGTCTTAACATTTACAGGGTCTACTAGCACCAATAATAACAAAGATTACTTCCATGTATCTTTTCTCATTTGTTATGATGGTAAAACAATTACACAGTGAAAAGTTTGTTCAAGGCTCATTGCCATGTGCAAATTTAAAAAGCCCACGCGAACCAATCAAATTTGGCGGTGATATCTGTTTGATGACATCTTTGCATTCGTACCAAACGGAGTCAGGTGGGTCAGGCCACCGCCACATGTCTCTCCCAGCCTTGAGCATAACTGAAACTTTGTAGTCACGACCGACAATGTCATCAATGACACCAGGATATGTTACTCCATCATAATTGACACTGCACCAATCGCCTATCTGAAGGAGTGCTGTAGCGTGTCCCGTTGTGTCAGACTCTTCCAGTATTTCTTGGATTTCACCCATAATGGCATCTAGGTTGTCATTCAGGTCTTCTTTAAGAGAAAAGGTAAAAGGACATAATTATCAATGTGCCCTCTGTTTTATATTTAAATGTGCCCGGTGGTTTGCGCATCGTGTTTTACATAAAATTGGTTAAGATGTGACATCAGAGGTCACATAATTCAAAGGCGATCTGACCTGCGACGTCACTCCTCAATCAAATTTTATGCAAAACACGATGCGTGCGCACTGCGCATACCGCCGGGCCCATTTGAATATATAGGTGTAAACAGAGGGAACATCGTCTATACATTGGACAAATGTCTTACTTGAGTGAAGAAGTCAATCAATCAATCAATGGGTAGATGGGACTCATCAATACTACATATTTGTTGGAGACTTTATGCATTGCAGGTATCTCAGTTTAGCAACAGTACGTTAATCATAATGGAGCATACCACAACTATATTAACATACCATGTGCTTTGTCCTCGCTTGACGAATCACGTGCTTTGTCCTCGCTTGACGCATCCTCGGTCACTGATTTTTCCTCTACAAAGTAGCAAACAGTAAACGCTTACCAGAAAAAAAATGAAACGTATGACACTGATCCACAGATTGCTATTACAGTCCTGGGTGGATTAGCCTCTAACCCTAACCCTCCTCAATCCTCCGGCGGTTTTGGAGGATTGAGAATGAAAGGCTGTAGTGCCCAGCATGGTTTATGTTCAGTCACGCAGAATCGCGCCCTGCATTATGCTCGATATCATCTGCACTAGCTGCTTCTGAATGTCATCGACACTGCCACAACCCATACAGTGATAGGTGGAGGATTTTGGAGGAATGAGGCAATGGCCACCCCTCCACTGAACAAATTTTAAAAATAACTGACGATTTTGGAGGATTGAGGATGGTTTCTTGCAAAAAGGAACCATCCTCAATTTAATGCTCAATTTTCAAAAATTTCGGAGGCTTTACCTTCAAGTTCTATCTCTTCTGTCTCGGACAACTCTTCATCATTAGTTAGACATCCTGTCATATAGTATCTACAACAATTTGAAAACCAAGTTGAAATACATTTATCTATAAATATTTATTTCACAAAAGAAAATACACAAACGAAGAAAAAAAAACATGTAAAATCAAGGTACAATTTTCAACAAACCTGCATGTTCCGTCTTCTGCGCCTTTTTCCCAGGTTTTTTTAGTCTCCTCTTCACCCAGCTGCTTACATAGGCAGAGTTGATGCAAGAAGATACTGCCGTCTCTTTCCCTTGTGATTCTTCACAGCTGTCACAGAAGCAGGAAAGTCTTCGAGTATTCAGTTGTGATGCACCCAGTCCAACAACAGCATGCAGCTTTCTAGTGCCTTGCAGCGTGGTGACATTCGTTCTCTCTGGTCTGTCTCTTCTGATATCCTGTTTTTCGACTAGCAAGAACTTTCTTCTTGTGTGATGGCAGTTTCCATCTTCATCGATACTTCCCCTGGCCAATTTTGTAGTACACAGCCGATAGAAAGACCCAGTGTCATTTATCACCACACCATCTCCTGACTTGACTGATCTTGTGACACTGCTCTTCACTACTCCCCCCTCCCCATCACATGGGTTTTTCCCGTGCCTGCTTCCGAAGAAATGGCGCTCTACGGATCCCAATGAAGTGTCTTCAGCAAAGCATGAGATGTCCATAAACGGGGTTCTACTTTTGTATTGTGAGCTGCATCCGTCAGACCATTGGATGAGTCTTGACACGTCTAGCCCTCGCTGGTTCTTGAGGTACCATACCGCAACTGTTAGAAAATGATTGACGGCATGTGCATCGTGTATTAGATCATCCGTGATTATGTCAATCGCTTCCCTTACTGCATCATCTTTATCGCACGTGTTACACTTGTAAAAAGATACCATGGGGTGGAGGGTTATTTGTGTCTGGGTCCAATGTGCACTTTGGACTTCCCTCTGTTGGTTGCATGTGAAGTTTTCTGCGAAGTCCATGACCAAAATGACAGACTTTGCAGGAGGATTCCGAATGATGGATGAAAACTGACTTTGCTGCCACCTGGCCTGAAAGAGGTGTGCTGAGAAAGTCTCCAGCTCACTTTCAAGCTCCAACAATAAATCCTGTAGGGTGCCACTTACTCTCAAAATGCTCTTTTTCGGCTTACCCTTGTACAACGCAGTTCCCCACTTTCGCCAAGTCACATCACTGTCTCGTGCAAGATCAAGCACCGGCTTAAGAAATAAGCCCACATTCTGCACACCGCAGTTTCTGCATTTTCTGTCGATGCACTTTAGATCCCCATATGTGTGAGATTTATCACAGATGGTAAGATCTGAAGCATGGTATCTATCCTTTACCTTGCATCTCTGCTCGTGAGATGATGCACACTTGTTGATTTCCTTAATCTTCAAGTCAACGTTCTCGCAATATTCGCACAGACATTGGATCCACTTTGCTTTACTTTGAACAACGACGTTCCTTGGGCGAAGAGCAGCAAATTTTGACTGCGACAAATTAACTGTTGGATGTGTTGTTTTGAAGTTCTTGAATGTTTCTTCTAAAGTCCTCTGGAGGACGTGTTTCGGCGTTGACTGTTTTGACACAGTTTTCTTATTAGGGAGCTCAGTTGACACGTCGGGTCTTGTGTAGAATTCTTTAACAGTTGTTTTGGTGTCTTCTTTCACTGCATCGGAGCGGGTACCAACTTCCTTGAGATATTGCATGCTTATGTACTTCTTCAAATACTTCCTCTCAAAGCCAAACATCCTACAAATCTTGGCTTTTGTACCATGTCTGGATTGTTTTAAGTTTACTCCCAACTGGTGGACAAAGCTGCGTCGTTGCCTTCTACTGAATGCCCTACATGCGTTTCTTACAGGTGTCAATATTTCTTCAACTTCCCTTGCTTCTTTGGCTTTCAATACAGTTTGTAAGTGAATTCCTCTATGTTCCAAAGCAACCCTTTTGTTGGGGCTTGCCGTTGTGATTAACCCTTGAACTACTGTTGCATATTTGTCCGATGTTTGGGGTATTTTGGATTTGCATCTGAAGAGGGCTTGTCTTCTTGCTGCTTCGGAACAGAATGGCTCTGAAGTACATGCACATGCTGGTGTCTTTTCCAGGTTTTCTCGCTTTTCCTGCTTCCTCTTTTTGTCTTTTTCCTTTATTCGGCGTTTCTTTTGGGTTGTCAACTTACTTCTTTGTTCTCGTTTTTTAATTTTCCAGTAGTCCCTCCGTTTCACTTGTTTCTGCTTTTGGGTGAGAACTTGGGCTCTTGTCACTCGGTTTTGCTGGTGCATAGGTCTGCTTGCAGCTTCTTTCTTCATTTTTCTTGCTTTTTGCATTCTCAGTTTCGACATGTCATTGTATCGGGCTCTGGTCTCAGCTGACATTTGTTTTCGGAAATCCCTAAGGCGCTGTGTTTCTTTGGCTCGAAATTCCAGGTATTTTGAGGGTTTTTTTTGTTTCATTATATGCAGCCACTTCCTAACAGCTGAAGATGCAGCTTCATATTTTGTCCGCCTACCGGTACATACAGGCTCCCCATCCTCCCTATGGCTTCTGAGTTTTACCATATTTTACCCTTCAAATAAAAACAAATTACAAAAATCACAATAGGCCTATATAAAAATATTTTTTTAATTTTAATTGGCCTCATGAGAGTAAAAATGGAATCGCAAACATTCCTCACCCCCCCTCCCCCCCAAAAAAAAAAAAAAAAAATAAAAATAAATAAATAATAATCATTGAAACTATTCATTAAAAATACAAAGTAGTTTGACAAAAAAATTATTCTGGTGAAAAAAAAGGAACATTTTAAATATTTGGACATGATGTGGCTATAGTCCGAGGCAAACCTTTTCATAAAACTGCAATAAAAAAACAATAAAAAAAATATAAAATAAAAAAATCCATCAGAATTTACCCTCAAAAACGGCCCCAAAATTTACTAGACACACCACTGGAGATACAAATAAATAGTCATCGATGATTGAAATCATGGTACTGAGTTTAAATGAAGATCGTGAGTAGACTTAAGCGAATTTTCAGTTGAATTCCGCGAGCCGAGAGCTCCCTGCCGAGTGCCAGTTTTTGACCGTTAATTTTGCAATATAAAATGAGACGAGTATAAACCTTGCTCACAGTTAGCGCGCGCAGTAAGTAAACGTTACGAAAACGAGATTTGATTGTACCAAAACTGCTTTTGAGATCGAGTGTGGACAAAATCGTTTGCACGTGATGAATGATATGTCGCGCATGCATGAAGAATATCGTACACTGGTTCCCGTCAGAATCGGTACGGTCAACATTAATAATGAAGTGAACCAATGTCGGATGCAATCACGAGGCAACGATTTTTCCACACTCGATCTCGAAAACAGTTTTGATGCAACCAAATCCCGTTTTCGTAACGTTTACTCACTGCGTGCGCGCTAACTGTGATAGAGGTTTACAGTCATTGAAAAATTAACGGTCATTGAAACGGCAGAGAGCTCTCAAAATTGAACTGGAAATTTCACTTTTCGTGAAGATCGTAAAGTTCTAGTAGTACCATGATTTTAATCATCGATGAATATTTGTATCTCAGGTGGTGTGTCTATTTTTATGGCCGTTGTTAGGGTGAAATCTGATTGGTTTTTCGGTAGCGCAACACGACGTCGACCGGGGCGATAGCACCACCACCATGGTTCCCAACACATTTTGTCCAAGTTACGAACATTATGCTTTCATTCCGTCCTGTTTACGAACGCAGCTCGCAGGTACGTGTGTGTGTGTCCGTCAATAATCAATATAGGGTCACCAACGAACATTTCGTAACAAAACTTTATCGTAAAAACCCAGCATATTTCTAAAACAAAAAGTAGACATCGCAATCTGGTCATCCGAGAGAAAATACAGATTTTATTGCGTATTGTGGACATGCCAATATTTAGGTTCGTAACGTTTTTTTACGTTCGTAAACTTACCTGAATTCCTTGACGTGCTGGACTGACAAAAACACGTAATCCTAAAAGTTTCCTACACGCACGAATGAACTCACAATAGACTGGTACCCTGTTTATATCACACATCTTCTGGCAAATGCGATTTGCACTTTAGGTGTTTGGCGCGAAATGTGGAAACTGGCGGGAGATTTTGGTGTGTTACGAACTTAATAAAAATTGACGGAATTCATCCCTAAAATATTATTTTGTATTTTTTTAAAACTAAAACAAGATGATTCTCAAAAAAGTCGGGTATATTATTTAATGTCAGTTAAGTGCTAGTTTGAAATTCCATTACGGCAATTGTCCGACTTTAGAATATTTTCGTCTGAAAAAAAAAACGTTCGTAACGTTCTGGACGGATGCCGTTACGAACCTAACTTCTAAATAAAATATTCCCAATTGTTACTTAATTTTCTTTCTCATAAAGTATAAAAGTACACAGATGTCGGGTATCACATTTTCTACACATTTCCCGAGTGTTCTTAAATTTTGGGAGCTGTTGTCTTCTTTTTTTTACCCCTTAAAGTTTGTTAGCACGGAAGTGTCACACTGCGGCACAACTTTTTTACTGGACATTTCTCATAAATTTCCTTAAATAAAACTCAAACAAAACCAGAGATGGTCAAAAGTGTTTGTTTTATTTAATGACAAATTAACAACAACATTAATCACATTTGTGGCTTTAAATCTCAGTCCTGCGGAAAATAACGTGACTTTTAACTTGGCTATGCATGACAACATTACAATGGGTTCGTTAGCATGGAGAGACCCAAAAGTAAAATGGGATAGTCTGAAAATATAAAATAACTAAATAACGATATACCAATATAACTAAATAACAAACAGATAATAAAACAAACAAACAAACACCCCACCAGGCAAACAATGAACAACAACCGACAAATACATGTATTAAACTAATGTAGATTAACATTTAAAATGAATTTCTCAGTGAAACATATTCAAAGAACGAACATAAAATGGTAAGATAAACTTGAAAAATTAAACCCCACTAATCCACAAAAATGTGTTAAAATAGAATAAAAATAAAAGTAAAATTGCATATTAAAAAACCTTAAAAATTAGAAAGTTAAAACATTAAAAAGGGAACTTTTGAACACATTCAAAGATGCATTTTGGATGACGTGTTCAGGCAGACTATTCCACTCATTTGCTGTACGGAGGAAGTACGAGTACTTAAAACAATCAGTTCTGGCAAAAGGAATGTTTAGTTTTAGGCTATTATCCTTTCTCCCAATTCTAAATGCTGGGTGAAACTTTTTAAGGGAATTAATGTTGATACAACCCTTAACAATTTTATAACACATAACCAAACGAAAGAATTTTCTTCTAGTTGGGAGATCAGTCCAGCCTAACTGATTTAATAGAGTGTCATAGTGTGAATGCCAGTCTCTGCAGATAAATCTAACACTCTGGTTTTGTACACGTTCTACAACAGAGGAGTGGTTTAGCCTGTATGGGTCCCAGGCTATGCAACAGTAATCTAGTCGTGATCGGATAAGAGAAATGTAGAGCCTCTTTAAAATATTGGCTGAACAACTACCAAAATTTCGTTTGATAAGTCCTAACGTTTTATTGGACTTGGTATAAATGTCATTGCAGTGATCGTTCCAGTTTAATTTGTCATTTATCATGACTCCCAGATATCTTTCACATTTAGTGGCGGATAATATATTATTTCCAATACAATACAAATGTTGGCTAGTATGGTGCTTTCTAGACATTCTCATGACCTTACACTTGTCAATATTAAAATTCAATTTCCATTGATCTGACCATTTACATAGTGAATTCAAGTCAGATTGTAAAATCTCAATGTCGCTATTGGCGGCAATGGGCCTATATAAAACACAATCATCTGCATATAAACGGATAGTGGAGTGAATATTCTCAGAGATATCATTAATAAAACACAAAAATAATATTGGTCCGAGAATAGTACCTTGCGGTACACCTGATTTTACCTTAGACCATAACGAGAAATTTCCGTTCATGGACACTCTCTGTTCTCTGTCTCTGAGAAAATTCATAATCCATTTAATATTTGGGACACCAACACCGTAAGTAATAAGTTTGTTATGCAGAAGGTCGTGACAAACTCTGTCGAAAGCTTTAGCAAAATCTAAGAATATAATATCAACACTATGCCCAGCATCTAAGTAGCTGCTCCAGTCGTGTATAGCATCAATTAGTTGCGTATCACAAGAACGTTGGGCTCTAAAACCGTGTTGATTATCATCAAGAATATGGTTGTTATGAAGGTGCTTAATAAGCTTGTTACAAACAATCCTTTCAAGTGTTTTACTAACGACAGATGTAAGTGAAATAGGCCTATAATTACTAGGATCATCTCGTTTACCTTTCTTAAATACGGGAACCACATGAGCCCTTCGCCATTCATCAGGCACAATGCCTACTTCTAGAGAGGCATTAAACAGTTTAGTGAGCGAAGGTGCAAGGTACTCAGCTCCTTCCTTTAGAATTCTAGGAGAGATGTTGTCAGGGCCTTGACTTTTACTTACATCAATGTCTTTAAGTAATTTACAGACTTCGTATGAAGTACACCTAACATCCCTCATCATGTCTACACTGGGCTCCAGATTAGAAATATGATCATCAGGGTCAACGTGAATATTGAACACCGAGTTAAATTGGGTATTCAGAGCTTCAGCCATTACTTCTGGATTAGTAATTTTATCACCGTTGACAGTTAAACATTCAATAGAGGGGTTATCCGACTTAGATATCTTAATATAATTCCAAAATTTCTTAGGATTACTGTCGATACCTGACACAATGTGATCAATATGATTTGCACGATTACGTTTTATTTTACATTTAACCTCATGCCTGACGTCTTTGTATCGTGACCAGTGCTCAGTACGGTTAGATTTTTTGGCAATCTTAAAAAGTCTATTACGTTTCCTGATTAATTGTTTAATCTCGCCCGTAATCCATGGAGTGGACTTACGTTTATCGCAAACAACCTTGTGAGGTACAGTGGAGTCAACAATATCAAAAAGTAAATGTTTCCAAGACAGCCAAGATGACTGGATATCCCCATCTTTTATAGTATCAAGCAGTTTAGATTGCGCAATCCTTAAACTGTTACGAAATTTGCCAAAATCAGCTTGCGAGTAGAAGTATACCTTCCTTTTTGCACCGGGAATCTGTTTCAACCCGCATGCACACTCAAAAATAACAACATCGTGATCGCTTATACCTGGGACAATATGCACATTTAAAATAATGTTCGGTTCACTACTAAATAACAAATATTAATACAAGACTCAGAGATTCTGGTCGGCTCGGTAACGTGCTGGAATAAAAAATTACATTCGATTAGAGCGATCATATGCTGAGAGAGCTCAGAATTGTCAGATGGTACAGGGTACCCGTCAACCCATTTTAGCTTAGGCAGATTAAAGTCACCTGTGAGGATAGTATTTCTGTGTTTAATACCGCTCTTATTAAGTAGCAATAGAGACCTACTTAACTCATTGATAATATCAATTCCACTATTAGGAGGTCTATAAAAGACTCCTATAAAAATCGACTCTTTGTTTTTACGAACAACTTCACACCAAATAATCTCACAATGAGTGTTCAAGTCAGGCCGATGAATAACAGGGAGGCCCTTTTTATTGGTTGAAAAAAACTTGTACAAATCCTATAGGAAAAAACTGCACCTTTAATGTGATGTCACATGACACCCGATGATGTCATCATGATCTCATCTTAATTTTCGTCTGTAACACATCCTGGAATGCTTGCATACCAAGTTTAACCCCAATCGGGCCTGTACTTCCAGAGATAGAGGGTCCTAAAAACTGCACCTTTAATGTGACGTCACATGACCCACGATGACCTCATCGTGACGATTTTCCTCTTTGCCCTCCTGGGGATGATGGTCAAGGTGTGTGCTAAGTCTCAAGTCGATCAAATTTGCGAAAGTGTCGAAGTCATTAGTCTAAAGAAAAACGTGTACAAAACCTATGGGGGAACAATTTGAACGTTTAAACGTGACGTCGTGACGTCACGTGACCTTGAATGACGCAATCGTGCCGAATTTCTTGCAAGACCATCTGTGGATGGTGTTCTAAGTGTATGCCAAGTCTCAAGTCGATCAGGTTTACCAAAGTGTCAAAGTCAATAGTCTGAAGAAAAACGTGTACAAAACCTAAGGGGAAAATTTCACCTTTAATGAGACGTCACATGACCGACGATGACGTCATCATGATGTTATCTTAATTTGTGTCTATAACACACCCTTTAATACTTGCATACCAAGTTTGACCCCAATCGGACTTGTACTTCCAGAGATAGAGGGTATTAACAACTACACCTTAAATGTGACGTCACGTGACCCACGATGACGTCATTGTGATGATTTTTCTCTTGGCCCTCCTGGGGATGGTGGTCGATGTCTGTGCTAAGTTTCAAGTCGATCGGATTTACAAAAGTGTCAAATTCAATATTCTGAAGAAAAACGTGTACAAATCCTATGGGAAAAAAATGCACCTTTAACGTGACGTCACGTGACCACGAATGACGTAATCGTGACGAATTTCTTTTAGGATCATCTGTGGGTGGTGGTCTACACGTAGGCCAAGTCTGAAGTCGATCGGATTTAACAAAGTGCCAAAGTGTATTGTCCGAACAAAAAACGTGTACAAACCCTATGGAGAGAAGTCTGAAACAGAGGGGAAAAAAAAACTTTAACGATTACAATAGCTGTTTCGGCTGAATTGCCGAAACAGCTAATAATGATTAGAACATAGCCGTTGCTATGCTTGTCCTGTTTTGCAATCTTTTGCGTTTTTTGTTGAAGATTTGTATTAAGTAAGTTTTCTCACAAACATGTTTTGTGAAACCCACGACTTTCTGGAGTGCTGTAAAATGTATTTATCGTAAAGTGTTATGTACTACTGGAAAGCTCTTTGTCAAGAATTTGAAAATACCAATATCTCAATTTTTTCCGACTTTACTCTCATATTGTGGTGCCAGGTCACGTGACTGTCCACGACGAAAGGGCTGTAAAGTAGGCATCTTCTTTTTTTCCCCAGATATTTAGAGGAATTAAATCTACAAGAAATAAGATTTAAAATGATGTATTACAAGACATAGTTGGTATTTATGGTTAGCTACAATGAAAATTCTTTGTTTTTTATTGTTTTTCACATATTTTAATGGTCCTTTTCTTAAAATAAGGCGACTTTACAGTCCTTTTGTCGTGGATGGTCACATATGTGACCCGCTCCAGGAAAAGGTTACATAAGTCGCAAAAATAGAGTTATGTACATGATTAAGAAGGCCAGGATATAAGCTTTCATTTGGTACATAGTACAGCTCCATAGCCCCTCCCGTTCTGGTGATATGACGCTTTTGCATATTAATAGTTCCATGGAATTCAAAATACACAACTGAGAAAACAGGCTTTAAAACACAACAAAACTAAGACGATACATTGGAACCATGCACTCTTAAAAGATTTTGTTTCACTTTATTTATCGAATTCCAGCTTTTTGTTAATTAAATCTGAAACTTTGGATATTACATGTCATTTAAGACAAACAAATGACATATGTCATTTAAGACAAACAAATGACATATGTCATTTAAGATTACCCTATTAACTTTAACAGGCCATTACTCATAAATGCATAGCGCGACTTACACCACCTTTTCCTGGAGCGGGTCACATATTAGGAGCAAACTAGCTTCCCCTTGTACCAAGTAACATAATTATTTCAGAGCTTTGTAATGATTCCATGCACATTTGTTGGCATGGGTTTTTTTCTCCCCCAGGTGACATGCAGATGTGGGGAGGCTGTGGAGAAGTGCAAGCAAGAAGAACATAACGTAAGTTCGGTGGATAGAAAACAATGTCTGACTATTATTGAAAATGAAATAACTACAAAGCCATTTAAAGGTACATGTAGGATACACCATTGGTAATTGCTTGAATTATCATTAATGGGTAAATTTGGGGGGTAAAAATTCGCGATCGGCGGACGGCGATCGTGAATTTTTCTTTATAAAATTTTATTTTTCGGAATAATTACAGGATATCTAGCGCAATCATTTTGCTGGATGCCTAGAATCATTATTTACTTTCAAATGAGTAAGATATTTCTTAATAATTCGGTAGTAAATATTTTTGATATCTTCAAATGGTGTATACTACCTTTAAAGGTAAGATACACCATTTACAGAAATAAAAAATGTTTACTACCGAATTATTAAGAAATATCTTATTTGAAAGTAAATAATGATTTTACGCATCTAGCAAAATGATTACGCTAGATATCCTGTATAAAATTGTTAAAACTTTAACGATTGCCGGACAGCGATTGCGAACAAATCAAAAACAACATAAGAACCACTGCCTGACACCGGTTTAAAACGAACGCCGTTTTTCTTGCTTTTCTTAGCATCCATGATTGTAAAACTTCGGACAGGTCAGTTAAACGATATTTACTATGAAATACAACTCCCCAAAACCTACCCATTCATGATAATTCAAGCAATTACCAATGGTGTATCCTACCTTTAATACACAGCAATGAAATTGATTATTGACAAGAAACTTGGTCACAGTGTCCAAAAATGTTACCGGCTCTACAAAAAGGTGTCTTAAGTCGCACTGTGCACTATTATGTAATGGCCCGCTCAACGTTGAGAGGGTAAACGTTTTCAAAAGGTGATTTTTATTTGTTTCTTTGATGAATAAAGTGGAAAAAACAACCATTTTGTGTGCATCGTTCTGTTGTAGTACAACAGAGCCGGCTATTTCAAAGCCTGTTTTCTCAGTTGTGTAATTTAAACCCTGAAAAAGTGATCAATATGTAAACACGTCTTGTCTCCAAAATGGGAGGTGCTATGGATAGTATTATATACTAAATGAAAGCTTACGTTGTGTGCTTTCTTACCATGTAAACTCAATTTCATTTTTTGGCGACATAAGACACCTTTTTGTAGAGCCGGTCACAAATGTTGTTGTGATCAATTGACCATTGTGCAGTGATGCGTGTGTGAAATAATTTGAATCTCATAGGGATTTAGGCAAGGATTAAGAAGTATCTCATAGGGACCCTCATAGGGATTTAGTCAAGGATTAAGAAGTATCTGCACACTCAAAGAATTTCTAAATTGACTTTATGGTTTTGTAGTTATTTCGAAAACGGTCTTATTTCCTGGTTTTTTTCCTCCTAGGCTGATCACTGCTCTCAGCGCCAGGTCACCTGCGAATACTGCGAGATGGGAATGGACTTCAAAGATCTCGCTGAGCACAAGGATTTCTGCGGTAGCCGAACCGAACCTTGTCCGAAGTGCGGTCGCTACGTCTACTTCCGGGACAAGCTCCTTCACGAGGACACCGACTGCAAATATCCGGAAGTCAAACCTGCCGGTCCCAACCCCGTCCAGCCGACCGCCGCCTTTATGAACCCCTACCAGTTTTATTCGGCGAAGCCCAACCGGTCGACTTCTGGCCTGCTGGAGGAATTCACTGGCCCTCCACCGCCGAGATCGGGGATGAAGGGTTACCCGGCCGCCCTCGGGACGGAGGAAGGCAGGAGGGGCGTGTTGGATAAGGGATTCGAGGACCGGAAACATCGGAAAAACCAAGACAGGGTCCAGAACGCGATAATGAGGAAACCGAGCAGAGGAAGGGAGAAAAACGGTAAAAACAATCGCGCCGCTTCCCGTGTTGGTTCTTCATGCCATAAATTACCTTTTCAGATGCGGAGACCTCTTTTATAGCTAGTCTGAGTATCAGACATTACACCCGTCAGGATATCGTCTGATATATCTAGACGTGTTAATTTATTGCGACCCCCGTATGCCAGCCATTATTTGTTCCTCACTATAACCGAATCAATGTTTCTTTCACAGAGGAGAGAGCCCTTTTTCAGTCGCCCAGCAGCCAAGATGAGCTTGATCGCCGTATGGCCCAGCAACTAGCTCACGACCGACCTAACGACGCTTGGTTAAGTCCCGATGATCTCTCCGCTGACTTTGCCACCCCCAGGACCGGTCCCTTTCCAGCCTACGATGATTTCCAGGACGATACTGCCATTCAGGAGCTGATCAAAAACTCCTACAGTATTTCAGACGTCAATACCTTCCAAGATCAGAGCTCGGGTGAGAAGAAACGACTAGGCTCTCCGAGTCAAGCTTCCCTTTGATACAACTGATAATGTAGTAACCAACGGATAATGTATCACCAATCAATAATGTCACACAAATTGGCCGATAATGTATCACTAAACCGATAATGTAACAACAAATGACCGATAGTAGACCTGTACGGATAGGTATACGGATATCCGGGCACTCAAAACCGGCGTCGATATCCCGTTTAATTTTTCCGGTTCGGTTATACGCAACTTACGTTGAAAACTTCTAAGTAACATTTAAGACCAGAATAAATATATTAATAAATAATGTCAAAAGTCATTTTTATTTATTTTCAACTTTGTTGCGACCCAAAAGATATGAATTGTCTGGCGTTTTTTGTTCTTCTTCAAACAATGCCTCTACCGAAATGCAGTAAATGAAAAGAATCAATAATATTATTGCCGGCCAACGCTTTTTGTACCTATCTATAGCCATCTTGTTCTCAGTAGTCTGTCAGTGTCTGTTAGTGAAATGAATCTTTATGGGCTCCCTCGGAAGTCCTTTATGCTACTCTCACACTGTGGCGAATATGCTTACGAATGGAAATATTTGACAATCGCTCAAACTTCGCAACATTCGCCGTGTCTTCGTAAGCGTTGGTAACAAATTCGGAACGTTCACAAGTCATTCTCCACCTCCTTACGAAGATCGGTCAATTCACAATGATGATTGGCCGACTATCGGGTTTTTTTTTATTATTGTTTATTAATTGTGACCTGTTCAAAGAAAACCTGAACAAAGTCGCACAATGTGTTTTATTACAATGTACTCGTGAAGTCATTTTGGGTGGATTTTACCATTTTTTAGGTTTTGAGTTTTCCTTAATCACAAACTATTAATCTACAAACTCCTCAAATTTGTACATAATCAGTCACCCAGAATTTTTTTTTTTTTTTTTTTTAATTTTGTGAAACAATTGTGTATAGAAATAATATGCTTTTTAGAACTTCAAAGCTGTTTATCTCATAATTAGGTTGTCAGGGTTTTATCACTAAATCCTTCCCCAAGGAGAGACAGGGTGGGGGTACATGTAAATGATACATAATTTTTAAGCTTAAAACCTAGAAAATAAAAAAATAAAAAAACTTTAAAAAACAAATTGTCGAGTTTGTGCGGGTTTCGTTGGATCAGGTCACAATTGACCATTTGCGTGTGGAATTTAAATAATATCTGGTACACTGACTTGTTCACACAGCTTGGCACAGTTTGACTTTAAATTATCGAGACCAAATACACTGTTGCTATATCACGTGATTCGGGGCAAGCTCTTGCATAGTTACGTTAGAGACGCTCAGCACCAATACATTGTTCACAATGGTTGAGAATGGTACAAAGACACCAGACCATTCCAGAGCCGGGGGTTGCTAGAGTAAGGCTTGCCCCGAATCACGTGATATAGCAACAGTGTCTTTGGTCTGGACAATTTAAATGTAAACTGTGCCAAGCTGTGTGTTCTTGTATCGTATTACGATCGAGGATCGAAACACAAAAGAGAACAAAGGGAACAAAGGATCCTCGATCGACGGTTTGCTTTTCCGAATTCGGTCCTCGATCGATGGTGCAAGCGCAAAGCAATGGGGATTGGGTATAGTAAAGGAACAAAGGAAAACACAATATCGATCCTCGGTCGTTATGTGGTTCACGACTGTGTGAACAAGTCAGTGTACCAGATATTATTCAAATTCCACACGCAAATGGCCAATTGATATGATATATAACAGAGACAGGTAACAATTTATATTTTTTATTTTATTTTGTATTTATTTTCCCACAGCTTTGGGCGACTTAAAATTACCCTGTGAATTTTGCCAGCGACTATTACCGGTGGAGTCTCTCATACAGCACCAGGTATGACATAGATTTTGACCGTAGATAGCTCGCAATTTGATATCGGATGAGATCATGATGACATCACAAAATGTTTAACACCTTTGCATCAGGGTTCATGTTCTTACAAGGTTTTATCGTCATCGCGAGAACTGTTTGGAAGACTGATTCCCTGACCGTACAATTCCCCAATGTTTCTAAGTTGCTCTGTTTCATCTTTATACATTTCTGTTTCATCTTAAAGGTAGTATACACCATTGGTAATTGCTTGAATTTTCATGAATGGGTGGATTTAGGGGGTTATACTCATAGTAAATATCGTTTAACTGACCTATCCGAAATTTTACACTAATGGTTGCTGAAAAAGCAAGAAAAACGACTTACGTTTTCAACCGGAATCGGGCAGTTTTTCTTGTGTTGTTTTTTCGCGATCGCCGTCCGTCGATAATGAATTTTGGTTTATACAATTCAATTTTTGGAAACAATTACAGGATATCTAGAGGAATTGTTTTGCTGGATGCCTACAATCATTATTTACATTCAAATAAGTAAGATATTTCTTAATAATTTGGTAATAATTTTGTTCTATATCTGCAAATGGTGTATACTACCTTTAAAGGTAGGATACACCATTTGCAAATATCTAAAAAAATTACTACCGAATTATTAAGAAATATCTTACTCATCTGAAAGTAAATAATGATTCTAGGCATCCAGCAAAATGATTGCGCTAGATATCCTGTAATTATTCCAAAAAATATAATTTTATAAAGACAAATTTGCGATCGCGAATAACATAAGAATAACTGCCCGACACCGGTTGAAAACAAATGCTGTTTTTCGTGCTTTTCTCAGCATCCATGATTGTAAAACTTCGGACAGGTCAGTTAAACGATATTTACTATGAAATTCAACCCCCCAAATCCACCCATTCATGATAATTCAAGCAATTACCAATGGTGTATACTACTTTTAAGTGGGGTCAGGAAACCAGACTACAAGAACGTAATATTCTTTTCCTGCATTTACAAACAAAAATCTTCAAAGAAGTCAGTAAGTTTTTTGGAAAAAAATTGGTTTGCTTTAAAAATTTTTTTTAATTCACCCAACATGTCTCCCTCCTCCACTTTTTAAAGTGGGGGGGGGGGGGGGGGGGGGGGTGGGGGGTGGGGGGGTGGGGGGGGGGGGGGTGGGGGGGGGGGGGGTGGGGGGGGGGGGGGTGGGGGGGGGGGGGGGGGGGGGGGTGGGGGGGGGGGGGGGGGGGTGGGGGGGGGGGGGGGGGTGGGGGGGGGGGGGGGGTGGGGGGGGGGGGGGGGTATCATATCGTTTGTCTCCTCCCTCTTTTCTTTTTCGACTCCCCCCCCCCCTCCCCCCTCCCCCAAAAGAAAAAAAAGAAAACTCCTCGCAAAGGTGAAGAAAATTAAAAGCAAAATAGTTCCCAACTTATATAAGGAAACTTAAAGAGCAAGATTATTTTAAAATGAAATAAATTTTGCAAAAGAATTTGCAAACAAAATTGGAATGAAGTGATCAGAAATTGCTTTAGAACGCACCACAGAGTGTCGAAAATCCAAATTTTTTCCTGGCCTTCAAACTGGCCCCGGACCCCACGCCGTTAGGGCTTCGCGCTCACAGTACTTCTGATCAAGGTATGTACCACCCCCCCCCCACTTCTCGGAAGCGATTGACGCCCTTGCGATCACCAAATAAAAAGGTACAAATAAATTGTAAGCTGTTTTATTTCTACGTTTAGTCTGGTTGCCGGCCGGATCTTACGAGCCACGCAGCGGAGGAGACGACTCGAACCACCAACAACAGCAGACGTAGAGGTCCCGGCCACCCACAGCCACCATCCGAAGTGCTGAACAATCTCAACTATGGTCCAACATTGTCGGGGTGAGGCACAAACGTAGAGCTATATTAAATTACTAGAGCGCTAGTTCTAATAAGCCATTTGCGCGTGACCCCGAGTTAAATTTGAATAACATCTGGTACACTGACTTGCTCACACAGCTTGGCACAGTTTAACTTTAAATTCTCCAGACCAAAGACGCTGTTGCTATATCACGTGATTCAGGGCAAGCCTTACACTAGCAACCCCCAGCTCTGGAATGGTCTGGTGTCTTTTTGCCATTCTCACCCATTGTAAACAATGTATTGGTGCTGAGCGTCTCTTACGTAACTATGCAACAGTATAGCAACAGTGTCTTTGGTCTGGAAAATTTAAAGTTAAACTGTGCCAAGCTGTGTGAACAAGTCAGTGTACCAGATATTATTTAAATTTAACTCAGGGTCACTCTCAAGTTCGGGCGGTCTGTTCTTGACACGCGTAACTTGTTCTTGCAAAACCCTGATGGATAGGTGGTGTGTGTTCTTGTTTCGAGTGCAATGTTCACGAGTCGCGTCCCCGCCGTTCGAGCGCGAGAACAGAGTTCGCGTGTCAAGAACAGACCGCCCGAACTCGGCCCAAATGGCTTATTGCTACGCGCAGAGATGCTTTGAATCCATCCTGCACGCAGACATTTTTAATTCATGTGCGTTGTTGTACATGTAGAACATAATAGAAATGCATAGATTGATTTTTGAAAGTCTACTCCAAATGCAGCGCACGTGCAAGTAGAACAGACGCAAACTATTTACGCGCATCATGCCAGTTTTGAAAAGTCACAGCAAAATCATCTGCAGTGGTCACGTATGCGTAATCATTTGCGCAGAGAAAAACAATAAAACACTTATTTGCTAATCGTTCGTTTTGGTTTTGGGCGTATCGGCTTCGGTAACTCACTGTGTAGAATACAAACACAGATTTATGCGAATATCCGTACAAAGTTTTGAGTTTTCTATAGGTTTGTGCACTTTGTACATCGAGCCAGCGCTCTAGTAATTTAATATGGGCTTTATGGGCATAATCCAGTACAAGTAAATAGGCAATTATTCCATGGCCGAAAAGTGAAACATTTATGAAATATTTGAGACCACAAGGATCACACCTAACCAATAAATATGGTGCCAAATTAAAAGGAAGACACACGATCTTTCATTTAAGTGGTCCGCCAATGATGTGATATGTTGTTAAACTTTTATTTTTGGTAAAAAAACCTGGAGGTTTTTTGTGTGTGCTAAAATCATAGAATTTTGGTAGACATTTTGACACCTTGTTTTAACATGCAAAATGCGGGTTCATTTTCAAGTTACCGAGACCACAGGCGTGATAGATTTCTGATAACAAAAGTCGTGTGTAACCGACCATGACCGATAAAAGCAGACATGTGTAGGGAAATTGCACAGTTGTAAGATAAGTCACAAGTTCATTGTGTTCTTGGTATTGCCAGGGACATACGCCTACGGCATTCGATATAATCCCAGTAGGTGAATAAAACTGCTTGACTTAAAAAGCAACAAACCTCGGCCATGACGATGGAAGATATTTTAATGCTCACCGGCAGTTGTGGTCTCCCCTATTGTTAGACTTTTTCAAAGGGGGAAATTATTTTTCAAACATAATTCAAGCTAAGCTTTGGCATAACAATGTCATTGTCAATGATGATTAAGTCAAAAGTGGCTAGTCTGAACTCGCTATTTATATCGACACTGGGTTTTTCTTAAAGGGAAATTCCAGGCTCAATAATATTTTACCTAGTCTAAAAGAAAATATGGTAACATACTGACTCCGCAGAGAATTTGTTTTGATTTGTTATCGAGAACGACACACGCGCCTATTATATTCACGATTTCTTGCCATTACAGTTGTTGAAGTTTGCTAGGTTTGGTATGCTTTCTAGTGCGAGAGCCTATAAGGGGTTAGGGTTAACTACTGAACCTGTGTGCAGTTTTTGAAGTTTGTTAGGTTTGGTATGCTTTCTAGTGCGAGAGCCTATAAGGGGTTAGGGTTAACTACTGAACCTGTGTGCAGTTTTTGAAGTTTGTTAGGTTTGGTATGCTTTCTAGTGAGAGAGCCTAGGGGGTTAGGGTTAACTGCTGAACCTGTGTGCAGTTGTTGAAGTTTGCTAGGTTTGATATGCTTTCTAGTGCGAGAGCCTATAAGGGGTTAGGGTTAACTACTGAACCTGTGTGCAGTTGTTGAAGTTTGCTAGGTTTGGTATGCTTTCTAGTGCGAGAGCCTAGGGGGTTAGGGTTAACTGCTGAACCTGTGTGCAGTTGTTGAAGTTTGCTAGGTTTGGTATGCTTTCTAGTGTGAGAGCCCGGGGGTTTAGGGTTAACTACTGAACCTGTGTGCAGTTTTTGAAGTTTGTTAGGTTTGGTATAGTGCAAGAGCCTATGGGGGTTAGGGTTAACTACTGAACCTGTGTGCAGTTGTTGAAGTTTGCTAGGTTTTGCATGCTTTCTAGTGCAAGAGCCTATAGGGGGTTAGGGTTAACGACTGAACCTGTGTGCAGTTTTTGAAGTTTGTTAGGTTTGGTATGCTTTCTAGTGAGAGAGCCTAGGGGGTTAGGGTTAACTGCTGAACCTGTGTGCAGTTGTTGAAGTTTGCTAGGTTTGGTATGCTTTCTAGTGCGAGAGCCTAGGGGGTTAGGGTTAACTACTGAATCTGTGTGCAGTTGTTGAAGTTTGCTAGGTTTGGTATGCTTTCTAGTGCGAGAGCCTAGGGGGTTAGGGTTAACGACTGAACCTGTGTGCAGTTTTTGAAGTTTGTTAGGTTTGGTATGCTTTCTAGTGAGAGAGCCTAGGGGGTTAGGGTTAACTGCTGAACCTGTGTGCAGTTGTTGAAGTTTGCTAGGTTTGGTATGCTTTCTAGTGCGAGAGCCTAGGGGGTTAGGGTTAACTACTGAACCTGTGTGCAGTTGTTGAAGTTTTCTAGGTTTGGTATGCTTTCTAGTGCAAGAACCTAGAGGGTTAGGGTTAACTACTGAACCTGTGTACAGTTGTTGAAGTTATGTTAGGTTTGGTATGCTTTCTAGTGAGAGAGCCTATGTGGTTAACTACTGAATCTGTGTGTAGTTGTTGAAGTTTGCTAGTTTTGGTATGCTTTCTGGTGAGAGAGCCTAGGGGGTTAGGGTTAACTACTGAACCTGTGTGCAGTTGTTCAAGTTTGTTAGGTTTGGTATGCTTTCTAGTGCGAGAGCCTAGCGGGTTAGGGTTAACTACTGAACCTGTGTGCAGCTGTTGAAGTTTGCTAGGTTTGGTATGCTTTCTAGTGCGAGAGCCCAGGGGGGTTAGGCTTAACTACTGAACCTGTGTGCAGCTGTTGAAGTTTGTTAGGTTTAGTATGCTTTCTAGTGAGAGAGCCTAGGGGGTTAGGGTTAACTGCTGAACCTGTGCGCAGTTGTTGAAGTTTGCTAGGTTTGGTATGCTTTCTAGTGAGAGAGCCTAGGGGGTTAGGGTTAACTACTGAACCTATATGTGCAGTTTTTGAAGTTTGCTAGGTTTGGCATGCTTTCTAGTGTGAGAGCCTAGGGGGTTAGGGTTAACTGCTGAACCTGTGCGCAGTTGTTGAAGTTTGCTAGGTTTGGTATGCTTTCTAGTGCGAGAGCCTAGGGGGTTAGGGTTAACTACTGAACCTGTGCGCAGTTGTTGAAGTTTGCTAGGTTTGGTATGCTTTCTAGTGCGAGAGCCCAGGGGGTTAGGGTTAACTACTGAACCTGTGTGCAGTTGTTGAAGTTTGCTAGGTTTGGTATGCTTTCTAGTGTGAGAGCCTAGGGGGTTAGGGTTAACTGCTGAACCTGTGCGCAGTTGTTGAAGTTTGCTAGGTTTGGTATGCTTTCTAGTGAGAGAGCCTAGGGGGTTAGGGTTAACTACTGAACCTATATGTGCAGTTTTTGAAGTTTGCTAGGTTTGGCATGCTTTCTAGTGTGAGAGCCTAGGGGGTTAGGGTTAACTGCTGAACCTGTGCGCAGTTGTTGAAGTTTGCTAGGTTTGGTATGCTTTCTAGTGCGAGAGCCTAGGGGGTTAGGGTTAACTACTGAACCTGTGCGCAGTTGTTGAAGTTTGCTAGGTTTGGTATGCTTTCTAGTGCGAGAGCCCAGGGGGTTAGGGTTAACTACCGAACCTGTGTGCAGTTGTTGAAGTTTGCTAGTTTTGGTATGCTTTCTAGTGCGAGAGCCTATGGGGTAAGAGTTAAATTATGTTGTGAGAACTGTTCGGTTTATGTTGTGCAACATTTCATGTCTGCGTTTGTTGTGTAAAATTTTCAACAGGTTCGGTTCATTGGACCGATCGGACGGCCCTTCTAACTACGCCAAAGACAACCTGCTGATGCTACCATGTGAATTCTGTGCGGAGCTTCTCCCAGCCGATGCCCTGCCTGTGCACCAGGTAAATCAAAGTGCAGGGGCGGAGTTACATGTGGGGGGGATGATTTTTGTCCCAGATGAAACATGCGAGCACGGAGCAAAACAAATTTGCATTCTAGATGCTCTGTGATGCAATCTTAGGTCATTTAAAGGCATAATTGATGAAGGAAAAAGAAATAAAAAACATGCAACACAGTAGTCAGCATTATATGTCTTCCAAAATGCATTAATTACACCAGGACAAAAAAAATTAAAAAAACGTTGAGTTTCTGGTAAAAACGCCAAAAAAATGATAGGTCGGTTAGGAATTGTTTTTCAATGCGGTATCTCTTGTGCATTTTGCATACATATATTTCCACTGAGGTATATATTAAAATGTTAATTATAAAGATACGTATAGATAATTCGGGTAGCCACGTGCGCCTTGACTAAAGGCTACTTTCCACGCGGCGATATAATAGCATCTGGTTAAAACTCAATGCAGGGAAAGTAAACTTACGACACTCGCACTTGCTGGGCTGCGTGGTGCTGGCCTGTCAAGGGGTAATGCATGTTATGGACTCTACGCAAATTAGAACGCCTACCGGTAAAAGGTGGGGAGATGATTACATTCGTCATCCCCCCCAGGTCAAAAAGTGGGGGGGATATATCCCCCCATCCCCCCGGGATCTCCGCCCATGCATTTGATAATACACTGATCCAGTTGGCCACGCCCGCCATAGCAACTGCCTTGTTGCGGGATGCGTGCCTGGCCGATCACTTGCATAGTGCTTGTATGGGGTGACTGATAATCAGGTTGAAAAACCAAAATGTTGGAATATGATTACGTCCACTTTAAGGGTAATTAATGCATTGGGTCATTTGGTAGATGTTTTCCACAGGTAGTGGGTATCTAGCATGAAAATAACCCCCTACTCTGACCACAAATATAAAATCTGTATTATATGCACTGGATTATATGAAATCCGTATAACACGAAATCCGTAATACACGTTCAGTCGGTATTAAAGTGCTAAATACGAATGACTTGAAAGGGCTAAACATAAACATAAAGTCATTCATATTTAGCACTTTAATACCGACTGAGCGTGTAATGCGGTTTCGTATAATACGGATTTCGCATAATCCAGTGTGTAAAATACAGATTACGTTTGTTGCCGTGGTGGGGGGTTATTTTCATGATAGATACCCACTTTCTGTGCAAAATATCTTCCAAATGAGCTAATGAATCACCCCCGAAGTGGACGTAATCACATTCCCAAATTTAGGTTTTTATCCCGATTAACGCCCCCATAGTGCATTAAATGTACTCGTGGGCTTGCGCCGTCGTATTTAACAAATAACGTAACACAACTTTCAGATGCAGACCATTACAATACAAGAGGAGCAACAGCTAATAATTTGGTTATCCCAAAGTATAAAACGGAGTGCTACAAACACAGTCCAATCATTAATTGCACCAGAATATGGAATACCTTGAGTACTGAAATACGTTCGGCGCCATCTTTATCACATTTTAAATCACTTCTGAAGACAAGTCTTTCAACTTCTGGCTCTTAATTATTTTAATTTTCGCTGTTTCAATTTAATTGTTTAAACCCACCCAGTTTTATCTGTATATTTTATTGTAATATTTTAACTATTCCAATTCGTAACCTTTATTTTTTTTGGCCAGATTTTCCTAAATTTTGAATTAGTTTTATTCTGATTCTCGTATATATCTGTGTGTATTTCTTATGGGAATTTTACTTATTTTACTCTACATGTACTTTTATTTAATTCTATGTTATATTGTTTAATTGTTTGTTCTTGTGTTTATTGTTTTACCATTTTATGTTTTGTGTACATTCTACTTGAGTATATTTAAAACTTTATTTAGGTTTTATTATTTTAATTGTATTTCCCAGGGCCCCATGGAAGACCACAAGTTTATGTGAATAGGTCTCCCTGGTAAAATAAAGATAATAATAATAATAATAACCTAGTGTAATTACATACAAGTAGGTAACGTCTTTAGCCGTGTTCGCACTGGACTTTTTTTGGGGGGGGTTTTACTGAGACGATGGGAAAATAAAAAATGGTCAAATGTTACCGCTGTTCGCACTTGGACTTTCGACACGGGAAAATTTTACCGAGACCGCGGGAGAAGTAGCCGAGCTGTCATTATAATGACTCGTGAGGGCGCTTTGCGTGACCTTTCTGCATTGACCCCGGTGTACCCATTCGCGCGCGCGCGCTTTTTTGTCCGATCGCATTATTGACGCCATCGTCGGTTTTTAGCCGACGCATCCGTTGTCGTGCTTTCTTTCGTCGTAAGAAACGTTGACGTTCTTTATTATCATTTGGAAATGATGCACTGGTAGCACCAATCAAACTTCCGACTGTATCAATAATAATATCTGCCATAATATTGACCAAAGGAACCCCAACTCTACGTAATCTTTTTGCAGAACCACGTGCGAATGTGATCACGATGCGATTTGCGTGCATGCAGCGTGCCCGCACGTAAACAATTCCAAGAGCGCATGCGCGGTGTTTTGTGTAGCATGACCTTGCACTGAATAGCCCGGTGAACGTTTTCCTGGGCCGCTTTTACCGACACGCGCTGTTCGCACTGGACTTATTGTCTAGGGAAAAGTGACCAGGGACGTTTTCCCGGGCAGCAGTTGGCCGGTAGAAGTACCCACTGGACTCGGGAGAAGTACCTGAGAGGAAAACGTCCTAGGCTGTCTGCACTGGACTTAAAATGGGAAAAGGACCCATCGTCTAGGTATGTTTTATCATTTTAAGTCCAGTGCGAACATGGCTATAGACTTAAGAATTGACCCAACCCTAACATTTCTAAAAAGTCTAACATTTCTTTTGTTATTGCTGCCTCACCCAGTACAACTGCAACGAGAATCGAACCATGACCCCGGCTCCTGCGACCTTGGACCCCAGCCCGGGGTCATACCCCACCAGAAGGGGCGCGCCGAACGAGAGTCCAGTCGGACCCAAACCGCAAAGGGTTCCTAGACCCCAAGACTTCCCCGGCAGGCCTAGAATGCACCAGGAGGGGCCAGCGTTTACTGGTATGGATTAAGAACAGAGTGTGGTCATTTAGTTGAAATTCAGCAGCTGTCTTTAACCAGTTCGTGCCGGATGACGTATATAACAGTTTTCCCAAATTCAAAACGGATGACGCATAAACACGCCAAGTTCAAGTTCGGAAATCTCTGTCGGCAGCGAGCAAGGCCGGAAATGCGTGGGTGTGCTTCCCGGCACTATCGGCCTGAACACGCTTCGGATCGAGTTTCGTTAAAAATAATCCCGCCCCTCGGCTCGGTGATGTTTAAATAATCCCGGCGCGAACTGGTTAAATAAGCATTCATAGATACCTAAAACAGTTTACCTATTCCTATGGGTCGAGAGCCTGTCACGTGGCCGGTTTTAACCAGTTCGTGCCGGGATTATTTTAACATCACCGAGCTGACGGGCAGGTATTATTTTTAATGAAACTCGATCCGAGGCGGGTTCAGGCCGATAGTGCCGGGAAGCACACCCATACATTTCCGGCCTTGCTCGCTGCTGACAGACATTTCCGGCCTTGCTCGTGGCTTGTTTATGCGTCATCTGTTTGGAACATCACCGACCGACGCGCGGGATTATTTTTAACGAAACTCGATCCGAGGCGTGTTCAGGCCGATGTACCTGGAAGCACACCCACGCATTTCCGGCCTTGCTCGTGGCATGTTTATGCGTCATCTGTTTGGAATCTGGGAAAAATTTTGCGTGTATATACGTCATCCGGCACGAACTGGTTAAACGACTGGCTGACTGGTTTTAAACACTTTTCCAGTGTCACATGAAATTTGGACGCCGGTGAAATCTGGTCGCTTTACCGTTTTATTGGTTGAAACCTCACAAGCCCTTGTGCAATACCACTAACGAGTCCGTATTTCATAGTCCTTAATTCACGCTGTACCGGCAGCTTGAGTTCTGCGTTCAAAGTCTGCGGTCATCACCCAACGCAGCAGGATCCATCTCTGGCCATGTTCAATAAGGATTAGCCCTCATAGTCTTAAAGGCCCAGTCACACCGGGCTTGCGACAAGGTTACGACCTAGCTGCGACCGAAAAATATTTCAATCCTGTGCAAATCGTACAAAGAGCATGCGACTGGTAGCAGAGGTCGTGGGTCATCGCCACAGCAAAATCAGTCGCAGCAAGGTCGATGGTTATGTTCAAAACTCCTGACCTGCGATTCCAAATCGTAAGCGGTTGCGGACAGGTCTTACATGGTCGTACCACCAGTCGCCCTTGCTCGCACCACCAGTCGTGGATGATCGCGGGTCCCACAGTCGCACGATTAGTCGTGCAACTGGTTGTAGTTATACACGACTGATCGTGCAAATGGTCGCAGGTATACACCATTGCTCGTATGATGAATCGTGGGTACCTGGTACTAGTCGCAAGATTACCTACGACTGATTTGGCGATCAATCTTCATCTGCAATCGCTTGTAATCGCACGTCCAAGCGTGCCACCAATTGTACGTACAAGTCTTAAGAGCAATCACGGCATACGACCGCTATGGAGATCGTCGCAAACATTGGCGATTGGTCGTATCTCTGCCAAATCGCACCAATCGCACGATCCATAGATCGTACAATCCCTTGTGACTGGGCCTTAAGGACTCGGTTGTTGCACTGGTGTTAACAGCAGAATGCATCAAAGTGCACCAGACTTTTTTTTACCTGATGCAGTGCGCTGCGTCTGGCGGTGTCTATGTTAAATTACACCATTGGTAATTGCTTGAATTATGAGAAATGGGTGGATTTGGGGAGTTGTATTTTATGGTATGTATTGTTTAACTGACCTGTTCGTTTTACAATCATGGATGCTAAGAAAAAAGCAAGAAAAACGGCATTCGTTTTCAACTGGCGCCGGGCAGTTGTTCTTGTTGTTGTTAGGTTTTTTTGTGATCGCTGTCCGGTGATTGGAATTTTTATTTTTTTAATAAAATTTTATTTTTCCGAACAATTATATAAAATCTAACTCAATCATTTTGCTGGATGCCTAGAATCATTATTTACTTTCAAATTAGTAAGAAATTTCTTAATAATTCGGTAGTAACATTTTTCGATATCTGCAAATGGTATAATCTGCCTTTATTATTATTATTATTATTATTATTATTATTATTATTATTATTATATATTTATGGTAATAAAACCAAGGATCCCTCAAAAGTGCCCAAGGCACTGTAGCTCGCAAGCCTGAAGAAACCTGTAGAGAGAAGACAATGAGAAGAAGGTACAGTTTTAGAGGTGGGAGAAAAACCCCAGAAAATTTCCTGGGGAAAACCCCACGAAGTCGGGCAGGGACTGAATATCCAATCCACATATTATTGGCCCAGCCTGGATTCGAACCCGGGTCATAGTGGTGAAAGGCGAGCAAAAATCCGCTATCCCAAAATTATTTTTTTCTAGATCCTAGCATTGATGATGACGACGGCGGTGACATCAACATTGACACGATGCCAGCTCCAATGACCAAGCTTCAAAACCCGCCCGAGCCCAAGTCTCTCCACCCTCGGAGCACCGTCCCCATGGCACACCAGTTCCCATCGGACCCCAGCCAGCAGGGAGCCGGCCAACAACCCTTGATTGGCCGGTCAGCCTCCGAGAAGTACCTCCAAGGGACCAACAGGGCCCCCAGGCCGACTGCCACCGTCTCCAGCATGCCAAGCGGGGGCGCCGTTCGTAAAATGAAGACCAAAAATACAGGTATGAATCTGCTTGGCTTTTCCCTTCTATTCATTGGGGAAATCATAGCCACCCGTCACTCTCTAACATAAAGCACCGGCCGTTTGACGTTCAGGAATAAAACACGTCCTAAATAGCGTTTGATAACCTAGTGGATTTCTATCGACATTATCTGTCTTCATTATCTGGACCCCCTTCCTCGTGGTTTTACCCCTTCTGTTTTTGTTCCCCACCCAAATTCACACCCCTTTATCCACTTGGTCTGTCTTTGATCCTACCCACACTGAGCTCGCCCTTTAATTCTCAGCCTAATCCTCCTTTTGTTGATTGTTCCACTGGACTCTGTGCTTTTGGTATGTTTGGACACAAAAATCTGGAGTCAAGAATGGTGTTCGGTGTAGCGTAGTTCGGTATAGCGGCGCTCCACTATACCACTGATCCACTACTGCACCACCGATTAGGTTTGCCAATCGGCTGTTATAAGTGACGTTACCGTCCACCCTTTTACAAATCCAAAAACAACGGAATTGTACACGGATACCTAATTTAACTGCAATCTTTAGCCATTTTCTTAAGCTACGATGTAATATATGTACAGCATTTGCTGTTGCTGTAACTTTCAAAAATAGACGAAATTTTGAGTTAGTATATTATAGCAAGTATTGTTACCTGGGCCAATTTCATAAAACGTGTAAGCACACAAATTTGCTTTGCACAAACAAAGTATTGATAGTAGAAACAGGTTACCCGCCCAAAACTTGATGTGCTTTTCATGCTAAGCAAAAACCAGCTGAATACCACTCACAAACAATATACATTAAAATGCACCTGAAAATTTGGTTTGTAACCGTTTTTTGCCAAGGATAAATTTTCATGTTAAACTTTTTTTTTTGTGCTTACATGTTTTATAAAATTGGCCCCTGTTTATGGAGACAAGGATAAACAAGGAACAAAATACCTTTCTTGTAGTCCAGTTCCCTGACTCTACTTCAGTGCAATTTATACATGTTGGAGAATTGTCAGGTCCGGGAAACAGACTAGCTGACTGTTCACGAATGTATAAACAATTACACACACAAAAACAATTAAAGGAAACATGTAATAAGTTTTTTGTTTGCTTAAATCATTAAAGTATAATGTTGATAACAGCATTATTTGTGTGGTTGTATTTATCTTTTTGTAATAAATGGGGGAAAATAATATTTGAACATTTTGGTCAAAACACTCCGCCCCTCGAAGGGAAGACTCATTAACATAAAACCTCGCAAGGGGTATGATGAAAATTGAAGCATCTACTATCAAGAATTTGTCCGGGTTCTGCCTCGGTTACGTCACTCATTTTTAGTGGCCGCGAAACTTTAAAAGGGGGGGTCAATTTTTGGACTGCAAATTACCACACTAAACGTACACTAGAACCAGTTGTGCTTTGTTTTCACATTTAATACACATAAAACTATTAATTTAAAACTGTTTGCGTAATGAAAATGTTACACTGCATGTTTCCTTTAATAATAATAATAATAATAATAATAATTAATAATAATACTAATACCTCCAAATAGGCACTTAGGGAGACAATCCCATAGAGATGTACACAAACTTAAAACAGTCCTAACTTGTTTACCCTCACCCTTTTCTCTAAGATCTTCGAGATTTATGCTATTTAGACCAAAATCTGTCCTTCTAGGACAAAAATAACTCCCAAATATTGTTTTTTAGGGTAGCTAGACACTTAGGGAGACACTGAAATGTCTCCCTAAGTGCCACTGTCTCCTTATTACCTAAAAACTTACGCTAATTTGTCTCCCCAATCTTTGTTTCCCTTGCAATTGACCCTCATCAGCTGCCCCGGGTCAAAGCCGGTACCGCGAAGAGCGCCCTCCGAGCAAGAGCAGCGCCAGGGTGCAGGAGACGTTGCATGGGCTCCGAGAGCCGACCCCTAGAGCCTACGACAACGTGGAGCTGAACAACGCGCCGGGGACCAAGCTGTTCACCGCGGAGAGGGACTTGAACACTCAAATCAAGAACAATTCGCAGAGTGAGTGGTGGATTTTGACGTCGTTTTGTACATGCCAGTTCTGTCCATGCCATCAGTAATGGGCCGTATCTTGCGATTCAATTAAGCTAGACCTAGACATTTTTTCAGGATTATTTCTAAACGCCCTACTCCTCAACGCTTATCAACACAAATTCTGTTGAATTGTAGTGCAGTTGCCATAGAATGGTCTGACCTTTCAAAACCTTTCAAGTTTCCTGAACTGAAAGGTTTTGAAAGGTGAGAAAACTGTATGACAAAAGGGACCTATGAAAGATTTTAAAAGGTAAAACAACTCTCTGAACAAACTGGTGTGAGAAAAAAATACCTTTCAAGTTTCTTTGACCGAAATGTTTTGAAAGGTGAGAAAACTTTCTGACAAAAGGGACCTATGAAAGATTTTGAAAGGTAAAACAACTTTCTGAACAAACTGGTGTGAGAAAAAAATACCTTTTAAAAGGTATTGAAAGGTGTAGTAGTGCAGTAGCAACAAATTCTGGAGCGTTTTGAAAGGTTTATATTTATTTATAGCCATTTTGTCAAGTAAGCAGATTTTGAAAGGTTTTGAAAGGTAAAACCATAGAAGGGTTAGGGTAGGAAACACCATTTGTAGATATCGAACAGTTTTAATACTGAATTATTAAGAAATATCTTACTTATCTGAAAGTAACTAATGGAAAATAATTGGCATCCAGGAAAATAATTGTGCTGGATATCTTATAATTGTTCCTAAAAATTGAATTGTATAAAAAAAATCATGATCGCCAGAACAACATGAGAATCTCTGCCCAACGCCGGTTCAAAACGAATGCCGTTTTTCTTGCTTTGCTCGGCATCCATGATTGTAAAACTTCGAACAGGCCAGTGAAACGATATTTATTATAAAATAAAACCCTCCAAATCCACCCATTCCTCATAAATAAAGGTAGGATACACCATTTGCAGATATCGAAAATATTTAATACCGAATTATTAAGAAATATCTTACTCATTTGAAAGTAAATAATGATTCTAGGCATCCAGCAAAATGATTGCGCTAGATATCCTATAATTATTCTAAAAAATATAATTTCATGAAGAAATATTTGCGATCGCCGGACGGCGATTGCGAACAAACTAAAATAACATAAGAATAACTGCTTGACGCCGGTTGAAAACAAACGCTGTTTTTCGTGCTTTTCTCGGCATCAATGACTGTAAAACTCCGGACAGCTCAGTTAAACGGTATTTACTATAAAATACAACCTCCCAAATCTACCCATTCATGATAATTCAAGCAATTACCAATGGTGTATCCAACCTTTAAATTTGACTTTGTTGACCATCTTGTACAGATTATTGTCAAACTCCCAAAGAAATAACACAAAAACTCCCTTCCCCGCAGGTATACCAAAGAAGACCAATTTCCCCCAACCATCGGGATTGGAAATGGACGACCATCCCCAAGCCCTTGCACCTCAATTCAACTCGGCCGCGGTCCAGCACCGATTACCACAGCACCAACATGAAGACTCTGGTCCGAAGCAGAAGGGGCATCATCACCATCAACGCAAAGATGGCGGTAGAGGGAACGGCGGTGGTTACCGCCCGAGCTTCTCGAACGAGGCCAACCCCCGAAGGGGCGGAGACTCGGAGAGGCAGGGCAGCGGCAGCGGCGCTGGACAACGGCGATCAAAGTAAGTACAAAAGGCATGCGAGGGGTTCTGGCTAAATGAGACGGAACTGGGCAGAGGTTGAAATGAGGGTACTCGGGTCTTAGGATAAAATTTGCCTTACCAGTTCGCTAAAGAAGTCTTCCTAAGCTTTCAAATGATGTATTGTGTGTTGCTGTAGCTTATTCCAAGCCGCTGCTATACTCTTTTGAAATAGCTGAAGTCATGCTCCCTTGTTTTGAGAAAACAGTGTTCAAAGTCTGTGAACTGTGCCAACTACATGTATACTATCACTCAGTGCAATTCAGCTGCCAAAAAACACACTTGAGTTTAATTGAGCTATACAATTTTGGAATATGATGAAGAATGGTTTTATGTATGTAAAAACGTTACAAACTCGAAATCAACCACTTGAAAATTTGACGTTTTGGCCAATAACTCGCTTTGGCAATGTGCGACTTTCAGCTCATTTCGTGGTGCCAGGTCACATCAAATGAAAGCTTATTTCCTGCTTTTTCTGACCAACTGTACAATTGAAAAATCATTTTTGCAGAGTGGGTCACATAATACATCTAACATTTTAACTGCACAAATGTGACCGGCTCTACAAAAAGGTGTATTATGTCGCGAAAAAATGAAATTGACATGATAGGAAAGTCAACAACATAAACTTTCATTTAGTATATAATAGAGATCCATAGCCCCTCCCATTTTGGAGACACGACGTGTGTACACATTGATTACTTTTTCGTAGTTACACAACTGAGAAAACAGGCTTTGAAATAGCCGGCTCTGTTGTACTACAACAGAACGATGCACACAAAATGGTAGTTTTTCCCACTTTATTCATCAAAATCAACATTTCTTTTAATGAAACCTTCAACTGTAGGTATTGAAGATTTCATTCATGACAACAAATAAAAAACGCATTTTGATGAAATGTTTACCCTCTCAACGTTGAGCGGGCCATTACATGATAGTGCACAGCGTGACTTAAAACACCTTTTTGTAGAGCCAGTCACAAATACAGAGGAATTTTCACATGGCGTATGGAAGGTACAATAGGTTTGCAGTGCAGTTAATTCATTACTTCAATGGGTTTTACTGTTGTGCTTTTGGCAGGCAGCCATCATCAACCACCACCATGACCCTCGACCCCGACAACCTGACCTCTTCACTGCGTGTCAAGGAAGAATCCAACGCACACAGGGCGTCCAATCAGAAACAGGGCCAGAGGGTATGTATGTATGTACAGTGGAACGCTGCTTTACCGAACACCGCTATACCGAACATCCGGCTATAGCGAACACGATCCTTGCTCCCAATTTTTTGTGTGTCCAAACATACCAAACATTGTTGTTGAAAATATGTGACCCACTCCATCAAAATCAGAAATAAGTCTCAAAAGTTTTGAGATATGCACATGGTGAGAAAGGAAATTTCATAAGCTTTCTGGTGATACCAATCACAAGTGTGTATCTTCTTAGGTTAACGAGTTATGGTCTGATGAAAATGACAGGTGTATATTTATTTGCCAAATCCACATTTCGAGAAAAACAGCTTTGAAATAAACAAAATTGACCAAAATCATACGGACAGCGCACACAAATCCTCTTCATTTTCATCTTTATTGGTCGTTTTTACATACAAGACATTAATGACAATAATCTGTGATAACTACACTTCCTAAAAATACACTGTTCAGAAAAATGACTTGGTCTTGATTTTCACCCATGCGTTCACTTCAACACCCGATTGCGTAAAACG
This sequence comes from Crossaster papposus, assembly GCA_037893245.1. Lineage (NCBI taxonomy): Eukaryota > Metazoa > Echinodermata > Asteroidea > Velatida > Solasteridae > Crossaster > Crossaster papposus. The sequence continues at coordinate 3,477,876 of JBAIAA010000352.1, read as the reverse complement.
GCCCCAGCGACTTATTCGTGATTACGATGGAGCGGGTCACATATGTGACCCAGCACGAGTAAATGGGACACTTTGCGGCAAAAATTAAAATTGAGATTTTGATTTCATCATTTAAAGCTAAACAAGCTTTAAATGATGAAATCAAAATCTCAATTTTTATTTTTGCCGCAAAGTGTCTCATTTACTCGTGCTGGGTCACATATGTCAACAGATTTTGAGAAATCCACTTGGTATATCAAACGTTATGGTAGGCCTTGTTTTATTCCCGAATGTCAAACGGCTGGTGCTTCATGTTAACCAGTTCGCGCCGGGATTATTTTAACATCACCGAGCCGACGCGCGGGATTATTTTTAACAAAACTCAAACCGAGGCGTGTTTAGGCCGAAGGTACTGGGAAGCCCACCCATGACATTTCCGGTTTTGCTCACTCCTGACAGACATTTCCGGCCTTGCTCGTAGCGTGTTTATGCGACATCCGTTTTGAATCTGGGGGAAACTTTGCGTTTATATACATGTACGTCATCCGGCGCGAACTGGTTAAAGAGTGACAGGTGGTTCCTCCAATGAATGGAAGGGAACAGCCGTCTGTTGCTTTAGAATGCTGACCCCCCCCCCCCCCCCCCCCCCCCCCCTAACCCCTGCTGACACTTCCCACAAAAAGGTTAGGGCCCATTATGTCATTGTCCAAACATACATATGGCTGAACAACTCCTAAAAGACCCAGTTGGATTTCCACGTGAAAGGTAGACAGGATAAGTTAAGTTTGGGAAACTATTCAATGTGACTTTCTATATTAACCAGTTCATGCCGGAGGACGTATTCACACGCACAGTTTTTCCGAGTTTCAAAAACGGATGACGCATAAGCACATTACATTACATTACATTACATTACATTACATTACATTACATTACATTAATATTTATAATGCGCTTTTCCCAAAAGGCTCAAAGCGCGTACAATTATAAAATGTTACTTAGATATACTTACAATAAAATAGTTACATTAAAACTAACAATTGAAACAATGATTGCAGAATAATACAAAGGTAGGAAAATTATACAAAAAGATGCGTTTTCAAAGATTTTTTGAAGTTATTTACAGAGGTAGAAGATCTAACTGAGATCGGGAGATTGTTCCATGCACGTGAGGCACATACAGTGAAAGTTCTATCACCGGCTTGTACTCTTGTTCTAGGATATTCAAGTCGTAGGATATCATCTCCAGATCTCAGATTATTTCTTCTTGGAACATATTTTAACAAGCAGTCTGATAAATAGACTGGAGCAAGGTTATGAAAGGATTTGTAGACAAATAATAAATGCTTGAACATTATTCTTTGTTGTATTGGTAACCAGTGTAGCGAATGCATCAAGGGTATGGGATCATGCTTGCGGTTGACAGCAAAAACTAAACGTGCGGCCCAGTTTTGTAACCGCTGCAGTCGTTGTATGTGTACATTGGGTATAGAAGATAACAAACCATTACAATAATCAAGCCGTGAAAGTACCAATGAACGAACAGCGTGGTGACATGTAGATTCATCCATGAACTTGCGGGCACGTGATTTATTGCGAAGATAGTAATTGACAGTTCGTGATATATATGATATATGGGAAGACATGGACATAGCCGAGTCAAAGAATACACCTAGGTTCCTAACAGATTCAGATGGGTGAATAGAAGAGTTTCCAATAACAATGGAAATATCGGGGATAAGTTTAAGATTATGGGAGGAAGCAGCGACAAAGAATTCTGTTTTATCATCGTTTAATTTAAGCTTATTAACTGTCATCCAGGTTTTAATGTCTGAGATGCATTTTTCAAGTTTAGAGACTGCACGATTCATCTCACCAGGTACATTAGGGTTGAATGATATATATAATTGTGTATCATCAGCATATATATGATAAGAAATTTGGTGGTGCCGTGCTATATCACCAACAGGAAGGGTGTAAACAGTGTAGCCTAGTGGACCAAAGACAAAGACAGAGCCCTGTGGTAAGCCATAATCAGCAATAGATGGAGCTGACAATTCACCAGCAATGTCAACCTGACTGGTCCAACCCTTAAGATATGAATGGAACCAGTCAAGTGCAACCCCTCTTATGCCAATTCTGGATGACAAACGCGAAAGTAATATACTATGATCAATTGTATCAAATGCAGCTGAAAGATCTAATAATACTAGGAGGGTAACTTGATTTGAATTAAGGGAAAACATGATATCATTTTTTACTTTTATTAGGGCAGATTCAGTACTATGTTTGGGTCTATAAGCTGACTGGTAGGGGTCCATTAGATTATGTTGATTCATATGTTCAGATAGTCGTGCACAAGCAATTTTTTCTATTATCTTACCAACGAAACTGATATTCGAAACGGGTCTATAATTTTTAAGAATATTTCTATCAAGTGACGCCTTTTTTAGTAATGGCTTAATGATGGCACGGTGGGCTTCAGTAGGAAAGATTCCGGACGACAAAGAAGAGTTGATAATATCAGTAATAATTGGCACAATTTGAGTAAGGTTTTCCTTAAGCATCCATGTGGGCAAAGGATCCAGGCGACATGATTTTGATGGTGAATTGCAGATAATTTTTGATATTTCAGTTTGTGTAGTTAGCCGCAAGGTCGATAGTGATTGCAAAGAAATATCTATTGGATCAGCAATATCGCTTGAATCCGTCTGAAGGTCAAGTTCACGACGAATAATGATAATTTTCCTTTTGAAAAATGTAGAAAATTGGTTACTAAGAAGGACATGTGATTCACAATTTGGAAGGTGATGTGTGTTATTATTAAGTAGGGTATTAATGATGCAATGCACTTGTTTGGTGTCAGCAGTTGATAGTTTGTCAAGGAAAAATGCTTTCTTGGATTCAATGGAAAGATCAGTAACAACTTTCCTCGACTCCATGTAAAGTTGGCGGTGATATGAGGAACGTGACTTCCTCCATTTACGTTCTGCTTGTCGTCTGTTTTGACGTGCTTCATGAATACGTTCATTATACCAGGGCATTCTATGTTTTACAGTGCGCAACAAGCAAGGCCAGAAATATCTGTCAGCAGCGGGCAAGGCCGGAAATGTGTGGGTGTGCTTCCCATACAATCTTCCTGAACCCGCCTCAGATCAAGTTTCGTAAAAAAAATATTCCTGTGCCTCGGCTCGCGACTGTTTCAATAATCCCGGCGCGAACTGGTTAAAGGCAATTGAGTCCTGGCCACAAATATTTTTTTTTCAAAATGGCATTCAAATGGATGGATTGTTGAGCGCCCTCTACAATACTTTTATTATATACGTACGCAAAATGCAATGAAGGTATATACAATGCAATTATTTTTGGTCGTTAGCCAAGCGCTGCTTCGATAGCTCAGTCGGCACGATGCCAGGTGTAGAGATTGGAAATTGTGGATTCGAAACCTCAAAGTTACTGCTTTATGTGTCCGATAAAATTGTTGACTTTGAAGGATTATTTTTTAGAAGGAAAAAAGTCCGAAATTTTATTAGGTACGAATTAGTTTCTCTTTTTGTCTTAATTCGTGGGTCCGTAGGTTTTTATTTTAAAGGACGTAATGTCCGAAATCTCATAGCGTACACCTCATTTGGATATCGTTTGGGGAAAAAAAATCACGTCCTCGTCAGAGAGAATATTCCATACATAGTAAAATGAGTTTGGGCTCAGAACTGACTTCACAGTTCACAATTTGATGCTCTTTTTTTGTTTGACCTACAGAAGCGGACAACGGCGCAGAAGAACACTAGATTACGTGAAGATCCTGTGCTATGATGGGGGCTTGTTGGTAGGCCATGTAAATAGAGCCAAAAGGGTGTCATAGAATTAGAAAATATTTTGATTCCATTCCTAAAAAGGGGGCCGTGTTGCATATGAATAATGCTAGGCATGGTCTAGTGTGGCTCAGTAAATTGGGTAACCAAAGTGTTAAAAGTATTCAATGTTTTATCACAATCACATTTTTTTGTATTGACACTGGGTAGGAGGACGAGGGGAGGGTCTGGGTGGTATGGGCTTCGGGCGGTATGGGTTCTGGGCGGTATGGGCTCTGGGCGGTATGGGCTCTGGGCGGTATGGGCTCTGGGTGGTAGGGGCTCTCGGCAGTATGGGCTCTGGGTAGTATGGGCTCTGGGGGGGTATGGGCTCTGGGGGGGTATGGGCTCTGGGGGGTATGGGCTCTGGGGGGTATGGGCTCTGGGGGGTATGGGCTCTGGGGGGGGGGTATGGGCTCTGGGGGGGTATGGGCTCTGGGGGGTATGGGCTCTAGGGGGTATGGGCTCCGGGGGGTATGGGCTCTGGGCGGTATGGGCTCTGGGCGGTATGGGCAACCATACATGGGGTGTACGTCGCTGGTATAACGCACTGCATTCCTCGTACATTTGATACTCGTATACCAGTGGGATTGCCTTGTCTGTTAACTGACTCTCTTAATTACATTCTGATTAAGAATGTCAAGCGGGAACCAGACACTTAAAGATAGGATACACCATTTGCATATATTATCGAAGAAAAAAAAATATATAAATTTAAATAAATATCTTACTTATTTGAAAGTAAATAATGATTTTATGTCGGGAATATTTCGCCGCCAGAACTTGTTGTTTTAGTTTTTTTTGCGATTGCTGTCCAGCGATTGTGATTTGTTTTTATAAAATTCATTTTTTTCAAACAATTACAAGATAGCTTGCGCAATCATTTTGCTGGACGCCTACAATTCTACCATTTGTGACCCAACCCTTCGAATTGAGTCTTAAGGCAAAATGTTCAGTTATTTGTTTTTCACATACACTGATGCAGTAGAAAACAGCATTTGCTCCTCATTTTGGTATATCACTGAGATTGGCATCTTATAAATATACATGTACAGTTGTTATTTTGGGTGAAAAGGTTGACTATTTCCCACGATTTATATTGTTAAAATACAATAATTTTTAATTGATTGTAATGTTAAAAAGCTGGCAACTTGCGACTCATTTTGCGACTCATTTTGCTGGATTGAGAAGCCTATTCCCAAAACGTGATTGCAAAATCCACAAAGGACCTGAAACGAAAGAGATAAGCCACGAACAAAATTAATCAAAGGTCATGTAGGGGTCATTTGTGGTCGTAATTTAAACATGCACAACATTTTACTTTAAAAAAAAAAAAACATATTGGGGATCGACTGCGGGAAAAGGCGACACTCTCTATCCGATGGATTACTTGTTTTGGTATGGGCTCAGTTTGGGTTTTTGTTTTTTATATATTAGTTGGGCATTTTAATAAAGGTGCCTATTGTTGCATTGATATCATGCACACAATTATATTAAAGGGATCGTATACGTTTGGTAATTACTCTAAAAATTAATGGCAATAAAAACATACTTGGTAAGAAGTACAGTAGCTTTGGATAGTATAATGCATTTTGTGAAACTTTTCACTTCGAAGTACTGCGGTTATGGTAAAAGATATTACTTTTTATCCCCAAAAATTTGAATCTGAGAAGCGTTACTGCAGTGACGTTTCTCAGATAGTGTATTCCAATGCAGATTATTCTTCCTGCGTGGACATAACCGCTCCAGATTTTCGGCAATATCTCAAATTTGCTACCACCCTTTGAAATGAAATTTGTACAGGTTAGTTTTATGGTATATATCTATAACTATATAGGATTGAAACAAACAGTGGGTTCCAATTACCAAACGTATACGATCTCTTTAAACGATTATTTACTATAAAATACAACCCCCCAAATCCACCCATTCATGATAATTCAAGCAATTACCAATGGTGTATCTAGCTACCTTTAAGCAAAGCTGATATATTCATCTACCTTCCTGTTTAGGGCTGTGAATCGAAACCAGGAACTATGAGTAGCCGACCATTGATGTCAGGAACTGATTCCAGATTTATGAAATCGAGTACCGGTAGCCAATTTTACAAACTACATTAGTAACTTCTCAGAACATGAAAGCAAAAGGTTTTGAATGTCATTTGTTAGGAAATGAAAATGAAACCAGGCTACATAGAAAAAACCAAATTATATCACAAATGGTTGGCACTGGTGAATTTACACCGTCTGCAGATATCGAAAATGTTTACTACCGAATTATTACGAAATATCTTACTTATTTGAAAGGAAATAATGATTATAGGCATCCAGCAAAATGATTGCGCTAAATATCATGCAATTGTTTTGAGAGGAAAAACAAATCGCGATCGCCGTCAAAGAAAAACTGCTCAACGCCGGTTGAAAACGAATGCCGTTTTGTGGGGTTTTTCTTTCTGGGAATTCATGATTGTAAAACGTCGGACAGGTCAGTTAAACGATATTTTGAAATACAACCCCCCAAATCCACCCATTCCCGATAATTCAAGCAATTACCAATGGTGTATCCTACCTTCAAAGCAAAGCTCAATATAAACACTTCCAACTTGCTGTATTATTAGCTCACTGGTGTGGCAGTATTTTAGTGCAGATATTTATGAACAAGCTGAAAAAGAACTTATGAGATTTAAATGTAGATTATACCATTTGCAGATATCGAAACATTTTACTACCGAATTATTAAGAAATATCTTGCTTATTTGAAAGTCAATAATGATTGTAGGCATCCAGCCAAAGGATTGTGCTAGATATTCTGTAATTGTTATGACAAACTGAATTTTCTAACACATATCCTGTAATTGTTCCGAAAAATTAAATTTAATAACCAAAAATTCGCGATCGCCGGCCGGCGCTCGCGAAAACAAGAACAACATAAGTCCCACTGCCTGACGCGGTTGAAAAGAAACGCCGTTTTTCTTGCTTTTCTCAGCATCCATGATTGTAATACTTCGGACAGGTCAGTGAAACGATATTTACTATAGAATACAACCCTCCAAATCCACCCATTCATGATAATGTATCCTACCTTTAAAGGTAGGATACCCCATTGGTAATTGTTTGAATTATCATGAATGGGTGGATTCTGGGGGGGGGGGGGTTTGTATTTTATAGTAAAAATAGTTTTGAGGTGGGTTTCTACCCTGGGGCCAATTTCATAGAGCTGCTAAGCACAAAATTTTACTTAGCATGACAATTTGTCCTCCGCAAAAACAAGGTTACAGACCAAATTTTCACGTGATTTTATTGTTTTGGATTGATAATCAGCTGGTTTATTTGCTTAGCATGAAAAACATGTCGAATTTTGGCTGGTAACCTGTTTTTTTATGAGCAAGACTTGTTTGTGCTAAGCAAATTTGTGTGCTTAGCAGCTCTATGAAAATGGCCCCAGGTACCGGTTACTTGTTTTTATTTAGGTACCAGATTTTCAAACTACCCGTAAATTCACACCCCTATTCATATGTTTGGTTATTGAGATTCTAAACTATTCTGTCCTTAGTTAAAATGTGCTGGTCCTTGTAAAGTATTTTATTTGAGTGACTAGTAATGTGTACTTATTTATCCTATAACCTGTGTTAATTTTCTGTACCATTTACATATTTGGTTAATTTTTTTGTTCTTCAAAACTGTAGAATTCACAATGTCAGCTTTCTCGTTAAATATTATTCCACACGAATTAAGAAATATTTATGTTTTTAACTAAACTTTAACTCGTGAAGTGCCGTGGCCTCGTGGTTTAGAGCATTGAATTTGTAGTAAAGATACAGGTTGTGGGTTCGAGTCCGGCCTGGGACTATGGTGCGTGTGTTCTTGGGCAAGGCACTTTGTCACTCATTGCTTCTCCCCACTCAGGAGTAAATGGGTACCTGTGAGGGCAGAGATGGTTATTGTGGTTGGTTTAGCTGCTTTGCGCCGAAATGGCAGCATTGAGCTGTATACTCCCCAGGGAGCTGAGATGGTATTTGGAATGTTTCGTAGGCCCAATGACCAGGATAATATTGTGACATCCTTTGCAATTCAGGTTCACAGCTGCCAGTAAGGATGATTAGCCTCATTATTATTTAAAACCCCAATGTCTCATCTTAAAGATTTATACCCCAACAACAAATTCAACTGTTTTTTAATATGCAAACCTTGATTCGAATATAAGCAATCCTGATCATTCAAAATGTAAAAATAATATTTAAAGAATAGAATAAATATGCCATGTTTAAGGGTAATATAGAACATTTTGCAAACATCAACAATATAATTACCAAATTATGTTTGGACAAACTTGACTGAAAATAATATCATTCTCAAGCATCCTGTGAATCCATGGCACCTGGGCCCAATTTCATAGAGCTGCTAAGCAAAAAAAATTGCTTAGCACCAAAAATCTTGCTCATTAAAAACAGGTTACCAGCCAAAATTCTACGTGTTTTTCATGCTAAGCAAAAAAACAGCTGATTATCAATCCAGAACAATAAAGATCAGGTGAAAATTTGGTCTGTAACCTTGTTTTTGCCAAAGACAAAATGTCATGCTAAGCAAATGTTTGTGCTTAGCAGCTCTATGAAATTGGGCCCTGGTGTGCTGTGGTTTCAAGAAAAGTAGATTTTGTTTTTCAATTTTTCAAAAAAAACCGATCCCTTTGTTTTCGCCCACCCAAATAACAAATTTACCCAATTTACCAAATATAGTTACTCTACATTTTGTTTGCGAATAGTGGTTACACATTCATGAACAACTGCAAGCCAGCTAGGCTGGTTCCCTGACTTGACTTACGTCCATAAATTGTGCTCGTTCTTTTAGAATCCGGGTCATGAAACCAGACTATACGAGGAAATTATTTTGGGACATTCATGGATCATGGATCGCTGGCTTCGTCTTCGTCTTGAGGCGAGTTTAGGCTCCCAATTACTGCAGGAATTCAATTCGGTGCCTGTTTTGCTTCAGAAACATCCAATCGGTTGATACAAACCCAAAAGTTGGAATATTTTCATTTGCTTCAATTTCTATTTGCTTCTGATACAGTAATTCTGACGTCGGAGGCGAAGCCAAAGACGAGGCAAAGGTTTTTAAAAAAAACTTTAAAATTTGTTTCTTGTTTTTTCCGCCATTTATAAACGCAAAACTGTAAACAGGTTCGTGCAACAATATTTGCCCAAAACGCCCCTTAACCCCTAAAAACAAAAGCAAATGTGTATTTCCTTTAATGCTTTCAATGAAAACAATATTGTAAATAAAGTGTGTGTTGCATAGAGTATTCGACAGGTATTCCTTGCAGTGATGTTTGTCCTCGACATTAAACCAGAGCTTACGTAAGATCATGGAGTAATAATATACTAGATAATAATAAATCTAGATAATAAATCTAGTTTATTACTCCATGGTACGATCGTCGAGAAACCCTGCATGTAAATTAGGCGTCTAAAGCCGTGTTCGCAATGGATAAACATTTTGGGTAATTTGACCATGACGCCAGGTAACATTCCGATTGGTTGATCTTCCCACCGTCCGCACTTGGATTTAATCGACGCGGGTAGAATTGCCGAGACGATGGGTAAACTAACCAAGCTGGCTCCAAAACAATAAAGAGGGCGCCCTGTGTGACCTATGACCGCGACTTGACGACCGGATCGTCTGTTCCCGACGCCAGGGGTGCGTTCCACTCCAGCGAACGTTGGCCAACGTTAGCGTTGTTCGCGTGAGTGGAACGCAATGTGCGCCAATTATGTTGGCCAACGTTAGCGAAAACGGCGAACGACATTCCGAGCTGTTCGCTGTTGGCCAGTGACGTATTTTAATGATGGCGAAGCGGTTAGCAGACGGCAGGGTTCTTTTCACGGTTTTATTTACGTTTTATACTTTTCGTTATAAACGGTGGATTGTTTTGAGCATTCACAGGGATCTTTTAAAGACAAATAATGAGTTGGACAAAAAGCAGCGAACCAAACGATGTCATTTTCACTGGGCGCCGCCATTTTGAAAACGTAGTTTTTAAAATATCGTTCCACTTCAACTAACGCCAACTGAAAACGTAGGCGAACGTTCGCGCAAACAGTTCGCGTAAGTGGAACGCACCCCAGCTCTCAACATTATTTTCTTACATAATGGGTGATGGAAGATTTAACCGAGACGTCGCGTCCGCACTGGATTTTCTGGCTCGGTTAAATCTTCCTGGTCAATCTTCCTGGGCACCTTTGGCTCGGTTAAACTACCCACGCGGCGTGGGTAAGTTACTAGCTGTGAGGAAAGTTACCCAGGCTGTCCGCACTGGACTTGAAATGGGCAAGTTACCCATTGGCTCGGTTAGTTTGCCCAAATTAAGTCCAGTGCGGACAGGGCTTAATACGTGGCCACGATATCAGAATGCATGCCTTCTCGTGTTCACTGAACCGGATGGCAGTTGACGGAATAGAATACGCTCGCAAATTAGTGTGGATTCGTAATTTACGAATTTACAAAATCTGTATTGTTTATTTAGGCCTATGTGTTCAAATCGCATTATAAACAATCTCCGCAAAACAAATATTGTTCCGATTAAATGGGCAATGATAACGGTTTCACAAACAAACTATGCATAAATGAATAAGATTAAAACTGCTGCAAACTGCTTACTGGCTGGAATGGCATGAAATATACAAATCAAATAAGTTAAGAGGGCCTAATATTTCGATCTTAACAAGATCTTCTTCAGAGACATAGTGACTGTGTTCAGGAAACAAACATATAGGGCAACATACAGCATGATAGAATCCTGTTCTATCACCCCCATTCTGAAACAACTTCACTGGCTCCCTATCTCTCAACGAATCATCTTCAAGCTAATGCTCATCGTCCACAAAGCACTTAACGGCAAGGCTCCCCACTATATCTCAGAACTACTTCAAGTTTACACTCCGTTAAGGAATCTTCGATCCAGTACCATGCTTCTCCTCAAGGAACCCAAGTCTCGACACTCCTGGGGTGACAGGTCTTTTTCTGCAGCTGCACCACGCATCTGGAACTCTCTACCACTCGATATTAGATCTTGTCTTTGTACCACAAAATTCAAATTACTCCTCAAAACTTATATTTTGTCACAGGTCTTTATGGACTAATTTAGTTGTGTCTGTTTCTTTTGTTTGTTTTTTGTTTATTGCGCCTTGAACACCCAGCAGGGTGGATATGTGCGCATTACAAGTCTCTAAATTATTATTATTATGATACACATCATGCATAAATTAGTTGCTTGGCCGACTTTCATGTGGTTGGTGTTAAAACTTCTCATTCCCGTAAGATAACATCAACAGCAACATTTTCGTAATCCAGTATATACAATTCCATAGTTGTAGCGTAGATAAATTATAAACTCCATTCGGCTTTGGAGGGTATAGTACACAAGCGATTGCGTCTGTATTGTGATTCTATGTGAACACCGTATTTCATGTACAGAATCCGTGTGCATTGTGTGATGAATGGGCCAAACAAAAGTTGTGCACCCATTCAGTCGTGGGTTAACTTAACAATAATGCAAGCGCGTTAAAGAGGTCAGGCTAAGTTGAACCATGGATTCCTCCATGGTTGAACCGTCTATTCCTTTCTCCATGGTTGATGAGTTCTCATTCTCTGTACGCTTTATCGCATCGCTTCAGTGATGATCCAGCATTCTCCACGTCCCGTAAAGAGTTCCATCCTGTGTACGCTTCATCGCTTTCAGGTCCCTTACTATAACCCCGCTTCACCGTTGGAATCTCTGTCTCCTGACGACGGGCAGGGCATACTGTCCGAAACGTTGAGTTCCCTCTGGTTCTCTCACTGAAGAGTATTACCGTGGTGTTACCGCAAACTACTTATCTTACGGTTGAATAGATTGTACGAATCGTGTACGAATCTACACTTATTTATTCACAAAGGTCAAGATTGTTGCAAACCGGGTCGCGAATATTTTTTTCCCAAACGTGACTGGCAGATTTCATGAATTATCAGTAGGGGAGATGCGGGAGAGTTGAGCCACCGGGAGAGTTGAGCCACCCCCTATAACTCGAAAAGTAGTAACTCACTAAAATGTATATTTGCATATATTGTTTATAGCATCAATACGACATTCTTAGTGTTAAACTCTACTGTCATGTGTACTCAGTATATATCAAAGATACCTAAACAACCTTTTTTTTCACTTTTGAGTGAAAAATAGAAAAATAAATGTTTTGTCTTATTTCCCATAGCAAGACTTAGACTATAATGGCGGTAATTTGTTTATTGAAGGGGGTATATATGACCATTATTTTAGAGAACTATTGTAAACTACCAAAAGTTCTACACCAGACAGGATTGGGTTATTTACAAAATGGTCGCAATGAGGAGAGTTGAGCCATTGGTCATGGGGAGAGTTGAGCATAGGGAAAACATGTAGTAACATTTTGATTTTTGGACTAAAGGTGAAAAATGTATAATAAATAAGAGAAAATGTTATTTTGTGCCATGATAATAACAATTGAGCACCATATTTACTTTAATAATTAATAAATCAAAAGTTGAAAAAATATGATTTTGTTTTTTCACCAGCCATTGACTTATCATGCTGGCTCAACTCTCCTGTAATAGTGGCTCAACTCTCCCATATTGTAGGGAGAGTTGAGCCACTTTACCAATTTTGTTTAAACCTTTTATATAAATAAGCCTTAACTGCTATCCCAACTGTTATTGTTTCAAAACGAAAACAACACTCTAAAGTTTATCTTACACTAATTTTTTACAGGTTTGTACTTTTCTTCCGCATATGGTGACACAAAATATAAAAATTGGCTCAACTCTCCCGCATCTCCCCTAGTTTGGATGAGAAGTTATGTTTATTCATCGGAATAAAACATGACGTCACAGCATTGTTGTTATTTAGTTAACTAGTTACATTAAATCACTTTAAAGAACAACTGTTGTCGAGCTGTGTAATGGATAGTGGGATGGGCTATGGATCAAAGATCCCTGGTTCGAATCCTGCTGTAGGTCGCCTCGTTTTTCCTAGTCAAATTGATATCTATTGAGTATTTTTAATTTAAGGGAAAAAAGAGACCTAGAACCTAAGTGTTGTATAGTGATCAATGCAACTACTGAATAATTCATGAAATCTGCCAGTTAGGTTTTGTGAAAAAAATATTCGCAACCGGGTCCCCCTATTTGCATAATCTAATGTTGTTTTAAGAAATAGGTTAAGTCAGAGAATAAACTCGGAACTATAAATTCGTGCAAGAATTGTATTTTATTGTTTTATTCAAAATGACAGCATGTCTAAGGAAATTATTTCCCAGGGAGTTTAGAGTCGTTACTATCTTTAAAATAACTAATGTCTTTTAACCAGTTCGCGCCGGAATTATTTTAACATCACCGAGCAGAGGCGCGGGATTATTTTTTAGCGAAACTCGATCCGAGGCGGGTTCGGGCCGATGGTACCGGAAAGCACACCCACGCATTTCTAGCCTTGCCCGCTGCTGACAGACATTTCCGGCCTTGCGTGTGACGTGTTTATACGTCATCCGTTTTGAATCTGGGGAAAACGGTGCGTGCATATACGTCCTCCGGCGCGGACTAGTTAATAATAATCGTGAACCCATTGTTTGCCCCCAAATTATGTTGCCCGACGTCCACGATGGAAGGTGTTTACACACGCACACACAATACAAACCTAGACAACAACAAAAATAAAGAAAAAACACCATCAAACTTTGAAGAATAGCTATAGACAGGGACAACTGCTATTACTATTAGGTATACAACAAATTAAAGTTAACAAATAACCAAGTGGAATGATGGTGGAGCTATTAAAAGTCCGTTTTATAGCTCCATGGCAAAATCCCACTTGCTTTTTAGCCAGAAAATGAGATCACCCCATGAGAATATTTACTGGACTTTACGCCAAAGGACCGGCCGCTGCCAGACTCGATAACCCTCGACTAGGGAACAGCTGGTTTGCAAGTGAGCCAAATTGGTATACCCAGCACGATATGTGGCAGAGGGGTACCCCCCTCTTATCCCTATACTTTATACGCACTCAACACTATTGTAACCTAACCCATCCCCCCTTGAAACCTAAAAGGAATTCCTGAGATTCCGGGAACACAATGGTCAACACAAAAGAGGGGGGGGGGGGTTTCTCTGCCACATATCGTGCTTCATATGCAAATTGGCATCTTCAATGGTATATAACGTGTTACACCTTCCTGGACGATCATCACAGATTTCTTCTACACACATCTGTGGATAGTCCCCAGGAAATCTAGAAAATGCCAAGTCGAACCGATTATGCAAAGTGCCAAAGTGCGTTATCTGATCAACCCTGTGCAAATTGAATGGGGAAATCGCAGAAGTTTTTGGCTGAGAAAAACAATATACGGTGTAAATTTGCTTCGGCAGTAAGGCCGAACCAAATAATAAACCAAGAATAAAGCCATTTTAGGTAGTCGTTTACACATCATTTCCACAAATTGTTTTTAAGAACACCAAAAATATAGAGATCGAATGCAGGAAAAGGCGATTCGAGATACGGGTCTGTTACGAAATCAGATATTTGATTTTGATTATTTCCGAAACAAAACAAAACAAAACCCGTAAAGAAAGGACGGCTGAGGCAAAGATTAAAGGGATCGTATACGTTTGGTAATTACTCCACAAATTAATGGCAATAGAAACTTACTTGGTAAGAAGTACAGCAGCTTTGGATAGTATAATGCATTTTTAGAAACTTTTCACTTCGAAGTACTGCGGTTATGGAAAAAGAGATCACTTTTTATCTCCAAAAAATTGAATCTGATAAGTGTTACTGCAGTGATGTTTCTCAGATTGTGTATTCCAATGCAGATTATTCTTCCTGCGTGGAAATAACCGCTCCAGATTTTCGGCAATATCTCGAAATCGCTACCACCTTTTGAAATGAAATTGTTACAGGTTAGTTTTATGGTATATATCTATAACTATATAGGATTGAAACAAACAATGGGTTCCAATTACCAAATGTGTACGATCCCTTTAAGTTTTAGAAACAACATTAAATTGAAACCTTTCAAAATAGAAAATACAAAGATATTAACAATTTACATTAAATGAAAAACATACTAGGGCCTATGTAATATATCATAACTTAAAGAGGAGATACCGGATCTTTAACAAAAGATGGGTGCGACGAGGAAGCGGGTCTGAGCGGCGAGTCGGGTGATCCTTGGCTAGGCCCATCGTCGTGACTTGGCTGGGATCTTGTCTTGGCCGAGTCTCGACTGGTGTCTTGGATCGGGTCTTGACTGGTGTCTCTAAGTGGTTCGATATGATTTAAACCGACGCCTGCACCGGGGTGTCTGGCTGGAGAGCGGCAGCGATGCCCCGTCCCTCGTGAGGAGTAAAACATGCTCTCGCGTGATGGCGACACACCCATGGTTCACGCATGTTTCCATGTACCGCCTGTGTATCCGCTTGTGATTCCAGATCTGCGGCTATACGTCTATTGTCAGCGCATCACTGCGTATTTTCAATGGGTGCAGATCTAGACCTATAGCTCTAGCCCGCTGATTCGAATGCAGCCTTAAAACCAGTTCGCGCCGGGATTATTTTAACATCGCCGAGCCGACGGGCGGGATTATTTTTAACGAAACTCGATCCAAAGCGGGTTCAGGCTGATAGTGCCGGGAAGCACACCCACGCATTTCCGGCCTTGCGCGCTGCTGACATACATTTCCGAACTTGAACTTGGCGTCTTTATGCGTCATCCGTTTTGAATTTGGGGACATTTTTGCGTTTATATACGTCATCCGGCGCGAACTGGTTAACCAGTAAAACTGGCGTAACAGTGGCATAAAAGTTCAACATTTCTATTATCGGGGTTTTTTTACAGTTACGCTCTGCCAATATATACTCAAAATAGGTTTCCAATAAAACTCAGTCATCGTATAGTCAGCCGCGCAGAGATTTTTAAAGAAATATTTCTGACATTCTATGCTCAATTGCCATGATAATAAACGTGAATCATATTGGAACGTGAATCGTAAAAGGCAAAAAGCAATTTTTGAGACTCAGAAAAAAACTTTGCACCCTACAACTAATCACCTGGAAGGGTTTAATGAGATTGCTGGTTTCACTTCTATAGGTCTCACTTATTCCTTAAAAACCCGGGAAAATCCCCAATAGATTAAAACTAACAAAATCACTGCTTGCAAAAAGACTACTATGATATTAAATACGGAGCAACGATAGACCTTTTTAAATCAAAATAAAAAAAGGAAAAGGCTGAATCTACCGTCATGTTTACGGAACAAAAGCTGATGGGCGTCCAGCGCGATACCTGGGCACAACAGAACTAAATACGTTGGCAGCACGGACATACGTCGTGGGCTATTATAAGGGACACTTATGGTCATGTTAATTGAACATTAATAAAAGTATTACATAAACATAACTATGTATAGCTCACGCGACTGATAAGCTTATAGCAAGAATGTTATATATATATATATATGCAGGCTCTAAACATATACAGCTTACAAGAATAATAAGCTTAAGTAGCAAACAATGTTATATAATATGTTAAGTCACTTAAATGTATACTTCTAGGCTATGATCCAGATATTCCAGCAGACGTAACAGGGTCAGAGACACCCAAACAAGCTTTAACACGACGCCATATTTTCCCGCCGTTTTTTCTTTTCAGAAGTATCAATGGTAAACACAAAAGCAAGCCAGTGTACTTTTCCCTTTTTGTTCAGCGCGCATTATACCATTAAGCGACCTTTGAACCCGGGCTTCAATACCCAGCAAGAATGGGACCCAACGACTCCTTTAGTCCCCAAATACCTGTACACTCCCTAGACTATTGTTACCTAAAAATCCCCTAAAACCTTAAAAAGACGACACCACATTCCGCAAGCACAATGACCACCACAAAGAAGGCAAGGGGATGGGGGGGGGGGGGGGGGGGGGGGTCTCTCCGTCCCATTAATCATTATTGCTGCCTATGCAATTTGCCGTCGCTCGGCTTCATTCAAGCATAGAAAAAGGAATTTTCTCTATGATTCAAGCTAGCTGGGGTATACATAGTACAAAATGTACATAATTATGCAAACGCGAATGCTTGAATGGCAAATGCATGGTGTGTGGTAGGTCAGACTATAGAGCTATTAAAAGGATCCGGAACGAGCTGGTACAAATCGCAGACTTCAATTCTAAAGGTTTCTATTAACGTTGGTGGACCCACCCACCCACGTGAATTAAGTCGGAGCTGTTAAACAAATTATAACACGAAGCAGCATTGGGAGTTTAGTAACTGGAAGCCTAATTAATATTACAGAGACTAAGAGAATTAGCAGACAACATACTGCATCATCACAGCTTGCGAATTTGTGTGGCGGATTCTGCGGGATAATAATATTTGTTTTAGCACTGGAGGCTGATACTAGGTAGAAGAAGGGCGTTGGCAACCTCAGTACGCGTGGTTGGACTTTATACCGGTGAATTTATGCGCGCCAACGCCAGGGCAGCGTTTGTATGAATGAAATAAATCGATGTTGATGTTGCATGTAGTACTACTCGGCGTATGACGTAAAACCTTCCGCATTGGTGTGTAGCTGACATCACTTGATCAACCATCGCATTGCGGCTGCACGCGTGGCCTAGCTGTTGCTCGGGGTTGTTGAGTTAGTTGAGAAGTGGTTGAATTTATAGTGATCTGAACCAGACATGCTGGACCATATCGATCCCGTTTTCCAGCAAGCCATCTTCCCCTTCGAGGAGGACTTCGACCACCGGCCATGGGTCATGATCATGGAGACTCACTGGGTGGAATCCATCTACGCCAGTGCGGTCTACGTGGCGGTCATCTTCGGTCTGCAGTGGTTCATGCGAGACCGGAACAAACTGGACCTGCGCCGCCCCCTGGTGCTGTGGTCCCTGACCCTGGCGGTCTTCAGCAACCTATGTGCCTTCCGGGTGTGGCAACAGCTCTTCCTTTACAAGAACCGGTACGGCTGGAAGTCTACCATGTGCGAGGCCGACATGGGCTACTCGGGCGTCAACGGCTTCTGGTCCTTGATCTTCGTCATGTCCAAGCTTCCCGAGCTAGGTGACACCCTGTTCATCGTGCTGCGCAAGCAGAAGCTTATCTTCTTGCACTGGTACCACCATATCACCGTCTTGGTGTTCTCGTGGTACAGCTACCCGCTCTTGGTCGCACCGGGGAGGTACTTCATCCTGGTCAACTGCACCGTCCACGCCATCATGTACACGTACTACGCCCTGCGTGCCTCCCGTCTGGTCCGAATACCCCGTTTTATCAACGTGAGCATCACCCTGATCCAAATGTCTCAGATGATCGTTGGTGTCGTAGTCAACACCCTGGCGTACTACTACCGCTCCAATGGGGAGTTTTGCTCAACCACGGACCGCAACCTGCAAGTCGCCCTCCTGATGTACTCCAGCTACTTCCTCCTCTTCGCCCACTACTTCTACCAGGCCTACTTCGTCCGGTCGCCAGGTAAGCCATCGCCTAGTAAACCGGCTCTGGAGAAGGAGAGCAACGGGGTAGTATACCACTCCAACGGGGTTCACGCCGGCGGGGCCAAGCACCAGAATGGGGTTCACTCCAACGGGGTGAATACATTGAAGATAGATTAATTCAATTAAGGAGGACTGAAAATAATCACGACGTTTACCCCAACAATCACTAGAATCAGATGTTTGCAAAGTGTGGATATCGAAATACCTTACTATATTGATTATGGCTTGATTTGTGTAGTTATATTTTTCTAAGAAAAATAAAATTTTGAAATTACCTTTAAGTAATGGATTTTTTTGTGATAAGGGCTTCAGTAATCACAGCTGTATTAAAGGTGGAAATTAAAAGTTTTGGACAAAAAATAAGTGTGAAAAATTGTCAGGCTAGACAATATTGAATTTGTTTATCGTGATTATAAAGTTAATAACTGACACACGATAGTTGTATGCACACAAATGTATATTCTATCAAAATGGTTTGGTATATGGTGGAAACTAGTTTTAACAGGGTTCTACGGGTCATGCATAGTCATGCAAAATCATTGAAAGACAAATTGTCCTGAGAAAGTCATGGAAAGTTTTGAAAAATTGGGAAAAATATAAAAGTCATGGAAAAAGTCATGAAAATCAAGATCATGCAAAAGGTTAAAAATATTTTTTGAATTAAAGTAAGTGGATCGGCTAGCTGTAAGGGGAGGAGGCCATTTGTAATTAACACTTCTTTTCATATAAGCTAACAAATAGTTATCCCAGAATCAGCGGTTTATTAGTACATGTACCATAATTGCAATGGAAGTTGTCGTATTTTAGTCCTGGAAAAGTCATGAGATTTGGTTTTCAGAATTTTGTTTTAAACAATTAAATTAAATAAACATGCCTGTCAATGCACCTACATTTAAATAAAACAAATTAAAAAAACGTTTTAAAGGTAGGATACACCATTGGTAATTGTTTGAATTATGAGGAATGTGTGGATTTGGGGGGTTGTATTTCATGGTAGATATCGCAGTTGTTAATTACAAAAAAATCAATTCAATTTTTCGGAACAATTAAAGGATATCAGCGCAATCATTTTGCTGGATGCCTAGAATCAATATTTTATTTTTAAATAAGTAAGATTTTTCTTAAAAATTTGGTAGTAAAATATTTCGATATTTGCAAAATGAATGGTGTATCTTACCTTTAAGGGTGAAACTACATTTCTATTATTTAAGAACTCGTAGTGTAAAGTGCCCAAATTATGAAACTATTTCCTCATAAAGGGTTTAACTTTGAGGGATATTCCCTTTGCCTAAATATGTTACGGTTGTGTTCGTACTTTCGGATCGCGCGCGCCATTTGTGCCTATGGTAAAATGATGCTCCATTGGATTATAATACGGTTGTTAAACATTAACCGAAGTTATTCGATTTGGAGTTAATTATCGAACGTTTATTTTGTGAATTGTAGTAAACCCGCTGACCGCGAGAGTCACTATGACGCGCTGAGGTATGGGGTGAACAAACTGTATAACCTAGGAATTCGTTTACTTGGCAATGATCGAGTGGTTTTATTACAGCGAAAAGCCGGTTAATTGTTATTAATAATTAACCGGCTTTTCGCTGGATTTTTGCTGTACGTGAGCCGTCGCCACAGATGTGAGCATAAAGTCGGGCTTTTAGGAATTCAGATGTTTTAGAGCTAATTTTAAAGGTATGCATTGTATAACGTTGGGGTACTAAGTTCCGTAATGGAAATAGAACAAAAAAGACCCCAGGGCCACACTAGTGTGGTTGCCATGACCGTAACCAAAGCCGCGCGACAATGTCGTTTTGGTTGTTCGCGAACAGTGCCTTCCCTTTGTCCGAAATACATATCACTACACATAATAATTATATCGCTACAGTTATTATACTTTATATTACAGTATAATATAGTGTAACTATTATATACCCTTATTTTTCTGCCATTTTGTAATTGTTGACCAGCTCTATCCTCGAAAAAGAATACCTGGAATGACACAGTGATCGAACAAGGGCAGTGTACATTTATAACTCTTTCGCTTTTTTTGTACAAAATAAGTAATACAAGTATGTTAGTAGCTAGGATATTTGTTTAAACGTCCCAATTTTGAAGGATTTGGGAATGGTTGACTTTAAAATCTGCTAAAAACAGTGATTCTAATTTGATGTATGTAGTGTGATGTATTTAGCGCTGATAAAAGTGTTGCCATGAATGGCCATGTCATGTCAACATGGATTATAATTTGGGGGAAAGATGGGGAAAATCTATTGTAGAATTAGACGTGTGCATGGCCACACGCGATAATTTTTCTGCAGGTAGGTTGGTGCATAGTGTACATTTATTAGCCAATCAGAACACAGATAGTGTTGACGTCATCGATGATGTTAGAGTTGTCTGGGATCTGACTAGGGTTAAGGGTTAGGGTTGTCCCAGACAACTCTAACATCATCGATGACGTCAACACCATCTGTGTTCTGATTGGCTAATGTACCAAGCTTCCCTGCAGAAAACAATTATTGTTGGCCGGACATGTATAGCCACCGTTTCGTTATTTTAGTTTGTAAAAGTATATCGGGTATGTCTAGATTATTGACCTTAGTGTGAACTTGTTAATGTACTTTGATTCGTCAAACGCTCTAAAAATGATGACCGCAGATTTGTGCGGTTTAGAGGAAGAACTGATTATGAGATTGTGTTCCCTGAATATTTAAGATGTTTGTTGTTGTGTGGTGTATATGTGTAAGCATTCTTGGTGGATTGGTGGATTGATAAAAAAATTGTACAAAGGTTTCATCGTCAGATACTTGGGTGCACCTGTCTGTTATCTTATCGCTGTATACATAATGAAGCGCCATATGTGGCAGAGAACTCCCCCCTCCCCCCTCTCTTGTGTTGACCTTTGTGTTCCCAAATCTCAATAATTATTTGTACATATAGTTAATTTCAAGGGGATATGTTAGGGAACAATAGTTTGGAGTGGGTATAGGGATCAAGGGTGGTGGTGGGCCGGGGGGGGGGGGGGGGGGGGGGTGGGGGTTACCCCTCTGCCACATATCGTGCTCACGGGTATAACTTAACTGGGGGTGGGGTTCAAACTCTGAATTGCGTACTTAAACCTTCGGGTGGGATCGTACCGGCGGCACCTGACTCGACCTAAGCAGAAAAGGTGCTTTTTTTTGGTCAAAGTTTCTAAAATTTACCGTCTTATCTAAACCACGATTTGATGGATATACACAAATGAAATTAATACTGCTGCAAACTGCTTACTGGCTGGAATGACCTGAAATATACAAATCAAATCAGTTAAGAGGGCCTAATATTGGGATATACACAATGTTAGAATTAGCCCCGATCGGCGTAGATTTTGGTCGGTTGCCATTGCTGATGTCGAAAGTCGAGAATGTGTTTTCTATTAACTCATTTGGACAACCTAGGAGGCAAAAGGATTCGCCAAATAAATAGTCGAAGACTGAGTTAAAACGAGTGATAGTCAAAATCCGCGTTTTTAAAAGCTTTATATAAAAAGTCGGTGAGTTGGAGCCCGGCTGCCATGTCTGTTTTCCAGACCCTATAGCTTCGTCTCCGTGTTGGCTTCTTCATGCAGTTCAGCACTAGAGCCGGAGACGGAGCCCAAGCTGGGGTTTGGAAAACGGCCCTGGAGGTCGACCGTGCAAACGACTTCTAAAGAAAGTTCATTGCTGGGTCATAATGCAGTGTGTATTTGCGGCCAGTCGAAGCCGCATTAAAATCGGATTCGCGATCGCGAATTTTTTTAAATAAAATTTTATTTTTCGGAATAATTACAGGATATCTAGCGCAATAATTTTGCTGGATGCCTATAGAATCATTATTTACTTTCAAATGAGTAAGATATTTCTTACTAATTCGGTAGTAAATATTTTCGATATCTGCAAATGGTGTATACTACCTTTAAGATGTCTGCTAGTGATAATTTAAGAAGTGTTATATAGTCTGCGTGGCAGTTTTACATTCAATGTTAGGCGCAATTCCATATGCTGCAGTGCATCTACCTATAGTACTGTTTGTGTAATACATGTATTTATCAGACCATGACCAATAATGCAATGCCTACGTGTATGCGTATATAGCCCTTGACCTGCATTGTCATGGAGACAAGCATTATAGTAAAATAAAAATTATATAGCCCGCACAAAAAGGCCTGTTCATTCTTCACGCAAAAGCAAAACTGCGACACGAATTCGACGTCACAAAGCATTTGCTGAGTGCGATAATTCGCTGGAGGGGAAATGTAGGCCTATTCAACTTGTGCGACGGAATTCGCTGCACAAAAATTGATGCGAGATGGCAGATAAACAACACGGCCTTTATCGTGCTACGTTCTGGTGTATGGTAGAGGAGGATCCCCCCTCCCCCTTCCTCCTCCGTCCCCCCTCCCCCTTCCTCCTCCCCCTTCCTCCTCCCCCCCCCCCCCTCCTTCCCCTTCCTCCTCCCCCCTCCTCCTCCCCCTTCCTCCTCCCCCTCCCTCTCCCCCCTCCTCCTACCTTCCTCCTACCTTCCTCCTACCTTCCTCCTACCTTCCTCCTACCTTCCTCCTACCTTCCTCCTACCTTCCTCCTACCTTCCTCCTACCTTCCTCCTACCTTCCTCCTACCTTCCTCCTACCTTCCTCCTACCTTCCTCCTACCTTCCTCCTACCTTCCTCCTACCTTCCTCCTACCTTCCTCCTACCTTCCTCCTACCTTCCTCCTACCTTCCTCCTACCTTCCTCCTACCTTCCTCCTACCTTCCTCCTACCTTCCTCCTACCTTCCTCCTACCTTCCTCCTACCTTCCTCCTACCTTCCTCCTACCTTCCTCCTACCTTCCTCCTACCTTCCTCCTACCTTCCTCCTACCTTCCTCCTACCTTCCTCCTACCTTCCTCCTACCTTCCTCCTACCTTCCTCCTACCTTCCTCCTACCTTCCTCCTACCTTCCTCCTACCTTCCTCCTACCTTCCTCCTACCTTCCTCCTACCTTCCTCCTACCTTCTTGCCTTACCTCCCACCGTGACCCTATTGTCTCTGTATCATACACGCTCCAGACTATTATTGTTGACTGCCGAGGTGCATAATGAAGCACGAAGGCAGAGAAAACCCCCCTCTTTTGTGTTGACCATTGTGTTCCCGGAATGTCAGGAATTCCTTTTATAGGTTTCAAGGGGGGATGGGTTAGGTTACAATAGTGTTGAGTGCGTATAAAGTATAGGGATAAGAGGGGGTACCCCTCTGCCACATATCGTGCTATACTGAGGTGTGGGATTTGACGTTTTGAACACTCGGGGGACGCATAGCACTGACTTGGTTCACGGCTCAGTGAGCTTATTACAGACAGTCACAGTATAGCCGTTCGATATCACGCTCACACATTGACATGATAGCGCAATTTGAGATATTATACACAGGGAGTGCAGTGGGATATGCGTTGTTATGGAGATCTTTCACAACAATGACAGTGTGCGTACTTATAATTCGGAGATGAGCTTTTAAACCAAGGTTGTGAATTGTGTGTGAAATTTGGTTTTGTGCGAAAGTACGGTAACAAGTAAGGATTGCGTGATGAGAAACTTGTACATCGTACATGTACAAAGCGGATGATATTGTGGACTACACAATCCACGTTGACGCTCTGTTCAAGCTTGGGAGCAAGTGGTATCCATGGAGCTATAAAAAAAGGTCATTTTTATAGTTCCATGGTAAAACCATTCAGATAGAATTAGGTTTTTTTTCCCACTGCAAGACACATAAACACAACTTTGCAACATGGAGCAATAAACTAGTTTATTGCTCCATGTTCAGCACTAACAAATAAAAATGCACTAAATCCATTGTTACTTATTCACATTGTAACCTTCGACAATTCTGTGTGTATTTTATTGCATGTCCTTTTTACATGTTCATTTTACTTACTACATGTATACAGCGATATAGAATAGAATTTTGGGCAGGATTATTTTACGTTTCATGCGGTAGCTATTTTAGAGTTTTAGGTTTTACATAATTATTTCAAAGGTATATAATTGTGTGTTCTTTTGAGTTAAAGGGATTATCCCTTTAAACCATGACATTATTCTGGTCTGGCATGGATGATGAAGACAACATGAATAACGGTCCGGTGTCATAGTGGTGTTGTTTGTTTAAATTGAAGAACTAATTAATAATGATTTGTGTAAATAATTGCCATCGAAACCACCGGCTTTTTGAGAAATAAAAATGCAACCGATTTTTGTAAATGCGAGTGTGAACTGACAGTCTCGTGTCTTGATTGGGTGGTTATGTACAGTCGCGGTTGTTTAATCTATTTCTGTGACGTCATACTATTGTTGAAAGTGTAGATTATTTTCACGAATCTACAGCAAACTGTAAGTCGCGGAGAATAGACTCGAAACTGTAGATTCGTGCAACAATGGACTCGGCTTCGCTTCGTCCATTATTTGCACAAATCTACAGTTTCTCGTCCATTCTCCTTGACATATTTGTAATTCATCATACTCCATATTCATACCGCGCCAGGATGAAACGGGTATTTTTGAATTTTGGTCATCCGTATAGGTACAAGTTATTAATAACCAAAAATGAACTAATTTAGGGGGCCCGGGGATAGAGGAGAATAAAAACAATCATGTACGTTGTACCGTGAACTGCAAATAGGCCTAACAAGCTGGTACTACTACATAGTAGTATGGGCCTGGATGAGGTATTTTTATTTGCAACGCATATCGTCAATGGTTACTGACTATTCAGCTAGTCGATGTTTATTCATGAGTAGCAACGACGTCGCACATTGGTACATGCATTAATAATACTCAATCATGCATGTACATTCGGCATTTCAACTAAAGAACGGAGTTTGTCAAGCTGCCAAAGTGGTGGGGGAGGGGGAAGGGGAGGGGGGAGGGGGGAGGGGGAAGGGGAGGGGGAGGGGGAGGGGGAAGGGGGAAGGGGAGGGGGGAGGGGAAATGGCAACCTTCACGTGGTCCACCCTGTTTCCACTAATGTCATCAAACCGATGTATGCAGTAACACGTTAAGCTGCTCATCATCATACGAAAGACGAACTGAGTGGCTGAGGACTGCAAGATTCCTGCTTCAAATTCCATGTATCCACCTAAGCTATGTCTATTTTCGTCGAATATTGTTGTTCTCCGATGTTATAGTTTGCGAAAGGGGCCTAGGTTTAATTGAAGAAAAAATCCTCCTAAAACCTAAAATTGTATGTCAATTGATCCATCCACACAGCGTAATATGCTGCATATGGTGCGTGATGCGATGGTTAAAATACGATGTACATGTATGTACGTATGCTGCAATTTTTTTTTTTTAAATGCGTCCGATCCAAACCCAAGGGCATTTGTTCGAGCCCATAAGCCGGTTTTTAACATATTTGTTTATTGCCGGCCAACGACATATTTATTATTTAATTATAATTTGCATGTAACAACAAAACCAATCGATCACTCGTAGTTGAGTTTGCATGGTTTTTATCACGTCCTTAACACGAAATGGTCATGAAACGACACAAGAGGGCGCTTGTGCATCAAACCGACAGAACCAGCTTGCGTCTGATGCCGTGTACGTGTATGGCAACGTTTTTCCCGGAATTCAAAACGGAAGACGGATATAATACACGCCAAGGTAAAGGCCGGACATGATCTGTCAGCGACCGGCTCGCGGTCAAACAAATCCCCTAGCGGACTAGACTGGTTAACCAGTTCGCGCCGGAGGACGTATATCGTCACCGTTTTCACGAAGAGGCGAACTTCATGAAAAATCGGCTATTTATCGAAATAATTTTTTTTTATGAAAACGATTAAATATTGCAATTTCTACAACCTAGTGAAGTTATACATCTAAAAAATCATTAAAATCCTAATTAACCTAATTAACGAATCGGCGAATTGGTCCTCAAGTGCCCTTTTGCGTTTTCACGACTAAGAGGCAAATTCGAAATAGCGTTGACTTCAACGTGTTTATGAAAGGGCACTTTGGTGCGCCGGTAGTGACTTTAGCGTTTTCACGAAGAGGCGAATTGGGCGAATTGGGCGCGTAATGGCTTTTAGCGTTTTCACGAAGAGACAAATTTGCGGCGCAATGGGGAAATGTATACATTCTGACACTCACAGCCACGGGCGAATTTGCTAATGTATCGTTTTTTCGTTTTCACGAAGAGACAATTCTATTAATTGATTAATTCTGCAAAACTAATCACCTATTTTTCTTAACGTTTGCTATATTTAAGAAGATTGAAATCTCTTCTTTCCCATGATACCTTAATCTTGTATATTCTATGGATATGTATGTTTCAAACTGCCAAACGAAAAAAGGACGAACTTTACAAGCGATTTTCTCGAAAGTTTGTTCAGACCGTGAAAGGCTCAATTTGTCTCTTGGTGAAAACGGTGACGATATATACACGCAAGGTTTCCCCAATGCACATTTAAAACGAATGACGCATAAACACGTCGCCAGCAAGGCTTAAAATGTCTGTCAGTGTCAGCAGCGAGCATGGCCGGAAATGCGTGGGTGTGCTTCCCGGTACCATCGGCGCGGCCTGAACCCGCCTCGAATCGAGTTTCGTGAAAAACAATCCCGCGCCTCGGCTAGCAAGGCACCATCAATGAGTTGAAACACCACACCAATGCACTTTGGTCAGTTTTAGGGCGTGGAGGCAGACCGACGCGTCGTATCACTAACAACATAAACACATTTTGCGGGAGAAAAAACACTAATGGTTTTGGAGTATGATGGAGTAACTGTCGTAGATTAATGGGTTGTAAATTAATATAAAGGTGCACTACACTAATTGGTACGATAATTTCTATTCGAGCTCATTAACATGAAAAGCATGATTTTTTTTAAAGGAGACCGGGGGCGGATTAAATGGATCGTAATTGGTAATTGGAACCCACTGTTTGTTTCAATCCTATATAATTATAGATATACAATGTATACCATAAAACTAACCTGTAAAAGTTTTATTTCAAAAGATGGTAGCGATTTTGAGATATTGCCGAAAATATAGAGCGCTTATATCTACGCAGGAAGAATAATCTGCATTGGAATACACAATCTGAAAAACGTCACTGCGGTAACGCTTCTCAGATTCATTTTTTTGGGATAAAAAGTGATATATTTCTCCATAACCGCAGTACTTCGAAGTGAAAAGTTTGTAAAAATGCATTATACTATCCAAAGCTGCTGTACTTCTTACCATAGAGCAAGGAACTCTATGTTTTTACCAAGTAAGTTTTTATTGCCATACATCTTTGGAGTAATTACCAAACGTAGGCCCTATACGATCGAGATTGTGTAAATATAGCCGAAGATCAACTCTCTGGTTTTAGGGCTTCATCTAAGGGCAAACTTGATAAAATTACGCTTAAAAAATGGGTCGTAGTATTTGCCAGAGAAAGTGGAGAGATGCCATTAGTAAAATGGCTGCAAACAGGTTTGGGAAGTATCACTTTTCGGGGAGGTGAGTTTGTTTTGGTGTGAATATTAAACAATGTAATTGGCTATACGGACGTACCCCACTCAAAATTGAAAAGAAATGGAAAGATGAATGGTCAGACAATAATTGTGTATTTGTTTGAGAAACTACAGGGATGTTGGCTTGCATGTTATTTGGCACTGAACTTGATTTTGATGTTTTTAATTGCCCTAATTGCCAGTATGCATATAACCATGGGCGACTGCGCAGCGCGCATAAATTAGATGCGGCACATGTGTTAATGGCCCTTAAACCAGTTCTGGAAACCCGGCGGTGACCCGCCAATGTGACCTCTGCCTTTCGAGCTGTTCACATATCGCAGAAAGCGAGCACTTCGTTTCGTGTCTAAAAAGACTTAAAGTAAGTATGTTCGAAACGAGTTATTGTTTTCGTTATCGAAATATTATCATATTCAGTAATTGGTACTTATCACATACTCTTTAAATGGACGTTTACTTTTTATTTAACTGTTGAACTGTAGATTTTGTGGTGTAAACTTCGATTGAAATGAATAATGTGATTGTGAATCTGGCATTATCGTGTAAAAAATAAGGCTGGTGCCCTGTTGCGTGTCTGAAATTAAACGCGTGTTTTGTGTACAGCAATGGATGTTGGAAAGGGAACCGCACATG
Organism: Crossaster papposus; assembly: GCA_037893245.1. NCBI lineage: Eukaryota > Metazoa > Echinodermata > Asteroidea > Velatida > Solasteridae > Crossaster > Crossaster papposus. Next base: position 3,449,358 of record JBAIAA010000352.1, on the reverse strand, counting down.
TTTTGCACCACAGTGAACTGGCCAATATTTTATCAGCGCAGTGGCTATCGGTACGGCAGCCGTAAACGCATTTTTCAATTTCTATCGTTAGGGCACTGCATCATATTTCATCTAAGTAACCACCATCAAGCAGACATTCTGATAAAGTAGGACTAGCAATATTTATTAATTAATTTATATAGTCCTAAATACAGTTCATTTGAAATAGCCTACTTCCAAAATTAAAAAGATGACTTGCGTAAGAAAATGCTTTGGAAGTTTGCGTCTGTATCGTTTGTACAGTGGCGCGACTGTCGCGCGACTGAGTGTGTGGTTTATTATAATGTACATCACTACATGATACATCATGTGATCTGGAACTAGTCCGAGTAACCATGGAGGAAGGAAAACAGAAGGAGAGAGCACACACCGACTTCAAAGCCAGTATGATGGTCGCCGCGCTCATAAACTCAACAATGGGAAACCGCAAATCCTAATTTTAGTTTCGCGCGGTCAGCGAGCCAGCAGTTGCCGCTTGGCATGATGAGAATGGTTTTGCCCGTGTATTCAGTCTTGAAAAAACGAAAACAAAAACAAATTTTCGATCGTTTTTTGTGCAATTGTCTAGATGTGTCTCGTCCTAAAACTAAACTATTCGATTGTGTTTTTACTTCGTCCCCATTTTAAACTATTTTTCGGCTGTAGGAAACCGTCGGAAAAAATGTTATGGCGATAAAATGATATTAATATATTTGCACTTTCATAGGTTCTCTATTTCAGGAAATAAATGTAACTTGCCGAGTTTTAGGTCTATTTTTTTATCAGCGAACCACCAAAACGCGTACCTTTTTGCACCGAAGACAATGGGTTTCCGCGAGTTTTTGCAGGGGCTACACAAACCAACTGCGCATGCGAACAGTGCTGTTGTTTACACGTCTAAGTATCATCGCTGCATCACGGCGACCGTCATGCGCACAGAAGGCCAGATTAGGTCGTAAAACTCCTGACCGCAGCGCTCGACCGCTGTGCTGAGTCTATGGGGCTAATCCGGTGATTATCGATTGGACTGATAAGGGGATTTCGTTCTCTTTCCTTCTGTTTTCCTTCCTCCATGGAGTAACTAACTGAACTAGGACCCTACTTATTCGCTTTTTTAACAATTGGACATGATCTGGCTAAAGTAGGGTCCTAGGGAGTTCCATTGGTTTTTTTTTACATTTAAATTTAAATGCCACTTTGCCCAAATGCTTGCCCAAATGCTTACCAAAAGAAACATCAGATTTCACCCTCAAAACGGCCACAAAAGTACTCGATAAGCCATCTGAGATACAAGTACACATCAAAGATTAAGATGATTTTTTTTTCTCGATTGCCGTCTGGCGATCGTGATATTTTTTAAATAAAATTTAAGGGTATCTAGCGCAATCATTTTGCTGGATGCTTAATAAATCATTATTTACTTTCAAATATAGTAAGATATTTAATAATAATTCAGAAGTAATTTTTCTTCGATATCTGCAAGTGGTGTATCCTACATTTAATCTGTCTTGAGTGTTTTGTGTTCTGTGATGATCTCATAACCAAACCATCTTTCGTCTGAAAATCCATGACGATTGTATCAATTGGCCTGAGAACACAAGCCTCTTGTGAGGGGAACACGATTCCTTCGTTTCTGTGTATCCCTGGGGTCCAGAGAAGCGACTTCCGCTAAATCAAGTTTTGTCAAATAAGGGCAAAAAACATGTTTAGCGTCACCGGCCGCTTTCTTTTTAGGGACCGCCTCCTTTTTTTTCCCTTTTTTTTGGAAAAAAAATATATAAATTTGACCATTTTGGTAAACATTTTTTTTTTAAAGATCGTATTTCAGACTTTAGCATCACTGTGTACATGCTCTGGAAATATATTTGTTCCAATAGAAAGGCTAGGGTGTGACGTGTAGTCGTGTACGGTGCATACATGATCGACCCACATGAATTTTGATTTTTAATCGTGGGTTAACCCTGTTTTAATTTTTAATTGGAAGATAGGGTGTGACATGTTCACTACATGACTCGAATTAAGATGTGTCGGGCGGCCATTTTGAAGAAAAAAAGAAAAAAAGAAAGGGCCTCCTCCTTTCTTAAAAAAAAGGCATGACGCTAAACATGTTTTGTTTTTTATTTGGCCTAAGGTTCGGTTTACTTAGAAAATGTCTTTAGCCCTAACTCCCAACCTCATTTTTCTTACACATACATGTAACCTTAATCCTGCAATTCCAAAGTGTTAAAACTCTATATAACCTGAATTCTTTAAAATCCTCAAATATTTTGTACTGGTGACCACTGCCTGTATCCTGAAAAATCTTCCAATAATTGTTACTGGTGACCACTGCCTGAATCCTGAACAATCCTGCAGTGGATTTACCATTGAGCTATGAAGCAGCCACGCAAGGAACAAACAGCTACTAAGTGTGGTGCCCTATTTGCAACAAGGGTCTGCCTGCATGACTCTTTGTATGCAAACGTTTGCTATCCTTGTCCCACATCTTTGAATACACCTGGGGCCAATTTCATAGAGCTGCTAAGCACAAAAATTTGCTTAGCATTAAAATTTGTCCTTGGCAAAAACAAGGTTACAGACCAAATTTTTACGTTATCTTTATTATTTTGGATTAATAATCAGCTGGTTTTTTGCTTAGCAGGAAAAACACGTAAAATTTTGGCTGGTAACCTGTTTTTAATGAGCAAGACTTTTTTGTGCTAAGCAAATTTTTGTGCTTAGCAGCTCTATGAAATTGACCCCTTGACTGAAGCTTTATGAAGAATATTCATAGAACATGAGCTGTGTGAAAGTACTAAAAGTAAACAAATAACCTTGGAAAATTACCCACAGGTATTTTTAGGGGGTGAATATTTAAGTGCCCTGCAGTGCAAACAAGATAAAGGGTTAATACTAATAGAAAATTTAGATTTTTTTTTCCTGCAAGAAATTGGTTTTGGATCCGTCTTTCCCCCCCCCCCCCAAAAAAAAAAAAAAAAAATTAAAAAAAAATTAAAAAAAATGTGTACTTAAACGTAGGATATACACCATTTGCAGATAATGAAAAAAATTACTACCGAATTATTAAAAAATATCTTGCTCATCTGAATGTAAATAATGATTCTAGGCATCCAGCAAAATGATTGCGCTAGATATCCTGTAATTATTCTGAAAAATAGAATTTTATAAAGAAAAATTCGCGATCGCGGGACGACGATCGCGAAAAAACCCCACAAATAACATAAGAATAACTGCATGACGCCTGTTGAAAACAAACGCTGTTTTTCGTCCTTTCTCTCGGAATCCATGATTGTAAAACTTAGAACAGGTCAGTTAAACGATATTTACTAGAAGATACCACCCCCTAAATCCACCCATTCATTATAATTCAAGCAATTACCAATAGGAAGAACCTTTCAACCTGTTTTTTATTTCTTTTCTTCAGAATGCGTTACGTGGCCGCTTACCTGCTGGCCGCCCTGGGCGGCAATGCATCCCCCTCTGCCAAGGACATCAAGAGTATGCTTGAGAATGCAGGCGTGGGAGTTGAGGATGAGCCCCTGAATAAGGTTGTCGAGCAGTTGTCTGGCAAGAACATTGACGACGTCATCGCCAAAGGTACAAACAAAGCTCGTGTTTGCCATATCATTTGCTTTGTTTTTTTATGATTTATAGAGCGTGTGATGCTTCCACAGAGATTTTGCTGAGGAAAATTGAGAAAGAATGTAGTATCCTGACGCCACTTCAGCGGTCGTGTACAAAGTCTATAGAGAGTCAAAGAATGTAGTATCCTGACGCTACTTCAGCGGTTGTGTACAAAGTCTATAGAGAGTCAAAGAATGTAGTATCCTGACGCCACTTCAGCGGTCGTGTACAAAGTCTATAGAGAGTCAAAGAATGTAGTATCCTGACGCTACTTCAGCGGTTGTGTACAAAGTCTACGAAGAGTCAAAGAATGTAGTATATCCTGACGCTACTTTAGCGGTCGTGTACAAAGTCTATAGAGAGTCAAAGATTGTAGTATCCCGACGCTACTTCAGCAGTCATGTACAAAGTCTATGGAGAGTCATAGAATGTAGTATCCTGACGCTACTTCAGCGGTTGTGTACAAAGTCTATGGAGAGTCAAAGAATGTAGTATCCTGACGCTACTTCACTGGATGTGTACAAAGTCTATGGAGGGTCGAACAACATTTATAGGTATTTCCTAACAAAATTGGAAAAGTTTCTCATTCCAAGATTCGTGTCTTTTCAACATTTTTGCACTGATTGACCTTCATTGAGATGATATAAAAACTAAAAAAAACAGCGTCAGGTTGCAACATTCTTTCCGAAAATTGACTAAGAGAATAAAAATGTGGTTGGTCGATTTTAAACGATTATGTTGAACCCTCTTCACTGGATTATACACATGACTGCATAGTCTTGGATGTAAGACGTCCTAATCGCGGTACGCAGGGCGCGTAGGCTGGCGCCCTAAAACATACGCCATAGAAAACCCCGAGCAGAATCGTGTCGCATTTGCATGCGCTTGTGGCGTTGTGTGAATAATCACATGACGTAACATGCATAACCGCTGACTTCATTGGTCAAGTTTCTGTTACGTCACGTAATTATGCACGCATACGTCACACGCAAACGCGAAGGGCTTCGAAGGGACAAGCAGGGAACTTGATTTAAAAAAAACCTTGCATGAGCTGTGTTCTGTGATGATCAAATTAACACCATCTTTCGGCTGAATAGCCATGATTATCGTTATTTGGACTGAGAACACAGTTTCTAGCTTTTGCTTCTAGCTCTGGTATAAATCTGATAAAAAAATAACAAATAGTCTGGCAGATTACGCTCGGTTCAGACAGGCGTTCAACAGTCGCGCCCAACCAAATTGAAATCAAGTCGCTCCTGAGTCGCTCTAACAACTCCAGCAGTCGATCGTTCGCCGTCTGGCGCGCCTTGTCGCCCTTATTCGTTTCAGACGTCGGACTAAATTCACTCATTTGTTTTCGGCAGAACCGAGCGTCAGTGAAATATTGTTCAATCTATTGATAAAAGCATGGAATTTGGCACACTGTCATAGTATGTCATAAAACAAATATTTGGCTATAGGACCATCGCAATTTTGTTCTTTGAAAAAATATCGGTAGAATAACAGCAATTTTCAAAAATTGTCAAAATGGCTGCCGTTGGATGTTATTCTCCCTATATTCTGTGATGGCCAAAGAGCCAACTATTATTCTCATGACATACTCTGACTGTGTGCCAAATTTCATCCTTTTCTCATCATAATGAACAATTCTATCAAATTGGGCACCAATCTGCCCAACTAAAATACAAATTCAAATAAAAAGTTAGAAGTCCAAACGTACCATGTTCTTGAAAAACGTTTGGGTGCTAAATAGTGCTGGGCGAATAGTGGATTTTACTACTCGCAAGTAAATTACTTGCGAGTAGTTAAAAAAGATTTCTTGTACGAGCAGAAATGACTGATACCCGTTAGTACATGTGCGACATAAAGTGACAACCTATTACATGTATTTAGGAGTGAGATAACCTTTCTATGCAACGTTTTGGGTCATTTCACCTGAAATGTATTTGTTGGGAGTGACATCCTGGGGAGAGTGAGGTGGATCAAATGTGACCCGCTCTGCAAAAATGAGTCTAATGTCGGGAAATACATGTTTACGGTTTTTTTCAACAAATAATATTTTGGTGTTAAGGCATTTTGGTTTCCCCAACACCTATATTTTCAGATCTGATCGATTGAAAATGTTGTTTTGATCCCTAAATTAAATTTAATACAGGTTATGTCATTCTCTTACCATAGCATCTGATTAGGCACTACAATTGTAAATCTTCATTTCTTTTCAAAGACACTTTGAATATAACTAAGAAAAAGAAAATTTACCAAAATTGTAGAAGACCAATGCATTACACTACAGAGTTGTGCCATATATCAAATGAAAGCTTATTTTCTGCTTTTTCTGACCAACTATAAAATTGATTTTTTTTTTGTTTAACACATCAGACTCATTTTTGCAGAGTGGATCACAAATGTGACCCAGCACGAGTAAATGAGACACTTTGAGGCAAAAATGAACATTTTAAGCTTGTTTAGCTTTAAATGATGAAATCAAAATCTAAATTTTCATTTTTGCCTCAAAGTGTCTCATTTACTCGTGCTGGGTCACAAATGATTCCTTGATTGCTAACTTCATTTATAACCCCCAGACAAAAGGCAACTTTGGCGCAGAAATCGCAAAGTAGTTACCTTTTTGCTAAAGTCAATACTGTAAAAGGCAACTTTGGCGCAGAAATCGCAAACTAGTTACCTTTTTGCTAAGTCAACACTGTAAAAGGCAACTTTGGTGCAGAAACCGCAAACTAGTTACCTTTTTGCTAAGTCAACCCTAAAAACAAATTGCTACTCGTGAGTACCTGCTCTACTCGCTCCCCGGACGAGTACTTAAGTACATGAAAAGCCGTGAGTAAAACGAGTAGCACAAACTGTAATCGCAGGTACTCACATTACTCAATCGTCCAGCAGTAATGCTAAAACAGTAATTATAATGTGCTGTTGTTTGTTCTTTCTTTCATTCTCCAGGCCAATCCATGTTGGCCTCTGTACCCACTGGGGGCGTGGCAGCCGCTGGAGGAGGCGGCGGGGAGGCGGCAGGAGCAGCGCCAGCCAAGGAGGAAGAAAAGAAAGAAGAGTCCGCCGAGGAAGAATCCGACGATGATATGGGCTTTGGTCTCTTTGACTAAGACGACGACACCCCTGCCACTCCTTATAGAAACCACTCTCACTGCTACATCACGCTGCCTCGGGAAATTAAAACCATAAACCCAGTCATTTTGAGTTATGGCCCGTTCCGTTACATCAACACAAGCGCCGACAGGAAAATGGGACCTTTCAACTTTCAATTTCAACTTTCGATTGTCCGTAGACAATAATTATGGACAACATTGGCTATTTTAAGTTTTCTTAAATCTTTAATCATGTTGTTATGTTACAGTTTGGTACATGCATCCAATGTTGATCAAGGATGAACACATTTTTGTTTTGTCAAAAAAAAATCTCTTTTAAGGAAAAACCTTTTCCTCTGTAAAATTAAAATCTTAAGATTCTGCAGCTAATTCGTGCATTCTGGCAAGTGGGGCAAAAAAAGGACAATAAAACAGGAGTCATTCGTTGATTTCAAGTAAAACAGCATTGATTTGTGATCATGTGATGTGTCGTTTTTGTGTTTTATTTGTGTTTTATTTGTGTTGATTAAAAAATGGGTCAAATTGACCCGGAATTAAAGGGATCGTATACGTTTGGTAATTACTCCAAAATGAATGGCAATAAAAACTTACTTGGTAAGAAGTACAGCAGCTTTGGAGAGTATAGTGCATTTTTAGAAACTTTTAACTTCAAAGTACTTTTTATCCCTAAAAATTTGAATCTGAGAAGCGTTACTGCAGTGACGTTTCTCAGATTGTGTATTCCAATGCAGATTATTCTTTCTGCGTGGACATAACCGCTCTAGATTTTCGGCAATATCTTAAAATCGCTACCACCTTTTGAAATGAAATTTTTACAGGTTAGTTTTATGGTATACATCTATAACTATATAGGATTGAAACAAACGGTGGGTTCCAATTACCAAACGTATACGATCCCTCTAAGGTTGGGAAGAATTCCATATTCAGATATCACATGTTATGCTAGAGGATGAGCTCCCAAGTTTTTTACACAAAAGATGCTTACAAAAGGATTGCTTGAATTATCAGAAATTGGTGGATTTAAAGGCAAGATAAACCATTGGTAATCGCTTGAATTATCAGGAATGGGTGGGGTTGTATTTTATACTAGTAAATTATGGTGCCAAAGAAAAATGGGGTCGAGTTATTGGTGTATTGTTGACGGCGGTCGCGACTGACTGGGACACCGAGTAGTGAAATATTTGGTGCAGACCTTGCTATGATTGATCGCACTAAAAACTAACAATAAAAAGGTGCACTAACAATGAAAATCCATTGTTACATGACACAAATTTCATTGTTTAATATTTGTCCGCGGTGTCGTTTGTCTGCAACTAAAATCGGGTTGACCTTTCTTTCACTTTAGAGGGCGCGCCAGACAAAAAGTGGTCACCACCGTAAAGAAAATTGCCAAAGGTTACTACATGTGTTACAGCCCAGGAAAAAATATTCTTAATATTTGAATTTCTGACAATGAACAAATAAGAGATTTAGAGTCGAGTAAAATTGAATTTTCATTTTTTAGTTCGCCGTACTTTTTGTTTTGTTTGATGAATCGTATAATGTGTGACTAGACTCGGCGCGGCTTGACCTTGACGCCTGAACCGGAACAAAGCCGAAGTTTTGAAAAGCTGTATCAGAAGAGGGCGCTGTAATCAAAACATGTGAAGTGCACGTGTTGTAGTCAAGATGGAGGACAAGTGGGATACGCTTTCCGTTACCCTCAGTAAATCGACCTACGAAACCCTGGAGAAAATGGGCTTTGATCGCATGACACCTGTGCAGGTAACTCTTTAAGACACTCGTTTTGGCGACTGGCATAGTGGAAAGCAACTTGTTAATTGTTTCAGAAATGTAGAAGTAGAATTGCGGTTCTGCGGTTGTGTGCAAAGTCTATGGAAAGTCAGGTTGAAACTAGCCCAGGTTAGACGAAGTTCTTCATTGCACGACTAACGTCCAGGCCGTATCAATGTATCCTGCCATAGCGAACAATTTTACAACAACTTTTTTAAATATTTTTACTTGATGAAGGAAGCCGAAATCTCGCTTATGTCTTGCTTGTGTCTGGAACTACAGATCGTCATGGGTTATTAAAAGTTAATGTGTCTGACTTTAGGCAACTAATTACAGAAAATAAATTGCAAATCCACGCTTTTGGACGTGAACATCATGTACGAACTCTCTACAATCCCTACATGCGTGCGCGGGTACCCGGCAACTGATGAGGCTGCCGGGTACCCGCGCACGCATGTAGGGATTGTAGAGAGTTCGTACATGATGTTCATGTCCAAAAGCGTGATTTGCAATTTATTTTCTGTAAATAAGTTGCCTAAAGACACATTAACTTTTAATAACCCATGACGATCTGTAGTTCCAGATTGATTGTTTAACTTTCGAGTATCCAAAATCAGAACCAATTCGGGTACCCGGATCCAAAATTACCTGTGAATGCACAGGCCTAAGATGAACATGTCACGAGCAAGGCCAGAAATATCTGTCCGTGACCGACTCGCAGCTAGCGAGTCCGGAAATTACCCCTAGAACTATGGGGCTCTCGACGCCTGTAGGGCGGAGCCCCATAGATAGATAGGGTTTTTACAGGTTAACCGCCGTTAAACAATAGAAACCACGCACAAAAAGCTTACAATAACTCCCATACTGCCGCATGATCTACCCCCAGCCATTTTTTTTATGAGTACTTTATCAACTCGCCCAGCCGCTGCCCCCAAGAAACCGGTTGAATCTCGGCCAATTTCTGTAAAAAAGTGAAGACTATCCCCGTTCCGCAAACGCGACTGTTACAAGATGGCGGATAACGACGTTTAATGACCTGTTCGTACCGTGACCCGGCCGGGGTCAGTGCGGACCAATCACGTGGCTTCTCTGAACGATGACAGGGCTGTTTCCCAAACCCTGGCTTCGGTTATGTTGTGGCTCTGGCGCATTGCTAAACTGTATGAATTTAAGCCTCCGCAAGATGAAGCTTGTGTTTAGAAAACGGCTAATGCGGCTGCGGCGCGTCTGCGGCGCGGCTTGAAATTACGCACCTTGAAATTACGCACGAGTTATCCGCCATCTTGTAACAGTCGCGTTTGCGGAACGGGGATAGTTTTCACCTTTTTTACAGAAATTGGCCGAGATTCGACCGGTTTTATGGGGGCAGCAGCTGGGTGAGTTGATAAAGTACTCATAAAAAAATTGTCTGGGGGTATATCGTGCGGCAGTATGGGAGTTATTGCAAGCTTTTTGTGCATGTTTTCTATTGTTTAACGGCGGTTAACCTGTAAAAACCCTCTCTATCTAATGGGGCTCCGCCCTACGGGCGTCGGGAGCCCCATAGTTCTAGGGACATTCGGAAATATGGTATGCCACGACCCTCAAATTCCGGCCTCATCATTACCTCATAAATCGCTATTAATAAACCAAGGTACAGTACTGGCCATAAGATTTTTATCGAAGTTGATCACAATTATTATGTGATCACAATTATTAGTGTTGTGGCCGAGTGGTTAAGAGCTGGGTTTTCTGTTCCGCAGAGTGCGAGTTCCAGTCCCGGTGTCGACACGTGTGTCCTTAAGCAAGGCAATTAAACCACTATTGCTTCGTCCTTCGGATGGGACGTAAAGTTGTAGGTCCCGTGTGCTGTATAATTTATAATGTGTGTATATCTTTCTCATTATAACATTATACAATTGTATAATGCACGTAAAAGAACCCAGAACACTTATCGCTAAGAAAAGGGGTTTGCCCCGGTGTTCCTGGCTGACACAGCCTCTGTCTACGGGGTTCTTCTGGCTTACGAGCTACAGTGCCCTGAGCGCTTTTAAAGGATCCTTGGTTTCATTACCAGAAAATAATAATAATAATAATTATACATTCCTTTTCTTCAGGCAGCAGCAATTCCTCTTTTCATGAACAACAAAGATGTGGCAGCAGAGGCAGTGAGTGAAGACATTTAATAATTGTGATGCGATCAAGCAAAATCAGTCTGAAGTAGGCCCATGTCATTTTTGGGATTTTTACATATTCTTTTGTTGCGTACTTCAGGCTCCATTTTTAGTGAAAACCCCATGTGAATACGACCTTTGGTTAAACAATTACAACCATTTGAACACCAGCACGTTAAAAATAAAGAAACTGAGGAAATAAAGTTTTTGTATCACTTCCCTTCTGAATTTGGTTAAAAGAGTATTTTTATGTAAAAGAAAAATATTTTCCCCATCTGTTTTTGTAAAAAAGTCAATTTGGATTTGTCCACCCCTACGAACATATTTTGGCACTATCTCAAAACAAGAATTGCCGAGTTCCGACTGATATTGCTTGATCGCATCACAATTGTGACCTGCTCCCATGAAAACGGCGTAAAGTCGTGCTATGCTATATTGAGTTATGATTGAAAATAGCCGATTTGACAGTGGGGAATCGGTTTTTGGGTCCAGCTGATGGGAAACCCCCGACGAACGTTAATCACATGCTTTGTTTACCTCGTTCGCGTTTGTGACACTTTTTAAACGCAAATTTATGTTTTCTCAGTAACTAATCCTAATTTTATGTGTGTAATGACTGCTGGTTTTGCTCAATATTAGATATTTTTTCAAATACCCTACCCAATAAATTATATATCATTTTAAAGCTAAGAATTCAAGGAATCTGGAAATACCAATATCTCAAAATATCAAAATGTCAACTTTATTCGGATTTCGCAGGAGCAGGTCACAATTATCAGTGGACACGATCGATGCCTGTGCCAGTTTTCTTTAATCCTAAACTACCCCAAGCCCATCAAACTCCAACTGCAGGTTTTGCTAGATTATGGCAGGTTTGGTACCAAACATTAGCGACTTTTTGTTGGACTTTGTTGGACTCGGTACAAAAAGACCCTGTTGAAATATGTGAGGTTCAGGGCAGAAAGCATGAGACTTGTAGGAATGCACCTTCCATTTATTCGTGGGTGAGCTCAGGCTGGTCACATTCCTAGTCAACTGTAAGGCCAAATAAAACAAAAAAATGTTTAGCGTCACCGCCCGCTTCCTCTTTTAAGGCTGCCTCCTTTTTTCTTTTTTTCCTTTAAAAAAAAAAAATGATAAATGTTATTATTTGAGAAAAAAATAAAATAAAAAACAAATTGCAAAAAGGTATTAGAATTCAAAGATCGTGTTTTAAAGATAAGATCGTATTTTAAAGATCGTATTTTAACCCTAACTCCCTACCCATTTTTACTTACACATAACCTGAATCCTGCAAAATCCTCCAATTCCTAAATTGTTAAAACTCCAAGTAACCTGAATCCTGCAAAATCCTCCAATATTGGTCACTGGTGACCATACAGCCTGTATCCTGCAAAATCCTGCAGTCTTGCCCTGGCTGCAGTCAGTAAAAACCCAAGTAACCTCAATCCTGCAAAATCCTGCGATGCATCAAACTCCAAGTGACCTCAATCCTGCAAAATCCTTGTGTGTCACATTCAGCCTGATAACCTGAATCCTCCATATTCCTGCAGGGGTAAAACCCCAAGTAACCTCAATCCTGCAAAATCCTGCAATGCATCAAACTCCAAGTGACCTCAATCCTGCAAAATCCTGCATTTTGCAATGAGGAATATGGAGGATTTGGGAGGGTTAGGGTTAAAGATCGTATTTTAAAGATCGTATTTTCAGACTTTAGCATTACTGTGTACATGCTGTAAAAATATGATTTTTCTAATGAGAAGGCCAGGGTGTGACGTGTATGGTGCATACATGATTGAACCACACTAAATTTAGATTTTAAACCCAAAAAGGGCCTCTTCCTTTCTTTAAAAAAAAGCATGACGCTAAACATGTTTTTTGTTTAATTTGGCCTAAGTGTACATGTATTATGTACACCCTCTGTGTCCTCACTCAAACACAGTCCAACAACAGAACCAGCGGCCAGTCAGCACAGCCCTGATTCTGAACACTGAATAATGCATAGACCCATCTGTACCAACTCGATCAAAGTTTGGCAGGTTTAGTACTGTTAGGTTCAGTACCAATAATTATGCAATTGTTGGTACTGTTAGGTTCAGTACCAATAATTGTGACCCACTCTGCATAAATGAGTCTGATGTGTTTAAAATGGTGTTTTTTCAGATTTACAGTTGGTCAGAAAAAGCAGGAAATAGGCTTTCATGTGATACAGTATGGCACAACTCTGTAGTGTAATGCATTGGTCTTTTACAATTTTGGGAAATTTGCTATGGTAAGAGAATGACAAAACCTATATTGAATTTAATTTAGGGATCAAAACAATCTTTTTAATTGATCAGATCTGAAAATAAAGGTGTCGGAGAAACCAAAATGCCTTAAAACAAAAAATGTATTTGTTAAACAAAAAATCACCTTCGAGACAATAAACAGCCCTTTCCGTAAAAATGTATTTTGCGACATCAGACTCATTTTTGCAGAGCGGGTCACAATTATGCAATTGTTGAGGTTTGTTAGGTTTGGTATTTAAAATTTGAAAGGTTTGACATTTTAAAAATCATTGATAACTCAAAAAATAACTTTAAAAAATACGATTTTAGGTGACTGGAAGTGGCAAGACGTTGGCCTTTGTCATTCCCATCTTGGAGATTTTGCTGAGACGAGAAGAGCCACTCAAGAAAAAAGAGGTGATTATTAAACAAAATTAGGTTCTCACCTACTGGTAGTTCCCACGGTAATAGAATAATCCTGGTAACTCATATAATTTAAAGTTATCGTGGCAACATTATCAAATTCTGTAATTTCACAAGGAGTCCTGAAATGTTGGTATGGTGTCATGGTATTCCTGCTTTTCCTACTTTTCCAATATTTTTCCCAATTTGTTTCCTATTATTCCTACTTATTGTCTTAAAAGTCCTACGGCATGTAACATGTATTTCCTACTTTCCCATAATTTTTTTTACTTTTCTCCTACTTTTTCTACTTATTTTCTTAAAAGTCATACTACGGTACATGTATTTCCTACTTTTCCCATTTTGTATACTTTTCTCCTACTTTTCTTACTTATTTTATGAAAAGTCACACTACATGTAGATGTATTTTCTACTTTTTCAATTTTGTTTAATACTTTGCTCCTACAAATCCTACTTATTTTCTTAAAAGTCTTTCTACGTACATGTATACATGTATTTCCTACGTTTCCTACTTGTTTGTCTCACAGCTCCAATATTTAGTGTGAAATAGTGTGACGATAGTGTGAAAAAAGTTTGTTGTATCTTAAAGGTAGGATACACCATTGGTAATTGCTTGAATTATGAATAAGTAGATTTGGGGGGTTGTATTTTAAAGTAAATATCGTTTAACTGACCCGTCCGAAGTTTTACAATCATGGATGCGGTGAAAAGCACGAAAAACAGCATTTGTTTTCAACCGGCGTTGAGCTGTTATTCCTACATGTATGTTTGTTCGCAATCGCCGTCCGGCGATTGCAAATTTTTCTTTATAAAATTCGATTTTCGGAATAATTACAGGATATTTAGCGCAATAATTTGGCTGGATGCCTAGAATTATTAATTACTTTGAGTGAGTAAGATATGAGTAAGATATTTCTTAATAATTCGGTAGTAAATATTTTTGATATCTGCAAAGGGTGTATCCTACCTTTAACCCCTGTTACCAAACCAATTTAGTCATTTACCATTCGATTTCAAATGTAGGTCACTCTATTTTGAACATTGTCTCAGGAATATTCGTCATTACAGCTTCATCTGAGCTGTTGCCTAAAGGCATCATTCAGAGATCAAATTTGTTATATATCAATCAATTTCAAACTTACAATAAATTAGTCCGACGTGGGCTTGACTCAATCACACATCAGACTAATTTGGTTAGCATTAGTTGGAAATTGATTTATATAAGACAAATTTGATCTCTGAATACTCCCTTCGACAACAGCTTAGTTAAAGATATACCATTTGCAGATATCGAAAATATTTACTACCGAATTATTAAGAAATATCTTACTCATTTGAAAGTAAATAATGATTCTAGGCATCCAGCAAAATGATTGCGCTAGATATCCTGTAATCATTCCGAAAAATATAATTTTATAAAAAAGAAATTGTGATCGCCGGACGGCGATCGCGAAAAAACAAAGATAACATAAGAATAAGTGCCCAATGCCGGTTAAAAACAAACGCTGTTTTTCGTGCTTTTCTCGGCATCTATGATTGTAAAACTTCGGACAGGTCAGTTAAACGATATTTACTATAAAATACAACCCCCCAAATCTACCCATTAATGATAATTCAACAGTTTATTGATCTGTCGTAGTGAATTTGAGTGGAAAAATGACTAAAATTGTTTTGGTAAAAGCGTGTGATTTTGTTTGTCTTCAGAAAAAAATTGAATAGGATACTTGATGAATTTGAATGAAAAAAAAAATGTTTCCAAATAGCCGGGAAAACTTATAATAATGATTTTGTTTGTCTCCAGGTGGGCGCCATTATATTAACTCCTACCAGAGAGCTGGCCTTACAGATAGATGAAGTCTTGTCAGAGTTTACCGCTTTGCTGCCGCAGTTTACCCAGCAATTGGTGATCGGTGGAAGTAACCTCACCAACGACATAAAGAAAATACAAGAAAAAGGGTGAGAGATAAGCCTGAAACGGTTAAACGGTTACACGGTTAACCGAACGTTGAAACTGTTACACGGTTATGTTTTTCCGGTTCGGTTATTAACCTTGCGACGTGCCACCGTCGTAAAAAAACAATAGATTTTTATCATTTGTTAAAAAATCTTATATTACATGTACATGTATTCCTAGTTCAAAGCATGCCGAATAGCATGTTAAGTGCCACTTGAACCCTGGTTGAACCGGTGACCCAGCTTTTAGCAAAGCAAAGTTCTGCCCCACGAGTATTCCATTACTTTACGTACATAAAGGGGCCTTTCAAGTCTGTGTTTTCCAGACCTACCCAAGCAATTAATCGTGCTATTGTTGCCTTGCCCCATTCAATAACACCAGCTGGGATCGAATATATTCAGACACTATGGGAAAGTACTGTGTTGACATATAAAGCCATAATACCGAACAGCATGGGGTTACACCCGAAATACAACCGACTTTGAAAAAAGTACGGACGCGCGTTCGAGTAAAAACAAAATGGCCGCACGTCGCAAGGTTAACCTTAATCTAATTTTTTTTTAAATTGACCCTTCAATTTTTGAACATAGTACAGGAAGAAGACATAAATCAAAACAATACAAACCTCTGTTTGTCGGCATTGTTTAGGGGTAGGGGAATTTTGTTTACCTGTCTGTATACATGTATATCATTTTTGTTTGCGATTCCAATTTTTAAATTAGCGCTGTTTGAAAAATTGCTGCTGCTTACGTGGCAACAAATAAGATTATAAACAAACTTTTTTTTTTTTTTTTTTTAACGTTGTTTACGAGTAACCTTAACTGCAAAACATAAGGTTACACGGATAATTTTAAAAACGCAAACTTGCAGGCTTAGTGAGAGACGGCCAAATCTTTCTTTAACCCTAACTCCCTACTGTATATGCCTTATTGTTCTTACACATAACCTGAATCCTGCAAGATCCTCCAATTCCAAAAGTGTTATAAAACTCCATGTAACCTGAATCCTACAAAATCCTCCATTAATAATCAAAATACGGACAGACAGACCGACAGACACACAGACACACAGAAAGTCCTGGATTTGTAGTAAGATATCTTGTGACCGTCGCGGTTGTGTTATAATTCTTTCCATCACATAGAGCTAACATTCTTGTTGCTACTCCCGGTCGCTTGGAGGACCTCTTCCAACGTAAGGACTTTGGTCTCACTCTTCCAGCCATGGTCAGATCGCTGGAGGTTCTGGTCCTAGACGAGGCCGATAGACTGCTGGACATGGGCTTCAAAACGAGGTACCAACTATTCTGTTTACTCCCCCCCCCCCCCCCCCCCTTTTTTTGTTTGTTTAAACCTTATTGTTCTGGCTTAACCAGTTCTCGCCGGGATTAATTTAACATCACCGAGCCAACGCACACGATTATTTTTAACGAAACTTCATCCGAAGCAGGTTCAGGCCGCCAGTACCGGGAAGCACACCCACGCATTTCCGGCCTTGCTCGCTGCTGACAGACATTTCCGGCCTTGCTCGTGGCGTGTTTATGCGTCATCCGTTTGAATCTGGGGAAAACTTTGCGTTTATACTCGTCATCCGGCGCGAATTGGTTAATACCCTTTGTTGTGGAGCTGGTCACAAATAGCAATTGTATTGATGCTTGCATGTATATTTTTATAGTGTATGTTTTGTTAACATGGATATTAAGATATGAAGCCGACAGTACTTTTATATAATATAACCCTAACCCCCTAGGCTCTCGCATCCACTAGAAAGCATACCAAACCTAGCAAACTTCAACCACTGCACACAGGTTCAGTAATTATTAGTACTGAACCCAACGGTACTAAACCTGCCAAACTCTAACTGTTGAAGTTTGATTGACTTGGTACAAATGAGTCTTTGCATTGTTCAGTGTTCAGGATCAGGGCTGTGATGACTGGCCACTGGTTGTATGTGTTTAGGAGTGTGTTTGAGTGAGTACACACAGGGTGTACACATGTACGCTCAGAGTTGACCAGGAACTGTGCCGTGACCATGGGTGAGCTCGCCCACGAATAAATGCCTGTGCATTCCCTCCAACAAGTCTCATACCTTTCTGCCCTGAAAGTCACCGAGTCAAATAAAGTCCAACAACAAGTTGCTAATGTTTGGTACCAAACCTGCCAAAACCTAGCAAAACCTGCATTTGGAGTTTGATGGGTTTTGGGTAATAAAGGGTTTAAATATGAAGACGACAGTACTTTTATATAATTTGTGACCTGCTCCAACAAAACCCGGACAAAGTTGACAATTTTTTTTTTAGATTTAGATTTTTTCAAATTCTCTAGGATCTCAGCTTTAAAATGATGTATCATTTACATATGAATCCCCACCCTACCTCCTCAGGGGTAAGAATTTAGTCATAACACCCCGACAACCTAATTATGAGATAAACAGCTTTGGAGTTCAGAAACGCGTATTTTTTTCTATACACAATTGTTTAGCAAAATTGACAAACAACACACTTCCGCGTGATGGATTATGTTCAAATTTCGGGAGATTGTAAAATAATTGCTCGTGATTTAGAAAATCTCAAAACCTTATAATGGTAAAATCCACCCCGAAATGACTTAATGAGTACATTGTAATAAAACACACTGTGCGACTTTGTCCGGGTTTGGTTGGAACAGGTCACATTTAATGTTTTCGTATTTCAGCATCAACATGATTCTGAGCTACCTACCCAAGCAGCGCAGGACGGGTCTTTTCTCAGCAACGCAGACCGACGAAGTGGAGGCTTTGATCCGAGCTGGTTTGAGAAACCCAGTCCGCATCACCGTCAAGGAAAAAAAGACATCGGATAATGTGAGTCTGGCAAATTACTTGTTTAACCCCCTAGGCCCTTTTTAGCTAGGAACCATCTTGAATCCTGCAAAATCCTCCAACTGCCACCGTGTACAAATTGGAATTGTTGGGCGCGATATAATAATAATAATAATTGGGAAGGCTAATCATCCTTACTGGCTACAACGTGGTCGAGTTGCTGGCACGTAAAGGCGCCTATGGCAGCTAGCCACATCGATCGACTCGTATGACTACGGGGCACAGCCTGAGACTGAAAAATTACTATCTGATATATGTAGATCTGTGTTGTCACTCGATCGCGTAGAAATGCACTTAGCGATCAGTCGTTCCAGAACAGACCAGACTAAATTGGAGTCTAAATTTAAAGGTAGCTAGGATACATTATTGGTAGTAGCTTGAATTATCATGAATGGGTGGATTTGGGGGTGTTGTATTTTAAAGTAATTATTGTTTAACTGACCTGTTCGAAGTTTCACAATTATGAATCCCGAGGAAAGTGTCAGGCAGTGGTGATATTATGTTGTTCTTGGTTTTTTGTCCTGAATATATTTTTATAAAATTCAATTTTTTGAAACAGTTATAGGATATTTAGCGCAATCATTATGCTGGTGCATGAAATCATTATTTACTTTCAAATAAATAAGATATTTCTTAATAATTTGGTAATTCTTTTGATATCTGCACATGGTGTATCCTACCTTAAATGTGACACTTTCTAATCCGTTCCTAAAGAGCCATGATTATTTTGTTTGCCCCTTTACTCTTCAGGCTGCTCAGAGAACACCTACAACACTGAAAAATTACTATCTGGTAAGTTTAAAGAAAAATACTGCTGCGAGTAGAGTTAGTTGTTGATTCTCTCCTGTGCCATGAGGGTTTTCCTCTGGTTTCTCCTGTTTTCCTCTGGTTTCTCCCGTTTTCCTCTAGGTCCTTTTTGCTCTGGGTTCTCTTGTTTTTCTCTGGGTCCTCTGGTTTTCCTCTGGGTCCTCTGCTGGAAAGCTTGTACAGTTCAACCAAATTAATTTGGTAGTTATTGGGATGGCAGTTCTATCGCCAAATGTGGCCCTGGTTTGATTCCCGGATCGGACCATATGTGAGTAGAGTTAGTTGTTGATTCTCTCCTGTGCCATGAGGGTTTTTCTCCGGGTCCTCCGGTTTTCCTCTGTTTTTTTCCGGTTTTCCTCTGGGTCCTTTGTTTTTTGCTCTGGGCTCTCTGTTTTTTCTGGGTCCTCCGGTTCTCCTCTGGGTCCTCCAGTTTTCCTCTGGGTCTTCTGGTTTTACTCTGGGTCTTCTGGTTTTACTCTGGGTCTTCTGGTTTTACTCTGGGTCTTCTGGTTTTACTCTGGGTCCTCCGGTTTTCCTCTGTGTCCTTTGTTTTTTTCTCCGTGTCCTCTGGTTTTACTCTGGGTTCTCCGTTTTTTTCTCTGGGTCCTCCGGTTTTCCTCTGGGTCCTCTCGTTTTCCTCTGGGTCCCTGGTTTTCCTCTGGGTCCCCTGGTTTTCCTCTGGGTCCTCCGGTTTTCCTCTGGGTCCTCCAGTTTTCCTCTGGGTCCTCCAGTTTTCCTCTGGATCTTCTGGTTTTACTCTGGGTCCTCCGGTTTTTTTTTCTGGGTCCTCTGGTTTTCCTTTGAGTCCTCTGGTTTTTCTCTGGGTCCTCCGCTTTTCCTCTGGGTCCTCCGGTTTTCCTCTGGGTCTTCCGGTTTTCCTCTGAGTCCTTCGGTTTTCTTCTGGCTCCTCCAGTTTTCCTCTGGCTCCTCCAGTTTTCCTCTTGGTCCTCTGGTTTTTCTCTGGGTCCTTTGGTTTTTTTCCCTGGGTCCTCTGGTTTTCCTCTGGGTCCTCCTTTTTTCCTCTGGGTCCTCTGCTTTTCCTCTGGGTCCCCCGCTTTTTCTCTGGGTACTCCAGTTGTCCTCCTCCTCTGGGTCTTCCGGTTTTACTCTGGGTCCTCCGGTTTTCCTCTGGGTCCTCCAGTTTTCCTCTGGGTCCTCCAGTTTTGCTCTGGGTCTTCCGGTTTTCCTCTGGATCTTCCGGTTTTACTCTGGGTCCTTCGGTTTTACTCTGGGTCCTCCGGTTTTCCTCTGGGTCCTCCGGTTTTCCTCTGGGTCCTCCGGTTTTCCTCTGGGTCTTCCGGTTTTCCTCTGGGTCTTCCGGTTTTCCTCTGGATCTTCCGGTTTTACTCTGGGTCCTTCGGTTTTACTCTGGGTCCTCCGGTTTTACTCTGGGTCCTCCGGTTTTTCTCTGGGTCCTCCGGTTTTTCTCTGGGTCCTCCGGTTTTCCTCTGGGTCCTCCGGTTTTCCTCTGGGTTCTCCGGTTTTCCTCTGGGTCCTCCGGTTTTCCTCTGGGTCTTCCGGTTTTCCTCTGGGTCCTCTTTTCTCTCTCTGCAAAAGTCAAAATTTACGATCTTTGCCTGTACCCCGTGTGTCAGATATGGGTCGTGTGGCCCGTTGCCATAGGCGCCTTTACGTGCCAGCGACCCGACCACGTTGTAGCCGCGTCCTTCGCAATTCAGCATCCCAGCTGCATCCCATTAGCTTTCTAAACAAATTTTGTTATTTATTTATGATTATGCAGACAATCTTGCTGATGTTCGTAATGGACTGGTTATTTTTGGGTCCCCCATGTTATGTTTGTCTTATTTATGTGACTTTGCACCATTGCAGATTTGCGAAAGTGACGAGAAATTCAGCTTGTTGATAGCATTCCTACGAAAACATAGGGTAGGTACATTTTTGTTTTTATTGCTCATGACCACGGAAATCAGAATGTTCATTACCATTAATACCAGAAAAACTGATATAAAATCACAAAAATGTGTCGCAAAGGGAACAAATATAATTGACTTCCAAAGATCCTTCAGTTGTTGCATTTCATAAAATGGACTTGAAGTCGGTGAATGGATGAGTTCATCAGTAATCCAATCAAATAAACAGAGGGTAAACATTAACTGAGTATTATCTTTGTTAGAGTAATGGTACATTACCTTGTGGCAGGAATACACCAATTCAGTAGGCCACGTACAGTATTCCTCCTCGAGAAATTGACCGACAAATTGTCACCATTTTGTCCGATGACAATTCTTCACTTTCTTTTTTGTTGATTTTACTTTTATTTCACTTGATTCCTTTACCAGCCTGGTTTTAATAATAATAAAAATAATAATAATAAAAAAAAAACACCGACACCTATGGGAGACAATCCAATAGAGATGTACACAAACTTAAAACAGTTCTAACTTGTTTACCCTAACCCTTTTCTCTAAGATTTTCGAGATTTATGCTATTTAGACACCAATCTGTCGTTTTAGAGCAAAAATAACTTCCAAATATCATTTTTTTTTTAAGGTATCTAGACACTTAGGGAGACACTGAAATGTCTCCCTAAGTGTCACTGTCTCCTTGTTACCTAAAAACTTACGCTAATTTGTCTCCCTAAGTGCTCATTTAGTGAAATATCAACATTTATAAAGTGCTGTTTCCTAGAGTTACATTTTAAGCATTTTAACCCTTTCAATACCGCATTGTTTTATGGGGTCACACTGCCCTGTACCGCATTCTTTCACACAACGCACTGTTTTATGCAACTTGCAGCGTTTACTATTTGTAAACCTCAATTTTCCATTTGAAGACTTCGTTTTACCGAAAATCATTGTGTATATTATTTGTAGGCAATGAAATGGTCTTTCATATCTGTTAGTTGTTATACAAATAGAACAAAATGTAGTTATATAAAAATACACCAGCGACACCAGCTACCCAAGGCCCGGCGCGTCAAACTGCACCCCGTCCACCACCGGCACCCCGTCCACGGCGGGCCGTTGTAGTAGCACTATGACCAGGCATATCAAAGTCAAACTACGACGTAGACATGGAAGAAACTTCACTAGATTCATTGGAATCCTCACTAAGTTCCTCTTCAGAACTTTCCAAATCTATATCGGATTCACTATCAGCAAATAACTATGCTAGTATTTCCGCGTTACGATCAGCCATAATGGTGATATTTTGTCCAACAAAAACAGAAGAAGATTTGTTGCGTGTTGTTTTTCTCGGAAAATTGTAATGGAAACCCCACAAGCGTTATACACCATTGTAAAGCTAGCTCAATTGACTTCCTGACTATATAAAATTCAACAACAGAGGGCAGCAAACGAAAATAATGCAGCTTCTCGAAAACAGAGGCACTCTGTTGTCGAGTAAACTCGACATTGGTACGGAAGCACACTGCGTTGCGCTGTCGAGTAAACTCGACATTGGTATTGATAGAGTTAACGTAGTCATAGTTAAGTGGTGGTGTTATGTTATTTGTAAATCTGACTCGAAGCACTGTTAATAAAGGGGAAAGGTACTTTTTGATCATTTCTTAAGCTTAAGGCGTTGTGTCAAACAAAATATATTGTGTGTTTATTTACTGTTTATGGTAATGATTTGTTTTAACCAGTTCACACCGGGATTATTTTAACATCACCGAGCCGACGCGCGGGATTATTTTTAACGAAACTCGATCCGAAGCAGGTTCAGGCCGCCAGTACCGTGAAGCACATCCACGCGTTTCCGGCCTTGCTCGCTGCTGACAGACATTTCCAGCCTTGCTCGTGACGTGTTTGTGCGTCATCCGTTTTGAATCTGGGAAAAACTTTGCGTTTATATACGTCATCCGGCGCGAACTGGTTAAACAAACCATTTTATTAGGTAATTACACTAGGATGTAATGCACTGTGCAAGTGATCAGCCAGGCAGGCGTTACGCTACCAGGCAGTTGCTATGGCGGTTGTAGCCTACTGGATTGATCTATTACGACGGGATAATTTGTGAGTGGTTCTGGCAAAATAAGACGGAACTGGGCAGAGGTTGAAATGAGGGTTCTCAGGTATCAGAAGAGGATAAAATTCTGTTTGCAATACCATATCTTGCACTTCCATCGGACATTTTGTTTTACTTATGTTGCAAAAGTAAATGTTTGATAAAAAAGCCTTTGAATTAGTTTCGAGTTTTGTACATGTAATTATGAAAAATGGCAATTGTTTTTCTTTAACCAGTTCGAGCCGGATGACGTATATAAACGCAAAGTTTTCCCAAGATTCAAAACAGATGACGCATAAACACGCCACTTGTAAGGCTGGAAATGTTTGTCAGCAGCGAGCAAGGCCGGAAATGTGTGGGTGTGCTTCCCGGTACCATCGGCCTGAACCCGCCTCGGATCGAGTTTCGTTAAAAATAATCCCGCGCGTCGGCTCGGTGATGTTAAAATAATCCCGGCGCGAACTGGTTAAAAACACCTTTTTTACAATACTTTCATACTACATGTATTTCTTAACATAGTTAGTAGGCATACCAAAGATTACAAATAACAATAAATCTAGAAAAAAACAAAACCAAAAAACATTATTCAATTGTTGGCAGTTTTGTCCACTATACCCTGTGCCCGGTTCCGTCTCATTTTGTTTACATATGTGACCCGCTCCATCGTAATCAGGAATAAGTCGCTGAGGCCCGTTTTACGCAATCGGTCGTTGAAGTGAACGCATGGGTGAAAATCGTGACCAAGACGATTTTCTGAACATTGTATTTTTAGGAAGTGTAGTTATCACAGATTATTGTCATGAATGTCTTGTATGTAAAAACGATCAATAAAGATGAAAATGAAGAGGTTTTGTGTGCGTGGCTGTACGTATGATTGGGGTGCATTATTGATATGATATTTATAGGTGTCACATTTCCAAAAAATATTCAAGATATGAAATACAAACTACGGGAGATTGTTGTCAAGGTAGTGACCAACTAATGTGGAAACTGTTATGACAATCAGACAACAGGAAGTATGCTGTTGCTATGGTTGTTTATTGGAAAGCCTGCATTTGCGTTTACTTTTACAACTGTTTATTTCAAAGCTGTTTTTCTCGAAATGTGGATTCGGCAAATTAATTTACACCTGTCAACTTCATCCAATCATAACTCGTTAACCTGAACAGATACACACTTGTAATGGGTGTCATTAGAAAGCTTATGAAATTCCCTTTCTCACAATCTTCATATCTCAACAAGTCATTTTGAGACTTATTCCTGATTACGATGGAGCGGGTCACATTTGTGATTTAGTTGTGATGGAATTGTTTTTTGTTTGTTTTTTCTTCAATATTTAATAGGATGAGAAGCATATGATCTTCTTCAGTACGTGCCACTGCGTGGATTACTTCTCCAAGGCATTGAACGAGATCCTCAAGAAAACCACCATACTCTCTCTCCACGGCAAGATGAAGCGGCGACGCAATGCCATCTTCTCGGACTTCCGAAAGCTCAACAGGTAGGAGAATACCTTGTCATCACAAGCAACTGTTAAAGGGATCGTATACGTTTGGTAATTGGAACCCACTGTTTGTTTCAATCATATAGTTATAGATATATACCATAAACCTAACCTGTAAACATTTCATTTCAAAAGGTGGTAGCGATTTTGAGATATTGCCAAAAATCTGGAGCGGTTAATATGTCCACGCAGGAAGAATAATCTGCATTAGAATACACAATCTGAGAAACGTCACTGCAGTAACGCTTCTCAGACTCAAATTTTTTGGGATAACAAATGATATCTTTTTCCATAACCGCAGTACTTCGAAGTGAAAAGTTTATAAAAATGCATTATACTATCCAAAGCTGCTGTACTTCTTACCAACTTAGGTTTTTTTGCCAATAATTTTTTGAGTAATTACCAAACGTATCTGATCCCTTCAAAGGAATGTGCATAGCATATCGCATATTGATTACTTCCTTGAAGATCAATTTTAAAAACGGGCATTGAAATAGCTGGCTCTTGTTGTAGAACAACAGAAGGATGCACACAAAATGTTTGTTTTTCCACTTTATTCATCAAGATTGACAGTTCTGTGAATGAAACCTGAAACTGCAGGTAGGAAAGATGTCATTCATAACAAAAAATTAAAATCTCATTTTGACGAAAATGTCATGGTTGAGCGGGGGTCTTTACATGATAATGCACAGCGCTACTTAATACCACCTCACCCACAGATTCTGTGTCTTGATTGGCCGAGAGCTAGTCACATGGCATTTTCTATTTTTGGTATTTTTCTGTGCACGGCCAAAGTACTACATGTGTATATCATTAGCAACCAAAGTATTATACACATGGCGCGGTATTTGTGTGCAAATGTGCGCGTTTAGCGTTGCGTGTATTGTTCCAAAGAGCCAGCGGAACAGAGCTGGGTTCAAACATTTTGCGAAGGGTTGGTTTGGAATTTAAGAGAAAATACATTTTTCACCAATTTTGTATAGAAATCAAAGTTCATTTTAACTGTATTTAGATTTAGATAACTTAACAAAATTTAAACCAAGCAGAATCCGTGGGTGGGGTTGTTATAAAACAAATATGGAATGCTTTATCTCGTGGTGTGGTAAAGCTAGCCTCCCTCGGTGATCCATGGAGCATCCATGAAAACAGAATGCAAGAATACAAGATATTCAATGTTTACTAGAACAATTAAATATAACTTTTTTGCAGTGCGGCCATGCCGTGCGTGTGATGGAACGAAAAAATTCAATCAGATGACGAGGATTTATTCAGGTGTAGTATACACATATGGACTGGCAATGAGGTCACTAGAGCACGTCTATTCCCCCGAGGGATTGTGAGTGACCAGAAGGGGGACCTATTTCCCGAAGTCGAAGGCCGATAGAAATGGGTCCCCATTTTGGTCATTCACAGGCCCGAGGGGTCATAGACGTGCTCTAGTGACCGAATCATGTCAGTCCATATGAGTTTTATAACACACCTCGAACATAAAATAAGAAATAATCGTTCCAGACGCCGCCATTTTTCATATTAAGATGAGCCTTGCAAACCTCTTGAGGGCGCTGTATAAACCAGTCAAAATTGTAAGTCTATTGCTGCGTTCCAATTGCGTCGTGTTTATCGTGTTCACGAGTCGTATAATCGCCTGGTAACTCGTGTACGTGTTCACCAGTGGTGAACTCGAGGTGGATTTTTTTCCTCCATGTTCACGACTTCATAAACGAATGAAATACTCACGCATGCGTGTTGGTTCACGTACAAGTTCTTGCGCTATAAAGAATTTCCTTACCGCACGACTAACACGACTGTGCGCGTGCGTCTTGGTGATTAGCGTTTAGAGTGCAACCTACTCGTAAACATGGAGAAATTCACGGTGAACACGATAAAGCAGCATATTGCCCGCTTCGGGAACTATTTCCCGCAAATTTACGGTAGCGCAAATCTCATGGACTAGCCTATATTAGTTAACCCCACGTGACCGTGTTTCAGCCAACCAGAATACAGAACTAGCAAGAGGTGTGTTATAACATAATTCAGTGACTAGTGCACGTCTATGTGCCCCTGTAAGAGAACTGCAAGAGACCAGGGGCCGATTTCACAAAACGCTAAGACACGTCTTAGAAAGAGTAACTCGTCCCAACTCGCGACTCGTCCTAGGATCGATTTCACTAAAGTTAAGACGCGTTCAACACGTCCTAACTTCCATAGCAACGCGGCTGAACTCGTCTTAACTTAGGATCGGTCCGGGGTGGTCTTATCTCATTAATACGTACGTTAATATGTATATTGTCTGAAAACCATTGCATCAACCATCTTCTCGTTAAAGACAAATGTCGGCCTAGAGTTTTAGTTTCGAAGAAACAGATTTGATTTATATTTTGCTATGTGTGTAGGCCTATAGTTTTAAAAACTAATTATTTATATTATTTTAACTGGTCGACTATGTCGTATAAAGAACATGCAGAACTACCGTACGTGATTGTACTGTGCAGATTAGCAAAGGTTTGTGTTCTCGCACGCGCGCACGCTGGGAGTTGGTTTGCGGTTTCTTTTCAACGACTGTTTTCTCTAGCGGTAAAAGCAAACATGAAACAGCCATCAAATTGGTAGTTGCGATGCGTTTTTCATAAGATGGGTTTAGGGAAATCGATCTTAGGACACGTCTTAGCCAAGATCAATCTTTGATCTAGGACTCGTCCTAAGTCCTAAGATTAGTCGTAAGTTAAGTCGAGTTTTGTGAAATCGGCTCCAGAAGAGAGTCTCAGCTTGCGTGCATAAAACTTGATCAGCGAGTTTCGAATATTCGGTCAAAATTGCATTTTTGAATAATCAAAATACTAAATAATTGTTTAACTGGACAGTCTTACCCTTAATTGCTAATATTTTTTTTAATGGTTTCTGTTTGTTTGTGTGCTAGTGGTGTGCTTGTATGTACAGACGTCATGGCTAGAGGGGTTGATATTCCAGAAGTCCATTGGGTGCTTCAGTATGACCCACCCAGCAATGCATGGTATGTTAGGTTGACAAACAATCCATAGAGATGATATTGGGTGCGTTCTTTTAGCTTTACACGATTATACAAATGTTACACACATGATTCTCATATTTGCCGCCTTTACCTGCGATCGATCCCTGGCTTTATGAAAGGACTTGTGAAAGGACTTACAGGGACTTAAATACAACTCTAAATAATCGCAAACAAAGTTTTGGGAGACACTTACCACTCCTAAATTCTGTAGACCGTAGCCCCCCACCCTCCAGCCCCCCTCGAGAGACGCAAACAGAAAAAGATAAGAAAAAGGAGGGAAAGGGAAAATTAACAAGATTCTTACAAACTACAACCTCCTAAAAAACACTGCGTCGGAGAAAAAATAGTCCATTGACTAATTTTTTTTCTTCAAAAAATAAACAATCCCGCGTCGGAAAACAATAATGTACACTTTCTTTTCTTTTTTCTTCTAAAATTGCATTATTTGGAGTCGGCGGGTTCGTAATCCCATAAATTAACAAAAATGCTGGCCTAAAAAAAAATGGTTATGTTTGTGTCTTAATTATTTGGGATAATGATCGGGATACATTCGGGAAGCATTTGGTGCAATATTTTTATGAAATCATGTCATAAAATGTTAAAATCTGTCACTCTGCTTTCAATTCAAAGGGTCAAAAACTGCTCAGAATGCACCACAGAGCATCTAGAATTCAAAATATTCTCAGGCCATAGGCGGGCCATGGAGCAAATAATTACAAATAATTGTCTCTTTTTCAATCCCCCCTCCCCCTTGAAATATCCTGTATCTGCCTGACTGGCTTTATAAAAGGACTTGCAGGGACTCAAATACAACTCTGAAGAATCACAATTTTGTTGACGAATTTCCTGTGTTTTCTCCTCAGTGCCTTTGTTCACCGTTGCGGGAGGACAGCAAGGATAGGCAACACGGGCAACGCGTTGGTCTTCTTGCTGCCGACCGAGGATGCCTACGTGGATTTTATCAAGCTCAATCAAAAAGCAAGTTAAAAAACAGAATCTCATTAAAGCGACATCCGAAATGTGACCTTACCCGACCAATCGAGTCCTAAGTCAACAGGGATACACGGGTCTTTCTTTGAAATGTGGGGTCCAACATTTTCTTGGGGCGATGCATCGAAAATCGCGATACTGGAATGGTACGATACAGCATCGTGATACAAAATTGTGTATCGCGATACACAGAGGCCTGATATGTGACCCGCTCCATCAAAATCAGGAATAAGTCTCGAAATGACTTTTTGAGATATGCACATGGTGAGAAAGGAAATTTCATAAGCTTTCTAATGATAGCCATCACATCACAGTTATGGTCTGAGGAAGATGACAGGTGTATATTTTTTGTCAGAATCCACATTCCGAGAGAAACAGCTTTTAAATAAACAAAATTTTACAAAATCATACGGACAGCGCACACAAATCCTCTTCATTTTCATCTTTATTGATCGTTTTTACATACAAGACATTAATGACAATAATCTGTGATAACTACACTTCCAAAAAATACAATGTTCAGAAAAACGACTTGGTCACGATTTTCACCCATGCGTTCACTTCAACAACCGATTGCTAAAGAGGGTCAACACCAGGGCTCGTATACATTCTTGTGTGAAGTGCCGTGGCCTCGTGGTCTGGAGCAATTGACTTCGTCGCCTGTGGGTGAAGCTGCAGGTTGGGGGTTCGATTCCGGCCTGGGACTATGGTGCGTGTGCCCTTGGGCAAGGCCCGGCACCTTGTCACTTATTGCTTCTCCCCACCCAGGACTGGAGTAAATGGGTACCTGTGAGGGCAGAGATGGTTTTTGTGGTTGATTTAGCTGCTTTTCGCCAAAATGGCAGCATCGAGCTGTATACTCCTCAGGGAGCTGAGAAGGTATTTTGAATGCTTCGTGGCCCCAATGAGCAGGGACAATAATAAGTACCAGTTCTGGTATATGCGCTATATATCAATCCAGTTTTATTATTTATATTATTATTATTATTATTATTATTATAAGGCCGGTCAGTTCATACTTTATGAGCATTCGTTGCGATATTCGCCGGAGCTAAAACGTGTTCAACTTTTCCGAAATCACAGTGGAAAAACTCCCCGTTTCATCGCAAATTCTCATTTCAATGACTCTTGCATGGGAAATTACACAGGACAGTCATAACACACAATTGCATTTTTGTATCACTGTGGAGACATGGCTTTGTTCTCGTGTACAAAATGATTAGAAAGTCAAGCACATTTTTCAAAATGCTCCCATTTTAACCACAATTATTTTCCTGGGTTGAAATTTCGACCCAATATACCCTATATTATACCCAAACACTAACCCTAACCCACATCCTAACCCTAGTTTTTTAGTAATTTAAGTAAAATCAAAAAATGTAATCCGTGAAATTCCTAGTGGAGACCTATTCATCTATATAAATTACCCTTTGGAGACCTTTTCACTCCCATTGTGTTCACGTCTCCAGAGGGTACCGTATTTCGCACCAGGGACACCAAAGAATGTCGCGCTTGGAACCATATTTACGGAGTGACCCAGCATGGGATGGTGTTACAAGGAATATATGCAGAATTGATTGATGTTGATTTTCATGTCTTTCACGTTGATCTTGAATTCTCCTTGATACGTTTCTTAGACGCCGCTTGAGATATACCACATTCAGGACGAGGTAGTGACGACAGACGTGTTGCCAAGGTTGAGAAAGATGGCACAAAAAGATAGGTAATGTGGGGGGGGGGGGGGGGGGGGCTGTGAAATTATATTAAGATGATTTGGTATGGATAAAGGCACTGGACAGTAAATACTTTGCTTAAACAAATTAAAATATTTTGGACAATCAAAATTTTTAATAAATTGAGACAAAATCATTCGGTTAAAAAATGCTGGCCTAAATAAAAGTGGAATATGTTTGTGTCTTAATTATTTCGGATAGTGATCGGGATACATACTCGACTGAGTACTTTCTGAGTACTTTTTAACCAGTTCGCGTCGGATGACGTATAAACGCAAAGTTTTCCCCAAATCCAAAACGGATGACGCATAAACATGCCAAGTTCAAGTTCGGAAATGTCTGTCAGCAGCGAGCAAGGCCGGAAATGCGTGGGTGTGCTTCCCGGCACTATCGGCCTGAACCCGCTTCGGATCGAGTTTCGTTAAAAATAATCCCCTCCCTCGGCTCGGTGATGTTCAAATAATCGCAGCGCGAACTGGTTAAAGTAATTTTAAATAATAATAATCGTTATCGGTCCAAAGTATCAATTAAATTTTGTTTTCCCACGGCGGCGTAAAAATGCAGTGTTAGCCCGAGGAGAAGGGAGAGTAACTTTTGGTCGGTAGGTTTTGTAATCGGCTTTAAGCAGAAACGTTTACGAGATTTTCATTTTTGAGGTAGTGATGTTAATGTACATGCACGTTTTTACACAGGGCAATATTTGAAGGCGGGATCAGGGCGTTTGTATCCTTCATCAAAGCTTACTCCAAGCACGAATGCAGTCTAATCTTCAGAATAAAAGGTACGTCCTCTGTCATTTCTGTCCGGGGAACAAAAAAGTCATAACAAATTGATTGAAGAACAAAGATTTATGATTATTTTCATTTTTTTCACGTACAATGTAACCCAGTGTACTATTGACATTTGTGACCCGGACAAAGTCGTAAAATGTGTTTTATTTTAGGGTGGATTTGACAATTTTAAATTTTGGTGGTTTTTTTTAATCGCAAACTATTAACCACAATCTCCCCAAATTTTATTTCAATCTATCATCCAGAAGTGTGTTTTTTTGGTTGATTTTGTAAAACAATTGTGTATAGAAATAAGGTGCTTTGCTGAACTTCAAAGCTGTTTATCTCATAATTAGGTTGTCAGGGTTTGATCACTAAATCCTTCCCCCAGGAGAGATAGGGTAGGGGTACATATGTAAATGATACATCATTTTAAAGCTGAGAACCTAGAGAATTTGAAAAAAAGCGAAATCTAAAAAACAAAAATGTTTATCTTTGTCCGGGTTTCGTTGGAGCATATATCACATTTGTGACCCACTCTGCAGAAATGAGTTTGATGTGTTAAAAATGTTAACAAATTTTGTTCTCAATTTTACAGTTGGTCAGAAAAAGCAGGAAATAAGCTTTCATTTGATATATGCCACAACTCTGTAGTGTAATGCATTGGTCTTTTACAAATTTGGGAAATTTGCTTTTTCTCAGTTATTATCAAAATGTCTTTGAAAAGAAATGAAGATTTTCAATTGTAGTGCTTCATCAGATGCTATGGTAAGAGAATGACAAAACCCGTATTAAATTGAATTTAGGTTTCAAAACAATCTTTTCAATCGATCAGATCTGAAAATATAGGTGTCGGAGAAACCAAACTGCCTTAAAACAAAAATATTATTTGTTGAAAGAAAAATTACCTCCGAGATAATAAACGGCCCTTTACGTAAAAATGTATTTTCCGACATCAGACTCATTTTTGCAGAGCGGGTCACATTTAGTGTTAAGTTTTCCATGTTCGTTATTGTTTTTATTTTGTTTTAATTGCTGCGATGTGACGGCCGGTTGAGTTGCCGGCACAAGAAAATCACACAAAAATGTTGCCACTATGGTCACAATTTTCCGACAGTGTTCAGTGGTGAGCTAGGTCAGTGAAAGCTTTGCTCCGTCTGTTCCCCCGTGTTGCATAAACAAAAATGAAACGGGCACGTTTTGCTTGACAGCCTTAATGCTAATTAGCTAACTAAGCCTGCAACGGTTAGACGGTTAACCGACCGTTAGCTAACTAATCAACCAAACGGTTACACGGTTACATTTTTCCTGTTCGTTAACTTTTTTTTTTTTTTTTTTGGTTTTTGTTTGTTTGTATTTTTATATATTTTTTTTCAAATAAAAGAAACCTTACCAATTGTCAACTTTGCGTGGGTTTCGTTGGAGCAGGTCACAGATAGTACAATTGAATAAAGTTTGTATGGATATTTCTGATAGCTTATCTAACATATAGCCAGTCGGTCTATAAAATTTGATGCAGACAATTAGCAATCGCAGTTATCAACACGTACTTCGCACGCACACACTCAATTCCTTGATGAAGCAGCGCTAATTAGATATGCAATGCAGGCCCATGCATTTTTTTTTTTAATGTTAATTTAAATGTTAATATAATTGTTAACCGTAACCGCAAAATAACAGTTACACGGTTAATTTAATAACCGCAAACTTGCAGCCTTATAGCTAACCAAACGCCTACCCGAATCCCTTTCTAATTAGGCACATCTGTCTCCTTTGTTCTAACAACAGACCTAGACTTTGCCCGTTTAGCCAGTGGATTTGCCTTATTGCGCATGCCCAAGATGCCCGAACTCAGGGGCAAAAGCTTCCCTGGCTTCCAGACGATAGACGTTGACTACAGTGCCATCCCTTACAGGTATAGGTGCTCTGGTACCACATAACGATCGAGGGTCGAAGCACAAAAGAGAACAAAGGGAACAAAGGATCCTTGATCGACGGTATGAATGTTAGAATTTGGTCCTCGATCGTCGGGGCAAGCGCTAAGGCAATGGGGTTAGGGTATAACATAGGAATAAAGGAAAACACAATAGGGGATCCTCGATCGTTATGTGGTTCACGACTGTGTGTTCTGCAATACTTGGACACTTTTTGGGACATTGTTTGTACATGAAGTTGGTTTATTTGTTGTTCCTATTATTCCTGGGTTTTAATAGTGTGTGATATTGAGAAGCTACAATCAGCTGAAGAAAGAACATGTGCCGAATGATTTCGGACGCAGTTTAAAGTATGACTCTGTGAATTTTGAATTAAAATTGAGATCTTAGAATATTGTCTTAGGGGCGTTCTGCCAGAAGCGCTCTGGCAAAATGAGACGGAATTGGGCACAGCCATCAGTCGAGAAAAATCTTTAATAGTGAATGGGAGTATTTGTTTTCTTCAATTTTTAGATTTATTGATATTTGTGACCTGTCACCACAAAATGAGAGTAAAGTCGCACTATGTGATTCGGAGATATGGCCATCTAAAGTCAAAATATGAAGGGGTGGTCAATTTTGAGATTTTGTGTAATTTGAAAAGCCCAAGGTCTCCTCTACATATTCCCATTTTTGGGGTGAGATCAGATGATCGAAAACCTCTTAAATAACGCGATTTTGTAAAGTTTTTACGTAGTTAGAGTTTGGATTAAAGTCCATTATTGGTCTAATTAACACGGTAATTAAATATGCAAATCAGGTCCTTTTAAGTATCACACGTTTTCGAAATTTTGATATTTTGTTGTTTATACAATAGTTTGTATATGTGAAAAATTTCAAGAAAAAAATAATGATTAGAACATAGCCGTTGCTACGCTCAACTGAACCTTACTTGTCCCGTTTTGTAATCTTTTTTACGTGTTTTGTTTAAGATGTTTAAAGTAAGTTTTCTCACAACACGTTTTCTGAAACCCATAACTTTCTAGAGCGCTGTAAAAAGTATTTATCGCAAAACCCCCAAGTGTTATGTACCATTGGAAAGCTCTCTTTCTCAAGAATTTGAAAATACCATTATCTCAATTTTTAATATTTCCCACTTTACTCTCATTTTGTGGTGACAGGTCACATTTGTAATCTTTGTTATGAAGCATATTTGTAAAGAAAAAGTAAAAAAGTAGTGGAATAAAAGTGTTTTTAAAGAAGAAACAATTGGCCTGTTTTTTTCTTATAACATGTTCAAAACTCAAAACTTTAAGTCCTTTTCCTTAACATCTTACTTTGTCGACATGTCAATTAATTCAAATTTTAAACAGGCATAGGCTCAACCAGCAGTATTTTGCAAGGAGAATTTTATTATCTTTCTCAATGCTTGAAAACTCTCATTTTAACCTCTGCCCACTTCCGTCTCATTTTGCAGAACTCCTCTATATACAGCATTCACATTTCTAAAAGTTCATCAGGTAGTTAATAACAACCTATTTTGAGCACTTTCACTGCTTCAACTTTAAAAAAAACAAAAAAAAACAACAACAATGGTCTGCTTAACCCTAACCCCCTCACTGCTTTTTCTAGAAAGTATCCTGAATCCGCTACAATCCATCAATTTTTGGTTTTCAAAAACGGCTGGTGTCCTGAGTCCATCAGACTCCACCATTCCTTATGGAGAGATCCTGAGTCCATCAATAATCAACCAGCAAAAGTTGATGGACTCTGGCGGATTCAGGATACCAAGGTGGCATACAAAAAATTGCAGTGTGTTTCTCGATAGAGTCCATCACAGTCCATCACCTAAATTTCTGAATCCTGAATCCATCAAACTCCTGCAGTAACGCTAGGCTTAAAATCCTCAATCCATCACACTCCTCCAGTTGGTTCAATATGGATATGGAGGTATCCTGAATCCACTAAAATCCTCCAAAACAGGAAATGGATTTTGATGGACTCAGGGTGGTTAGGGTTAACCTCTAAATATTCATCCGAATGCACACAAAACAAGAATGTTTCTAACAGTTTCAAGAGACACTCGGCCATTGCTGTAACACAAGTAATGGGCATGGTGTGATTTTGCATTTAAAGCGGACACGGTCCTTAACAGGATGTGATATCAACAAAAGATTTCTAAAATCACATCCAAATGCTCTAAATTCACATCCTCAGTCCAAATTCACATCCTGGGTTAAGTGCCTGTGAATCCAGTGGATGTGATTTGAATCGTTAACGAGTTAACCCAGGATGTGAATTTGGAGCCAGGATGTGAATTTGAAGCATTAGGATGTGATTTGGGAAATCGTTTTGTTGAAATCACATCCTGCTAAGGACCGTGTCTGCTTTGAATGCAAAATCACATCACGCTCTTTCCTGTTGTAATATAATAAAATCCTTCTATATTTTGCCATTTTAGGGAAAAGGCCAGGGAGAAACAGAGACAAACCAACATTAAACGTCAACAAGATAGCGGTGCGGCTTCATCCAAGAAGAAAGGTCCCAGGGTATGCCTGACCCCTCTTTGACCCTTCTATGGAAATTTTACATGGGGTTGCCCTTTCTTTCGTTCTAAAAATGCTAAATAATCTGTTGGAAATGGGTAATAACAATTTTGATTTACGATCTTCACATCCAGATTTGCGTTCCTAGGTCTCCTTGTTCGATCACGTTTGTTTTCAAATCGCGTACTTGTGTAAGAATGAAAAAGATAACGGCGCGAAAGTTTCCCCTACATACATCCGATGTATTCTTAGGCTTATTTTGATCACGCTTAAATACAATTCGCATCAATGGTCATTTAAAATTTGTTTATAAATAAAAATAAGACCTTAGCTAGTTTATTAAGAAAACAAATTCTGCCAAAAAGACATTTTGTCTCCATTTATTTTTTTTACCCAAGGAACGCCACAAAATTATTTGATACATTTTTTTCTTTGTACGAGTGCCCCGATTCCACGAGTCCACATGTATATGAGATTTTTCAGGAGTAAGAGCTCAATTTTTGGCATGATAGTTCTCTTCCACGTCATGCAATTTTTTAGGTTCCATAAATAGAGATGCTAGTAAAAATTGTACAAAGGCTTTTTCTTAACCAGTTCGCGCCAGAGGACGTATATACAAGCAAAATGTTTCCCAGATTCAAAACAGATGACGGATAAACACGTCACGAGCAAGGCCGGAAATGTCTGTCAGCAGCGAGCAAGGCCGGATATACGTGGGTTTGCTTTCCGGTACCATCGGCTTGAACCCGCCTCGGATCGAGTTTCGTTAAACAAATATTTCCGCCCCTCGGCTCGGTGATGTTAAAATATTCACGGCGCGAACTGGTTAAGGAATCCATTTCCTAACAAAATAATTGTAAAAACTCAGACTTTTACATGATAAATTTCCTATTCGACGGATCCGGAAGTGTGCCAACAGGGGTCAACTTTCAGGCCCTATAACCCTTAAAAAGACTGACATTGAACTATAATTGTAAATTTGTAAAATCTTGTTCAAATATTTGGACTTTTTTTGGTGTTTCTTTTTGCCGGAGTAGAAAAAAGTCCAGCCGTGGTCCAAGAAACAGGAGATAAAAGAAAAAAGACAGGACAGAAAACAACGGAAAGAGAACTCCAAAAGGAAAAAAAGACAGGTGTGAAATAGTTGGGGTTTGTATTTCTAAATGAAAACAAAAATAAAAATAAAGGACCTGTGCCCAATTTCTTGGCTCTGCTTACCATTAGCGAAAAATCACTGCTTACTGTAGTAGAAAATTATGTGCTTACGGTAAGCGTATTTCACGCGTTAGCGAGGAATTTTGGCTTCTGCGCATGCGTACATCCCGTAACTAAGGGTTAGCACAGAATTTGTCTTATTACGCGGTTAGCACAAAATGTTGATTGTAAGTGCGAAATTCTGTTGTTAGCAGAGCTAAGAAATTGGGCCCTGATTCCTTTTTGTCAAGTTGACAATGAAGAAAATTCGTTGTCCTGCACCCGATTTCATAAAGCTTTGCGAAGCGTCGCAACTCGAGTTACGAATCCATTTTACAAAAATTTGCGATGCGTTGAACACATAGCAACTTGCTTGGCAACGGTTTGGAACAGGTTTTATGCCAAAAATAAAATGAAATAAAGAAGACTACCGAGACAATGTGTGGGAAGTTCTAAAATGGAACATTCATCGAAGTCAATATGAAAAACCTTGAATATTGTACTTGAAATTTCAAATTAGCTAGAAGTCCACAGCAAGCTTGGTTTTGTTTTATAAAACTGCATCATCATATGTCGGCCATTTTTATTTACGTTTTGTAAACTTTTAAAAAAGCGATTGGACGACTATTTGCTGTGCATTGAATAACAACATACAACAGTAGACATTTTGTGCTATAAATACACCTACGCCGTGTTTCGTAAAATGGATTTTAGGAAGCAAAAGCAAATAGTGTCTATTCTCTTTAATACCGCAAGTATCTGGGAATCGTAGGAGTGAGTTTATGCATTGTCTCTTTTTCATCTCAGCTTGAAGAAGATGATCTAGATGAACTAATAAAAGATGCCAGGCTGGTCAAGAAACTTCGAACTGGAAAGGTAAGCATTAAAAACAAAAAAACAAACATACAAACAACATCCAACCAACCCTACCGACCGCACATCCGCAAATGTGTATCCGTGTGGATAAATCTCTTTGTTCTCTCGTGTACACAATTTTTGGACTTCAATTTTTCTCTTCAAAATGCTCCTATTTCAACCGCGGTTAGTTTCCTGGGTTGAATGACGGATGAATGAAGGATAAACACGTCACGGGCAATGCAGGGAATACCTGTCAGCGACCAAGGCCTCTAATATCAGTGTGTGCTACCCGACTCGGATCGAGGTTCATTAAAAAAAAGGCCATATGGTCAATGTCAAAATAATCCCAGCGCGAACTGGTCAAGTTAGAATTCGGCAAAAAAACAACTACATGTACTGTTTGGAGTTGCTATGATCGTTGTGAAGGTTCTAAAGATCAGACACATAAACATACTCACTGCCACCATCAAACCCTTTGTGCTCGATATTCTAATTAAACCTCGCTAGGCTCTTGAACTACACTCATCCTCAACATCTCTTTGTTCTCGTGTACAAAATAGTGTGAAAGTCAAGCATATTTTTCAAAATGCTCCTATTTTAACCACAATTAATTTCCTGGGTTGAAATTTCGACCCAATATACCCTATACTATACCCTAACACTAACTCTAACCCATATCCTAACCCCAAGTTTTGAGTAATTTGAGTAAAATCCAAAAAATCGATTTCGTGAAATTTCTTGTGGAGACCTATTCATCTATTGAAATTACCCTGTGAAGACCTTTTGACTCCCATTGTCCCCATTGTGTTCAGGTCTCCACAGGGTACCGATTTTAGAAACATGCAACTGGGAACCAAAAGGGGAAGGTCCAATAGCATAATTGAGTGTGTAGTAAAAAAGTTCCATGTCTTTCAAATTTATAGGCATTGAGTAGAATGACTGAGCTTGTCCAATGGTTCTTAATAAGCTTCTATATTTTATTTTTGCACTTCACCCACATGTATTTACATGTTGTCCCAAGGAATTCTTTTGGAAAAAAAAAATTCCCTAACTCTGGTGGGACTCGAACCCCAACGTCCCTGGGGACAACCCTGAGTATACAGTATATATTGAATTTACATTTCCTGACGCACGTTTCATCTTATGAAACGGTTGTCAAGCTATTATATAAGGAAATAAATGTGCGGTTGGAAGGTATTGAACCAGTTCGCGCCGGAGGACATATATACACGCAAATTATTCCCGAGATTCAAAATAGATGACGTATAAACACGTCAGAAGCAAAACCGGAAATGTCTGTCAGCAGCGAGCAAGGCCGGAATTGAGTGGGTGTGCCTCTCATTACCATCGGCCTGAACCCGCCTCGGATTAAGTTTAGTACAAAATACTCCGACGCCTCTGTTCGGGAATGTTAAAATAATTCCGGCGTGAACTGGTTCAACACTGTTGGAGTCTGGATGCTGATAATATTTATTCCTATTCGTAAATAACCCCCAAAATCCAAAAGTCAAAACAAGTCAACATTTTTAATTTTCCAAAAAAGAAATTTTACAATTTCATTTTGTGTTTAATATTCAAAACACCCTTCTAGCCATATAATGGAATGTCTAACTCGCGAGCAAGATATAAACATCTCCTTTTATGCAGATTGGCGCACGTTGCACGTACTGCGCGATGTCGCACAGATCCAGCGCGTTCGTTGTAAATTTTGGACCATGAAATACTGAGTCACTGTAGTATTACGCATGCCTACGTGACGATTGTGAACATTCAACCAATAAAATGGCTCTGGATTTCATAGGAGTCCAACGTCTTTATCATTCGTTTAAGACCGGCCACGTGACGGTCTTTCGACCATTTCCGAATATTGTTTAAGCATTAAATTGCTGATCACTAGGAGTTAAATCAGGCTATTGTAAAACAACGTTCACAAATTCATTCGTCGTTGTGTAGTGGTCTAGTTCAATTGCCTTGGAAGCTGATTCGACATCAGTTTAACAACTTTCTGGTATGCGTATCTGGTCCAGTGGGTTTCTGCTAAACTTTAGTTCTTAATTCTGCATCTCCTCCGCACAGTTTATAAACAGTTTATAAACAATGGCCAGCTATGGGAAAGGCAGTTGCAGTGACCACATATTGCTTTACCATGGCCAGAAAGTACCCTTTCCCTTTGGGAATTATCTTTTTTTAAGACCTTTTCAGCAGCCTGGCCCAGACCAAAGTTAATAGCTTTTCCATATTGCAATGACAGTGTACAGATTGCACGGGCCAGATTTGCATCTTTTACCGAGAAGTTCCGGGATGACGGATTTGGTACAACTAAAAAGAACAACATAGAGCCCCAGTCTGCGACGCGGCAAAAAATAACTGATTTTACGTGAACCGGCTTACACCCTGCTGATACAATGCCGTTTTGTTGTCGGTTTCTAATTGCCACTCTATGCACGGTTAAAGATAGTGACACAGTTGTGGGCGGCCACCACAAGCTTGTCGCATTCAGGAGTGAGTACGATGCCCCATGGAAAACCACAACCTTCAAAAACGCGTCTCACAAATTTGCCTTCCGGACTGAAGTGTTGAACCTCACTGTGAGACCATCCATTCAAAGCAACAAGGATGCTGCCGTCGCGGCGGTCGCAACAAACTCCCGTCGGGCCCCAGTCGCTGTCAATGCTGCTAGTTAAGTTCACTGAGAAAACCGAGTCCCCGTTGTAGTCTACTGCGTGTAACACTTTACGATGGTGGTTTGTGTAGATGAACTGCTTGGTGTGGGTGGTCAAGTGTTCGCCAATCATCGGAGCCTGTAATGTCACGATCAAGGTTCCATCTGAGTCATGTAGACGGATCTTTTCATTATACTTGAACCCAACCGCTATTTGATTGTTGTTGGTCACTGCCAGACAGGTCGGCTTGCTGTTTGCCCCTCCAGCTGATACAAATCTTTTGAGGAGTTTAAACTCCCTGTTGAATATCTTGACTTCGCAGTTGTCAAGTACAATTAGCTGGTCCGACTTGTTCACCGAAACGTGACTTGGATCAGTGAGATTTGGGATGGGAGCTGTTTCTGAGAGTGGAGGGGATCTAGGAGGTTTGACAAGAGTCTTGTTCACGATCAGCTGTTGAAGTTTGATATCCACTATGACTATTTCATGATTTGAGAGAACAGCCACATCATAAGCACACTTGAATTTCGTCGGTTTCAATCCAAATTCCTTAATGCAGATCTTCAGTTTAGACTGTTTGTCCTCCGATTCAGATTGTTGCTCGTCTCCCAGGATCAATCGTCCAAGTGAGCTTTGATCGTGCTCTTCAAAGTCAACAAAGAACAGCTTTTCGGGCACCTTCTGCTTAATGAGTGACGTCTCAAGTTCTTTGAGGTTCTGCAGAAGCTTCTGACTGAGGTTTAGAAGCTCGTAGCAGTTGGCCTGCATCATCACACTCTTAACCTGTTCCAGCTTGTGCTCTACCTTTGTCGCCTCTTTTCTGTTTGTGGTCTGAGTGCTTTGAATCGTTTTGCCTCTGCCTTGATAAATCTTCTGCAGCTCCTGCTTCAGTTTCTGCTCTTCTTGTCTGATCTTGGTCACCTTCTCATCTGCCCTCTTGCCAATTTTTCTTGAGACTTCAACAAACGCTGTGTGTAGCTTCTTCAGAGGCGTTTCTGTTGCATCTGCCGCATTGCTGAATCTCCTTTTTGCCAGTTCCACGGCTGAAATTTTTCCTGCTACCTTTTGCTTGCATTCTTCCGAAGCTCGAGATGGATCGGTAAGGGAGTGATTGGCGCCCGTGTGGTCCTGGACAGAGCAAATTGTGCACACCAGCTGCTGGCAAGCGGTGCAGTAGAGAAACATATTTTGGTCGAGGTGCTCCCGACATTTTGGAATATGCTCCCTCAATCTGCTCTTGTAGACAGCCTTTCCGGAGCGCAGCTCATCCAGTGAGCAGATTTGATGCGAGTTGATCATGGAAAGACGGGCGTGTGCCCTTTGGCATTCTGTGCACAGGAAATCCTCGCAATCCATGCATCGGGAAACTGCCTCGTTGCTTTCATCGCAGGCGTGGCAAACGACCCCCGACCCTTGACCAGTTTCTTGTAGCTGGTCTAGTACTACAACCTCCTCCGCTAGGGCCTCGAGTGTTAAGAAGTGAGGTAGTTCATCAAGGTCACTGACGAGGGTTTCTCGGTCGCAGGAGGGACATGGCAGCTCTGTGACACCTTGACCGTCCCCCTGGCTCAGCTTTTTTAGGCATATCAGACAGAAAGTGTGCAAACAGTCCAGCACTCTGGGTTCCCTGATGAAGTTGCGGCAGATGGAGCATTTCAGATCAAGCCGACTGATCTTACCGAGCACAGCTTTGACTGGACTGCTGGATTTTTCCATCATTGGTTTTCAAAGTCACTCCGGGTACACGATAAAAATATCAACCTGTTAAGAGAGAACAATGAAATGTACAAAGCTGTACACAGTGAGACCATCAATAACACCAAGTACCGGTACATGTAACATGACTAGAACACAGTATACTGCATTTATTTAGCCAGTGCAGTGCCCATTCCAAACGGGCAAATTGCTTGGCATCTGGTAGACCTGCAAACATACGGTATACACCGTATTTGAATTGAAGCACTGCCTGGCGGTCTATACACCGTCACGTTTGTGGGTAAAGCCCTAGTCACACAACACCATAAAAAACTCACGGTTTGAGAGATTTTCTCAATGTTTGATAAAGTTTTAGGTATTAAACTAATGCTTGAGAGTCACCGACGTCCCATGAGAAATTCTCTCAAACATTGAGACATTTTGTAGGAGGTAAAGACCTACAACTAACAAATCTTCCGCTAGCGGAAGATTTCTCAGGGATGCTCACAAAACCGCCGTGTGAAACGAATCCTTGCTAAATGTCGACGTCTCTTAACTTGAGCTATTAGAAGACGGCCTCTATGCGTATGCGCATGCGCACGGAGACCTTTCACTCGCGACCTTTGTTGTTTGTACATGACGTGACAATAGAGAGGTTTCGTCTGCGAACGGATACGCATACCCATATGTTTAGCTATCCGTACGCATTTTATACTTGCGTGTAGCGAGAGAGAAATCCGTGCCTTGTACACGGTTAGCGGATAGTGAGAAACTGTGACGTCATAAGTCTGCGAAAATTGATGACGTATCCGTTAAGCTAACCGTATCCGTTTGCAGACGAAACCTCTCTATTGACGTTCCGGAACGCGCGAGTGCATTACATTCAGGGCGTGCAGTTTTCGAAATAAAGACACAGTACGCAGTGAATAGCCAGTCAGCGTCATTTACATCCTTTTCACAGCGGGGGTTAGTGAAGAAACGCACACGTGCCCATGGCGTCGAGGCTGTCTTGAGGGACGCCGGGCAACTTTTGGTTTTTTTGCTGTGTGAAAGCTTGCGAATTTGTTGGCTGGTTTTGCCAAACATCGGTGATCGTCAGTGGAGTCTCAAACCTTGAGAGTTTGTCTGTGTCGTGTGAAAAAGGGCTTTTAATAAGCCTCCGACGGTATTGCTGTTTTTAGCAGCTTTTTTGAAAACCGCTCATCCAAACAACCCCACACTTGACACTTACATTCTGGGGTCCGTTTAAACTGCAAGGGAAACCGCCGGCCTTGCGGGACCCATTTAGACAGGGTGACGTGTGTCTGGAGGATCCTTCGTGGCCTGCCTTCCACGGGATTCTCCTGGAAAACTGCCTAGAATCAATCTATCGTTACACTTCTATACAATAGTTCTTTCATTCTTTTGAAACGTTCTCATTCTTTTCGTTTGTGATAATTGTTCCTTCCGACTTCAAGTTTTTATATTCTCCACAGTTCACTTGATTGTTTTGTATTACTACCTATTGTCTTATATTTGTACACATTCCCGCCGTGAATATGGCCACTGATGCCGGCACGCTGTTAAACCCTAAACTCACTCACTCACTCACTCTGGGGTCCGTAACTTCTGATGAGCAATTCAACTGCTGATTTTCAACTTCATACGATGCCTGGTTCTAAAGATAAATCAAAATACAGACAGACACACACAGAGTCCATGATATTTAGAAAATTACCTGCTAGACATGCACAGGTATATGTTGGATGCTATACACAACATGTAGGTACGAACATTAAGACTAGCGATAGTTGTCAAAATGGCACAGGTTGCCAGTTCTGAATCTATCGTACAAAGCCCATCTGGCGAGGAAAGTTGCGCGTCCTGTGTTAATCCACATTCTAAATTTAGATCGAGGTAAATACTGGATATCGGCGTGTCATTGGTGTGTCATTTGGCAAGTTTATTGAATGTATTCCGAGTATCGATTTGTTCTTGAATGTGATAGTAATGCAGATCCAAGGTTTGCCAGTTGTTAGAACAAACAATGGAAAGAATATGTGATTAAAGGGATCGTATACGTTTGGTAATTGGGACCCACTGTTTGTTTCAATCCTATATAGTTATAGATATATACCATAAAACTAACCTGTACAAATTTCATTTCAAAAGGTGGTAGCGATTTTGAGATATTGCCGAAATTCTAGAGCGGTTTTGTCCACGCAGGAAGAATAATCTGCATTGGAATACACGCTCTGAGAAACGTCACTGCAGTAACGCTTCTCAGTTTCAATTTGTTTGGGATAAAAAGTAATATGTTTTTCCATAACCGCAGTACTGAGAAGTGAAAAGTTTCTAAAAATGCATTATACTATCCAAAGCTGCTCTACTTCTTACCAAGTAAGTTTTTATTCCATTAATTTTTGGAGTAATTACCAAACGTATACGATCCCTTTAACTGGAACGTGGGAACAGGGCATGTGTTTGGTCTGATGCACGTAGAGGTATTATTGATCATCAAATCAATTGAGTTGACGTGTTTCTGGGCATGGGAATCAATCTCAAACTTTTGTTTTTGTTTTTTGGGTGGGATTGAGGAGGTTGGTGTGAAATAAGATAATCAAAAT
The DNA here is from genome assembly GCA_037893245.1 of Crossaster papposus. Classification (NCBI taxonomy): domain Eukaryota; kingdom Metazoa; phylum Echinodermata; class Asteroidea; order Velatida; family Solasteridae; genus Crossaster; species Crossaster papposus. Next base: position 3,404,895 of record JBAIAA010000352.1, on the reverse strand, counting down.
GTTGTGTCTGAGGGGAATTTGGAAATGAGAAAGTGGGGTTGGGAAATTGGCAGATGGGCTGGACACTATCCGACTAGGTAGTACAGTATACACCATTTGCAAACGTCAAAGTTCGTGAAAAACAATCCTGCACCTGGGCCCGGTCAATGTCAAAATAGTCATATTTTAGACAAATCTGGGCACGTGATCCATTTAGCATGTCTTCATTTTACAACTACAGCAGATACTGAAATTCGCCTGACCACCATTACATGTATATGTATCTCCAAATTGCAAGAGAAACACTTGGGCCAAATTCATAAACGGTGATTTTCCCTTGATCCTGATTAATTAGGCTAAACTGATCGAACGTACAAATCTAGGCCCAAATTCATAAAGAGAGTGCTTAGATCAGCTGCTGTTTATCAAACGTACATGGTTAGTGACATGCGTCTAAGTAACAAAAGAAATTGTAATCGTCCCAAGGGGCTTGTTTATCTCGCGTACAAGTTACCATTTTATTGTTGGCTTGTTCGTGGGACAGGATGTATGGCATTGGATCTGCTGCGTATCATTGATATAGCACAGGAAGAACTGTTTTCCTACCGTATACACATTCAATGAGACCCATTTTCTGGTCATGTGTAAAATTATCAGTGTTTTTTTTGGACATGGCGACCCTCCATTGACTGTTGTCAACTGATCTGATCAGCAGAGCACAGCGATATATGCGTGTTTTTGAAGATAGATATGCCCTTTTATTTAACATGTTACGTAATCCGCTGTAAATAGATTGATGTATGGCTAGACCACTAAACATCGGCTAAGCAGGAACTTGTACACGGCTGGATGAACAGCCAATTATTTTCTTACTGAATTGCGATGATCTCAGGAGTTTATCCACACGCGCACTTCTCTGTTTTAGCCACCGTACAATAGTTGTACGTGACTAAAATAATCCGGTGATCATCACCGTTTATGAATTTGGCCCGTAGTGTTTCTTTTTTAGTTGCTCGAGCATCCTCAAAATAAATGGCCAATTATACGGTAAACTCATATTACATTTAGAATAGTTTATTTTGTTTGCTACATGTACTATAGTCTATAAAGTCGAAGCATTTAGGGTACATTTTGGTTTAGCAATATTGTTTTTATTTATTGGGAATTCACGTTAAACAAAATGTACCATCCATTTGAAAGTTTGCTCATATATGTACTATACAGTACACAAAACGTATACAATGTTTTAGCGCTCTTACAACAAGTCATATTGTAACGGGTGCCCAGTGGAAGCCACAACCGCCAGTTACATGTAGGATACACCATTTGCAGATATATATCAAAAAGCTGTAATACCAAATTATTAGGAAATTTCTTACTTATTTGAAAGTAAATAATGATTGTAGGCATCCAGCAAAAGGATTGCGCTAGATATCCTGTAATTGTTCTGAACATTCGAATTTTATTTAAAAAATAACGATCGCCGGATGGCAATAGCGAGACAAAAAATCAATAACAACAACAACTGCCCGACGCCGGTTAAAAACGAATGCCGTTTTTTTGCTTTTCTCAGCGTCCATGATTTAAATTTTTTGAATAAGTCAGCTAAACGATTATTTACTATAAAATACAACCCCCAAATTCACTCAAACACGATAATTCAAGCAATTACCAATTATGTATCATACCTTTAAATTAAACTCCAAAACTAAATCAAGCACGTTACAAAATTCTGGTCTCGAAAAATATACATAATTGTAATTAACCAAGCATTAGTTTCATTTGTAAGGGGGCCATGGTACACCCACAACGAAAGGTTGTCTCGGTTAAGGGTCCAAGATGCTTGCCAATTAAGTAATAATAATAATAGTTTAATAAAATAAAAGAAATACAAGTAACTTACAAAATAAAGAAGACTCAACGGACAACAAAAACTAATACATTTCAAAGCCAATATCTTGGTAGCAAACTTATACCAAATAAATAACCACCGTCCGCCAAGCTTGTGTCCCAAGCCACACTTGGAACAAAAATGTCGTCCAGACTGTTTGCACCTATCGCATTTATACTAAGGCTTATTGCCTGTGTAGTCGCTGATAAACAGGCGACTGCATTCCAGTGAAAGCCCAACAAGACCCTGGAATTTGAACATAAAAGCAAAACTATGTGAAAGCAGTCACCCATTAACCAGTTCGCGCCGGATGACGTATATAAACGCAAAGGTTTTTCCAGATTCAAAACGGATGATGCATAAACACGCCACGAGCCAGGCCGGAAATGTCTCTCAGCAGCGAGCAAGGCCGGAATGATGCGTGGGTGTGCTTCCCGGTACTATTGGCCTGAACCCGCGGGTCGGCTCGGTGATGTTAAAATAATCCCGGCGCGAACTGGTTAACAGGTGACTTGTGAAAACATTACTTGCAAACAATTTAGAATTAAATATAATTTAAGCTAATACAACTAATACTTAAATTACTTAGTCAAACGTGGCATGTAAACCGTTCTCTCTTTCTAAAAACAAGGTCTTGTTTGTCTCACGGAATTATTTCCAAAATGTGTGTTATTTTGCCTGAATAAAATTATGAAATGTTTTTCTCACATGAATAAAGTTTAGTAAGAGACTATGCAATCACTATTTCTGTACGTATTTCATCGTATACATGTACATGTAGTGTGTCATTTTGGTTAAAGTTTGATTGCATTTAAAAAGTTTGATTAAAAATTGATCTTATATGCAAACTTTAAAGCAATTGCAATCAAAATATGGGGTCATGCATGCAATATTGTAAGCTTTATATGATGGCCGTGTCAAAGGTTAATTTACTGAAGTCAAAGGCCATTTAAGGTCAAGTTTTAAAATTCTTGAATTGTAAAACTTGTTTCATTTTAACTTGAAGTTTAATTGCAAGCAAACTTGGGTCACAGATGCAATATGGAAACTTTCATGCGAGGGTAATATTAAAGGTCACATACCGAGGTCAAAGATCATTTGAGGTCAACTTGTAAAATAGGGTATTCGAGAACCATCCCAATACCAATAACCCAACAGAAAGCAATTCTGAATGCTTTCTGGAATATGTAAAATGGACATGTTTGCTCAATCCAACAGGCCCCAATGGAAATGTCAAATTGTTGGATCCTGTCGGATTTAGCAGGGTTAGGATAAATTTAAATTCGCCTTTTCAAGAGTTGAAGTACGAGGAATGTACACATACAGTAATTGATCATATTTGTAGCGGAACTTAGGACAAAATGACTCGCCTAAAAATGGAAACGGAAGTTTGTGTTGCCACTATGAGATGGTCACCGTCTGGTGTTGATGTGATGCCTCGGGGTAAGCCACACCTAGTAATTACTGAACCCAGATGGGTACCATCGGGACTAAAGCGTGTCACTTCATGTGGTGGTACCGTAGAACAACATACACGCACAGCAACATAAATGTTGCCACTATTGTCGCAGCACAGGCTATTTGGACCATAATTATACTCCGCACTATTGCTCGGGACGTTCACAGAAAACACAATGTCGCCCGAGTATTTCTGTGCGTACAGGGTCCGGTTCCAGTAGTTGGTGTAGACGAACCTCTGTCTGTAGGTTGTCAGCTGGAAGTCTATCATTGTGGCATGCACAGCTCGAATAAACGATCCATCCGAGCCATGAAGAAATATCTGCTTCTCCTGCTTGAAGCCTACTGCTATCTGATTGCATTCATCCACCGCAAGGCAAGTTGGCATCTTATTTGTCCCTCTCCCTGGTATAAATTGACGGAGGCGCTTGTACTTTCTGCTAAAGATGTTGACCGTTGATGTGAGATTGTCAAGAGCAACTAGACGGTCGTCCTTGTCGACTGAAACTTGGCGCGGATCAGTCAGGCCTTGGATCTCCAGAATGCTGGAATCCTGGTCCGACTGATGGCGAGGGTCGCTTGTGAGAGAGTACCGAATCAGTTTTTTTAATTTGGTGTCCACGATCACCATTTCGTTGTCTGAGAACACCGCCACATCGAAAGCACAGCCAAAGGCTTTCTGGTCAGAACCGAAGGATTTTATGTGTTTTGTGAATACCCAGTGTTCCAACGAGTCTACACGCTTGGGTGTTTCTAAACCTTGAGTCGACTCCGTCTCGGAGTCTGATGCATATTTTGGTTTGTCTTCTGCAAGGCTTTTAACTGACCCCAGGTCACTGTTCGGTGTTTTCTTTTTCTTGCGTTTTTTTTTAGATTTGGGCTGTTTGTCTGGAATCTCTTTGGCAATTTCTTCAGCCTGCGACAGTTTTTGACGTAGAGCTGCATCTCTCGATTCCACCTGCCCAGCTACAACTTGCACAGCATCCGGCTCTATTCTGTTGTCATCTTCCAACACGAGCTTCCCGAATGATTGATCACCTTCAAATTCCATGAAATACAACCTGTCAGAGAACTCCACTGGTTGCTGGCATGTCTGTATCAGTTCCTTGAGATTTGAAAAGAGCATCTTTTTCAGATGAAGAATATCGTAGCCACCGTCTTGGCCAGTGAGTTGGTTAGCTTCTTGAAGCATATGCTCAAGCAGACGTACATCTTGGTTAACAGATGCTTGAGCCGTTTCAAATATTTTATACCTGTCCAAACGGACCTTTTCCAAGTCCTGTCTCAGTTCCTGTTCCTTCTCTCTGATCTTGGCAACCTCGTCCCTGGCCCTCTGAGAGATTCTCCGGTGGGTGTCTTCAGACTTGGATTGCAGCTGCTTCAACGACTTGCCTGTTTTTGCCACGGCGGCGTACAATCCTTCTTTGCTTTTCTCCACTGCTGTGACAAGTTCCTTCAAGTCTTGTTTGCAGTCTTTTAGAGCCTCGTCTGCACCAGAGAAAGAGTGCTGTGCGTGGGCTCGAACCAAGCAAGTTGAGCAGATCAACTGCTCACAGTTGTTGCAGAAGATGTTGGCCTTTTCAGCCGGATGCTTCTCGCACTCTTGAACGCGGTCCCTTAGTTGACTCCTGTAGACCACTTTCCCTGATTTGAACTGATCCAGGGAGCAGATTTTGTGGGATTTCATTAACGTTAAACGTTGGTGTGCCTTTTGGCACGCTCTGCAGAGGAATTTGTCGCAGTCCGCGCACCTGGAAACTGCGTGGTTCTCCTCCGTACAGGCTTGGCATGCAATCTCTGAGCATCGACCTTCCAGGAGCAGTTTCATGCGAAATTCATCCACGAGGGCGCTCAACATGCGACATTGGGGCAGGTCGGCGACATCTTTCGCTTGGGTCTCTTTTGAACACAGAGGGCAGATCACCTCGGCTGTTTGGTGGTTGCAGAGCTCTTGGAGACATTTCAGGCAGAATTTGTGCAAACAGGCCAGGGATCTTGGTTCTTGGAAGTAGTCGTTGCAGATGAAGCATTTCAGATGGTCCTTGTCTGCCTCGTACGAACCCGGTTGAGCTACACCGCTTGATGCCATATTTAACTTCCCTATCAATACACCAATCAGACCTAAATTCACAAGAAAAAGTAGGATGATCCATCAAAAGCATTGTAAAACCAGATGTTTGCCTGTAACAAATGTAACAAATGCAAGATGTTGGAGCCAGAACTATTTTATTTGACGTTGTCTTACTCAGTTGTATACCTTGTCTACACATCAGTTCGGATTTGCCAGACTAAAAACTGAGAAGTGTTCCCCCCCCCAAAAAAAAAAAAAAAAAAAAAATAATAAAATAAATACCCTGCACAATACCCCTAGAACTCTGGGTCTCCCGACGCCCGTAGGGCGGAGCCCCATAGATTGAGAGGGTTTTTACAGGTTAACCGCTGTTAAACAATAGAAACCGTGCACAAATTCCGGGCAATAACTCCATACTGCCGCACGGTCTACCCCAACTAAAAATTTGTATAAGTACTTTATCAACTCACCCAGCTGTGGCCAACCAAAAACCGGTCGAATCTCGGCCATTTTCTGTAAAAAAGGTGAAAACTATGCCCGTTCCGCAAACGCGACTGTTGCAAGATGGCGGATAACATCGTTCAATGGGTGCTGTTTTCCAAACCCTGGTTTTGGTATATTGTGGCTGTGCCTCTGGCGCATTGCTAAACTGTATGATAAGGCCGCGCAAGATGAAGCTTGTGTTTCAAAAACGGCTAATGCGCATGCGGCTTGAAATTACGCACGAGTTATCCGCCATCTTGCAACAGTCGCGTTTGCGGAACGGGCATAGTTTTCACCTTTTTTACAGAAAATGGCCGAGATTCGACCGGTTTTTGGTTGGCCACAGCTGGGTGAGTTGATAAAGTACTTATACAAATTTTTAGTTGGGGTAGACCGTGCGGCAGTATGGAGTTATTGCCCGGAATTTGTGCACGGTTTCTATTGTTTAACGGCGGTTAACCTGTAAAAACCCTCTCAATCTATGGGGCTCCGCCCTACGGGCGTCGGGAGACCCAGAGTTCTAGGGGTACCCTGCACAGTGGTTTAAAACCCTATGTGACCCAGAAATGAGTAGATTATACTTACACAACGGTCAAATACTTCTTGAAACTCACTCAAACAGTGTACAAAATACAGTCAGTGAACTTGGCAAATATTTTTGCAAAGGTTTTATTGGGTCAGAAGACGTAAAATTGCTCAAAATATGTCAGAACTTAGCCACTGTCAAAAGAGGGCGCTATATTGTGTAAGAAGGAATTGCGCCCTCTGTTGACTATGGTTTTAAGTCAGTGTCTATACGTGATACATACCCTTTTTTTTATTTACTAATGACACCAAATGCGAGGTTTCTCTGAATAAAATATTATATTAAGGTATGTTGTTTCGAGGACATCATTAATGTCACAATTACCTTTATTTACTTATGTTTGAAGTGCCATAAAATGTTAAACTTTCGACGGTAAATCATGATAATTACAATGCTTTTGTTTCGTGTTTGAGCATTTTTATTAAACGTCTTTTATTTTAAATCTGATTCGCTTATCGAAAATATCAACTTAGCACAAAATATTCATGGACACATACATCAACTAATGATTCACTGAAGGAAGACATTGAATAGTTCGTTTTGGAGTTCACTTGAACAGTTGAAGGCCTTGCCATTTTATCCATTCTTCTCTTAAAGTGCGGAGTCTTCGGGTGGTTTTTTCTTGTGTGAATTCGGTTCCGTGCCGGCTGTAATCTTCAATTATGTCTCTTGCAACATCGATATAACCTGGTCTTTTACGGCCGACCCATCTCCCTTTGAGATATCTATTCCCGCCCGTTTGAGGGTGGATCAGGCGGTTTCATTGTTTGCCTGTAATTAACAATTAATGAGGGTATTTAAACAAAAGTCGAAACCAACATGAGTTTAGAATCACAGGCCTCTATTTGTCAGTATACTATATATATATTTCTGGAGATTTTCGTATATTGTTATATTTCAAAAAGCTATGAGAATAAAAAAGAAATATTGTGAAAAGTATATAAATATAAAATCCGCATAAGGGTTGTAGAAGTTTGGAACCTGGATATAATAGCTTGCGAGTTGCCCCGCCGCAAAGGACACAGTTGTTACAGGGTTAGCCGAAGCCAGGTGTCTTAAATAAACAAAGCAGCGTTCCCCGCAGTAAAGATTGAAGAGGTTAATTCCCAGGGACTACAGAACAATTTCTAGCTGGAGAAACAAAACGATTTTGCTTTTTGAAATTTAAATGTGGTTGGTTATAAATTTCCAATAACACGTTCGGAATCGTCATTCCCAAACCCTGTAGCCCAGCCCAGCCCCCCTCCCACTAATCGGAAAAAGATGTAAGTAATATTTATGAGGTTTGCCAGGGAATATAAAACAATTGCCAACAAGATTAAGTTTTTTGCAACAAAAGTGGTAAATATTATTAAATACCAATAACACGATAGAATCATCATCCTCAAACCCTTACCATATTCAAAAAACAAATACACGATACTAACCTATGACTGTATGCGGTCACGTAGGGAAAAACACCGCTCAAACTGTAGGAGGTTGGCTGTGACCATAGAGAAAGGACCACAGAAGGAGTTTGAACTTCCCGGGCGATAAAATCTAAGCCAATTACTGTTATCAGACCCCCTGGTATGCCCATTGCTAAAGCACTACGACCGCAAGCTGGACCACTGACCGCAAGCCTCCTTTGACGCGATACGTTCGTCGCCGACATTTTAGCTGGTAATCGGTAACCTCCTATGCGTTGTACGGTGAAAAACTCAACACTGACGTCACTTTACTGCATCGATTTCCCACTTTCTGGAGAAAAAAAAATGTGAACAAGCGAAGCTTTAACGCATGCACAGTGTTTATTGGTGACTCATACCACGTGAAGTACCGATGTGCAGTTTCTATATTCGAAGCAGTATATTTCAACGTTTGTTCGGCGAAAATCGGCCAAGTTTTCAGTAAATAATGGTCCATTTATGAAAAAAATCAATCATAGGGGATAGGTTATTAAATATGATATTTTCATGAAAATGCATGACCCTCCATGCTAACGAAATAGTGCATGTTCTTTGTCATGAAATGGGCTTTCTTGTGATGTATGCCATTACGTTCCCCAGTGTTACCCAACTGTAAACAAAAAACTTGAAAATCGAGAATATTTTAAGTTTTAACGATTGTTTTTGTAAACAAGGCACAAATCAGCATGACCATTCCTACTGTATACAAAGCTACTTTGAAATGATTTTGTCCATGTCGAAAATAGTATAATTTGTTGCGATTTCCAAGAGGTATGTAAATTTTAATTCAAATTAAAATGTTAACGTATTTACTATAGTATTGTTAACTTAAACATGTTAAAGGACAATCTATTGATGGAACAAAAAGTTGGGTTTAATTTGATCCCTTGATGGATTACAAAATAACATTTTTGATACACATGGACTGTTGTAAAATGCTCAATTTTAAAGTCTTGCAATAATTTTGTTTGATCAATCAACAATAATTAGATAACTTATTGTAATCTGAAGAATTAAATCTCGTCGTCCTGAGCCAGCACTAGCAGTGTGTTAATAATTTTTAGCGAATTCTATGGTATGATCATTTTGTAAACTAAAAGCATGGCGCTAGTAAAACCATAGTCTTGGCCAAGACCAAGCTAGCCCGTTCATTTGTTCCGCGGCGCGCCGTCCGTATTATCTGGGATTATTGAGGGCGCCCTTTATTTATCGCCAGATTCCTGGATTTCTTCGCGCATCGGTCACGTGAACCCGGAAAATTCCGAGGACATTCCAAGCATAGCTCAAATAGCTACTCGCCCCCGCATGCGCACTAAGTCGTTTTTGTTTAATGTGGTGTTCGATTATTATAGTCTGGTTCCCAGACCAAATATTTCTGACTATTTGTGATTTTTCATTTATTATTTAGCCGTTAATGTCACGTGACCAAAAACTGGAGGAATTGCTTAACGTTCGCGATGTTCGAGTGTTTCCAGGTTTTTATAAAATAAAACTCACATTAGCAAAGGTCAACACCAGACGAAATGCCTAAGACTATCACGGTCATTGTAGTCATTGTGCTTTTTTTTTGGAAAGAGCCGTTAGAATTTGAATTGTTGCGTCGTCATAGCTACGCTGCTTGTATCGCGTCATTATCTATTTTTTGTCGCCGGCTGCTACCTGACCGGACGTGTAAGAAACCACATTTGGCTATACGTCTAAATTGTAGTGTAGGTCAGGTAGCCGCCGGCGACAAAAAATAGATAATGACGCGATGATACAAGCAGCGTAGCTATGACGACGCAACAATTCAAATTCTAACGGCTCTTTCCAAAAAAATAGCACAATGACTACAATGACTGTGATAGTCTTAGGCATTTCGTCTGGTGTTGACCTTTGCTAATGTGAGTTTTATTTTATAAAAACCTGGAAACACTCGAACATCGCGAACGTTAAGCAATTCCTCCAGTTTTTGGTCACGTGACATTAACGGCTAAATAATAAATGAAAAATCACAAATAGTCAGAAATATTTGGTCTGGGAACCAGACTACAACACGAATTTTTGTTGGGGCGATGTCATTTTCTGCCATTTTCGTTCGAAAACAACACGATAAAACGCAAGGGGTTCACAGGCAGATTTTTAAAAAAAATCAGTATATCACTGGTACATCCTTTTTTAACGTATCAATGGAAAAAAATGAGTGGGTTCGAAGCACGATTTTTCACAATTTATCGATTATTATTGCCCTTTTTAGGGGAGGTATTTGTCAACGTCGTTTGAATATTTGTGCACAATCTCCACGCGCATCAACGGTACGTCAACGCTTAATTTTTTCGACTGCCTTTTTCATTTTCAATACAATTTTTGTCATTGGATGATAAAAATTAAGGTAAATAACAACCTTTTACAACTACAAAAGACAAGATGTTAAGATTGGATGCCAAAAACTCTTTATTTTTCGCGTGAGAAAATTGTTCCCCCCTTTTTCTGAGAATGGACGGCACGTCAGCGTTGCGCAATCACAGTCTCGAAGGGTACCCCTCCGCCCCCCCCCCCCCCCCCCCCTGCACCCCCCCCCCCCCCCCCCCCCCCCTGCACCCCCCCCCCCCCCCCCCCCTGCACCCACTGATCTCTATAACTGGATAGGTCGAGCGGCTCTGCACGTGAAGCCATCAGCGGCCATATTGGGATATTATAGACATTGCAGGCGTACACACGTTTGTATAGCGCACGACCGAGAAAACGAATGTAATATCACAGGAAACGAAGTTAACGTTACAAAAACGATCCAGTTTGATTAGGAAAGTTAAGTTAAACATAATAACACCCAAGAATTACATGTATACGCCAAGTTTCAATGTTAAATAGGCCTATTTTTGGGAAAAGATATGAGACATTCGTGTGAGACGATGCAATGCAGTGCAAAGTCTATGGGATATGTCGGACAAGTATTTTCAAGAATTTCCAACTTCTAAATTGTTTTGGGGGGTTTTGTTGGGGTTTTTTTTTTGGGGGGGGGAGGAAGAATTCCACATCATAACCTCATGCACAAACCATAGGAAAAGGCAAAACGAGTTTTGGGGGATTAAGGAAATTCTTGAAATTTTTGGTTTAATTTTATATCCAGACACTAAAAAGTGCCAGTCATGATAAAATAAAAAGATGTTGAAAAAATTGAAAAAATGTCAGTGTGTTTCAGGAAAATTTAATTGGCACATCATGGTTTGTTCGTGGGGTTTTAAGGCAGTGTCCAGATTTAGAATCAACCTAATGTTTAGTAAATTTTTTAGAAAGGGTCCCAAAAATTCTTGCTTGACAAGTGGACAGAAGAAAAAAAATTATGTGGTTTTGAGCTTAAACCATAGAGCTGTATAATAAAGATACAGCTCTATGGCTTAAACTATGAACTTGAGAAACTTGAAATAAATCACAATTAAAAATATCAATCACATGTGTAAATAATGACATAAGTCACACAATGGATTCAATGTTGCCTAATGCTTTTATTTTACATTGATACATTACATATAACATGTAATAACTACTGCCATAGTAACAATATGCTTATTATGTATTGTTTACTGATGTTAGAAAACCAAATAAAAAACAATTAACCCCCGACTGTTTATAAAGTTAAAACCAAAACAAAACTTGCGATGTCATTTTAGAATAATAATTGTTGATACTATGCAAAGATACATTTGGCAGCATTCTTCACAGGCCAAATTTTAATAGGACACTCTTGTACGGCTTTAACTTTGAATTGTGAGTGTTTCTAGATATTTGTGCGATATGAACACAATATTAAAGATTTGTACACCACAATTTTGTTTTGTAAGAAAGCAAAATAAAACCATGATTGAAAAGCAAAATTTGACAGCATAAAAATATGACAGAACAGCGTAACATGTACACAGGGCGGCCGCTACCCAGTGATTGTGGAGAACACTGACTGGGTAAATCCATGTCATTTTAACATCTGTATAATTTGCTTTGAATATTAACAATACAATTTTAACCAGATTTGTCAGTTTTCATAAAACACATGTTCAATATATTTCCATGTTACAAAGATAGGTTTGTGACTGTTGCGACTGTTTTATTATCTGTACTTATATTGTTGAAACATGAAATGCCAAGATGCAGAGTTCTGCAATATATTTGCAGCACATCTATAGGGATGTGGAACACCGAGATAGCTTATCTTGGAAAACGTAGTTGGTCAATTAAGCTTCCGTATATACTGATGGTTAAACAAAATAAGTTTTGACATTCGCTGTCATCTGTTGTCCCTCTGTCATAATGGGAGCAGTTCGTCCTATGACTTGTCCAGCCGTAATAAGCTGTACAGACTGATCGCATCTTAGTAGCAAGAAGTGGACTTGGGTAAACCAATTAGCTGCAGTGTACAAAGAAAAAAAATATACAGGTATAAATTGAATGCCAAGGAAAGAATTTTGTAACATGACGCTATTTTAAAAACACAAAATTCTCAATTTATTTGGCATACCCATTTCTTCAGAGAGTGAAATTTCTTTTGAGCACTGTAAGGAATGTCATCAGGACTACGATTTTAAGGGATATTTGTGGGCGAAAATGAAATTGTTCTGAAGTATTGGAAATACGTGTCTACATCCAAGTTTCACCATGATAGCCTTGGCCTACACCATGCATTTAATAATACTATTATTATTATTAATAGGTGGCTCTACACTTCCAGAATTGTGAGAGAAAAAACTGTGATCATTGCGATATTTGGATAATTCTACAGAACATTAAATTTATGCACGTCAAATAGTTCATGACACAATATGTTGTGTACGAATGTGTACACAAATTACCATCATGAACTGTTTGACGTGCAAGTCAACGGGACAGTCTTCATGGAATGGGTACAAAATTGGTCTGAAAATACCTGTATTGTGGATTTCAATCATATTGTAAGGTATCCTAGACAAACTGATTCTATAAATCTACTGTTCTTTCGAAATATCCCAGTTTTTCTTTCAGATAAAATGATGGATAGGACCACAATATGAAAAAATCCCGCTGGAATTCATGTGGAAACAAAAATATCGTTTTCGCCCAACAATGTTCTCCTAAATCTCTAGTAAAACCGTAATCCTGACTTTTTTACAAAGATAGATACTGATCGCACAGTCTGCGAGTTTATTTAATAAATTTACTTATTTACAAATGATTTTAATGCATTGTTACCCACCATCGCTGCTGCCACTGTCTCACTCGACGACGTCTACGCGTCTTTTGCATGCCCGAAGGCAATGTTTTGAATATCCCATCATGGCCGCCGGTGACTTCACGGCTCGCTATCCCATCAATGTACGCTCGACCTATCCAGTTATAGAGATCAGTGCCTGCACCACATTAAACAAAAACGACTTAGTGCGCATGCGGGGGCGAGTAGCTATTTGAGCTATGCTTGGAATGTCCTCGGAACTTTCCGGGTTCACGTGACCGATGCGCCAAGACCAAGCTAGTGGAAGAAATCCAGGAATCTGGCGATAAATAAAGGGCGCCCTCAATAATCCCAGATAATACGGACGGCGCGCCGCGGAACAAATGAACGGGCTAGCTTGGTCTTGGCCAAGACTAGTAAAACCATAGAGAAAGGGTAAAACAATCAAGAACGCTAGTGGAAGCCATTTTGTTGTTGTCGTCAAGACGACGAGTCGAGGACGCGAGAGAGTTGTAATAATTACGCATGCGCAGTACCCATAAAGCTGACCAAGCGAAAGTGAAGGTCAGAGTGCAGCACTCGCTGAGTGACCGACAATGTTTACACTAGCCTAATTGCGGTCGTAAAACCGCAGATCTTTATCAGCGCGGCGACGAACGTGAGGCGCTTTGAAGCCCGGTAAGTTCAAACTCCTTCTGTGGTCCTTTCTCTATGCTGTGGACGCAGTACAAATTATAACTTGTCTGTACGTACGTTTCGACTGAACTAAGTCAGCCAACAGAGGGCGCTATTTAAAATCTCGGAAGCATACAGAAAATGGCTTAAAACACAGTTTACAAAAATCGTTTTTTTCTAAACAAAAAGGAACTTCGCCTAATTTCCGCCGAATTACTTTTGTTACCACATGTTGAATCTACCATTTTATGAAGAAATAAGGACATTTGGTCCAGGCCTATAGTGGCTTATTATGAAAATGTGTAACTGTATAAAAACAAAAAATGAAGAAAAAAAATATTTAGGTTTGCGAGTAAATTTCGGTACACGATTTATATCTTATTACAGTACTTTAAGATTTTTTTTCATATTATATTTTATACCACTAGAAAGAGTACATCATGGGCAATATGTCAAATGTTAATTTTTTTCATAGCTTTTGTATTATTTGTGTGGCAACTATTTTATTAAAACATAAGAAGTGTGTACTTTATTATATTTCAACTTTATTCTTTTACACATGTTTATTAAAAGGTACCCCCAATGACGCAATACACATTTTAAGAAATTTAACTTAATAACAATCGGATGTTTAGACTTGGCAGAAGTTTAAAAAAAACAAATCTCAAAAAAACAAAACGGACCAAAATTTCTGGGTCTTAAACCACTGTGCCCTGATGAAAATTGTCTTAAAAAGTTAGAAAGAGTGACACACCACGAATGAACTTACCTGTTAGAAAATGTAACTGAGCTTCTAGATGCTTCTTTAAAACAGGCACCCTCATAAAATGAACTATAACCAGTTTGCGCCAAGATTAATTGTACATTGACTGGGCCCAGACACGGGATTCTTTTTTACGAACCTCAATCCGAGGCGGGTATAGGTCGGCATCTGTGGGAAGCACACTATGATTTTTCTGGCTTCGCTCGCTCAGGCTGTGAGCCGGTCGCTGACAGTTATTTCCGGCCTTGCTCGTGACGTGTTTATTTGTCATCCGACACAAACTGTTAACCTGCTCTGTGTGCATAATGCTCTTGGGCTTAAAGGTAGGATACACCATTGGTGATTGCTTTCATTATCATTAATGGGTAGATTTGGTGGGTTGTATTTCATAGTAAATATCATTTAACTAACCTGTCCGAAGTTTTACAATCATGCATGCCGAGAAACGCACGAAAAACAGCATTCGTTTTCAACCGGCGTCGGGAAGTTATTCTTATGTTATCTTTGGTTTTTTCGCGATCGCCGTCCGGCGATCGCGATTTTTTTTTATAAAATTATATTTTTCGGAATAATTACAGGATATCTAGCGCAATCATTTTGCTGGATGCCTAGAATCATTATTTACTTTCAAATGAGTAAGATATTTCTTAATAATTCGGTAGTAAATATTTTCGATATCTGCAAATGGTGTATACTACCTTTAAACGGATGTAATATGTCCCGGTATTTTGACATCGCAAACCACTGCCCAGGCATTTCAACTTGCCAACTGTGTGCAGTACAGTGAGTACACATAAACGATTATGATGCACTATAATCCATAGTGGTTGTCTGTGGGATATAATGCTTCTGCATTTGTAAAACCTAAGGATAAATATGCACGTGCAGCGTTGATCGATTTTAGTTTTTCTCGGTCTATACACATATCTAAAGTATATAACACAGCTGTCATGAAAACTGTCAATTCAAACATTTGTCTATTCAAACATTTGTCTGTGTTAATTGACGAGCTGCGCGGCAAAGCAGATGCGATCCTGTGTAACACAAATACCGGGGGGAGGGGACGGGGACGGGGACGGGAGTTGAGTTGGAGTTGGAGTTGGAGTTGGAGTCTGTAGGTTCATCTGTCTGCGAAATATTATTTTATATGTTTGTTGTTGGTTGACTGTGTTTATACTAGAAACAAAACGTTCACATAGGCCTACAACTTGTCCCTGTATACAAACAAGTGCAACTTTTTCGGCATCTTCATCAAGAATTGCATATTTGTTATAACATCACTGCTGTTGGCCAAATAATGACTGTGATTGGATGTCTAACCAGTTTGTGTACTGATTAGGGAGACATTATTTGACGAAGAGATACTCGGTAGTTTTGGGGTTATACCAAAAATAGTGGAAAACTACTTTCGTCTACTCTAATGGTTGCTCCTTCCAACAATAACTACAACGCGATTACATGTTGTAGCACACACTATACAGGGTACGGATTGCCAAGAGACAGTTATAACCAGAAGGAGCTAGCTCTGTATTCCTTTGTATTTAAACGACTATACAGATATTCAATGACATTTCGTTTTAACAATTACAATAAAGTCTAAAAGAAAAAGTTCACTTTTTTTTTTAAACCTGAGATAAAACTTGATGAAGAAACCGTATTGTCAGCAAAACGAAAATTATATCATTTACATTTCGTTGTATTTTCTGATTAAACAGACATTCAATAAACTAAATTGCAACCTCTACAGACATTCAGTGGATTAAACAACAGATAAAACCGTGTGGTTGGTTGTCAGCAAAACAAAATTTTATATCGTTTAAGTTTCGCTTTATAAAACTACATTTTTCTGAAATTGGTCTTGACTGAACAGAAGTCGCAAGCTAGAGTGACCATGCAACGCATTATCCCCGAACATGTGCACACAATCTTTCTTATTCAAATTGGAGTTCTGCCAAGTTGTCATTGTCTTTTTTTCTTTTTTTATTATTATTTATAGATATCGGATGCTGATTTTGACAAACAAATGGGGCTGGAAGACGACAGACCAGAAGCAGAAAGTACCCTTAGTGTTTCTTTTTTAGTTGCTCGTGCATCATCAAAATAAATGGCCAATTATACGGTAAACTCATATTACATTTGGAATAGTTTATTTTGTTTGCTACATGTACTATGGTCTATAAAGTCGAAGCATTTAGGGTACATTTTGGTTTAGCAATATTTTGTTTTATTTTTCGGGAATTCACGTTAAACAAAATGTACCATCCATTTGAAAGTTTGCTCATATATGTACTATACAGTACACAAAACGTACACAATGTTTTAGCGCTCTTACAACAAGTCATAATGTAACGGGTGCCCAGTGGAAGCCACAACCGCCATTTCCATGTAGAATACACCATTTGCAGATATCAAAAAGCTGTAATACCAAATTATTGGGAAATATCTTACTTATTTGAAAGTAAATAATGATTGTAGGCATCCAGCAAAAGGATTTCGCTAGATATCCTGTAATTGTTTTTAAAAAAAATAATTTTAAAAAAACATAACGATCGCCGGATAGAAATAGCGAGAAATAAAATCAATAACAACAATAACTGCCCGACGCCGGTTATAAACGAATGCCGTTTTTCTTGCTTTTCTCGGCATCCATGATTGTTAAACTTCAGACAGGTCAGTTAAACGATATTTACTATAAAATACAACCCCCAAATCAAGTCATACACGATAATTCAAGCAATTACCAATTATGTATCATACCTTTAAATTAAACTCCAAAACTAAATCAAGCACGATACACAATTCTGGTCTCGAAAAATATACATAATTGTAATTAACCAAGCATTAGTTTCATTTGTAAGGGGCCATGGTACGCCCACAACGAAAGGTTGTCTCGGTTAAGGGTCCAAGATGCTTGCCAATTAAGTAATAATAGTAATAGTTTAGGACAACAAAAACTAATACATTTCAAAGCCAGTATCTTGGTAGCAAACTTATACCAAATAAATAACCACCGCCCGCCAAGCTTGTGTCCCAAGTTACACTTGGAACGAAAATGTCGTCCGGACTGATTGCACCTATCGCATTTATACTAAGGCTTATTGCCTGTACAGTCGCTGATAAACAGGCGACTGCATTCCAGTGAAAGCCCAACAAGACCCTGGAATTTGAACATTGAAGCAAAACTATGTGAAAGCAGTCACCCATTAACCAGTTCGCGCAGGATGACGTATATAAACGCAAAAGTTTTCCCAGATTCAAAACGGATGATGCATAAACACGCCACGAGCGAGGCCGGAAATGTCTCTCAGCAGTGAGCAAGGCCGAAAATGCGTGGGTGTGCTTCCCGGTACTATTGGCCTGAACCCGCGGGTCGGCTCGGTGATGTTAAAATAATCCCGGCGCGAACTGGTTAACAGGTGACTTGTGAAAACATTACTTGCAAACAATTTAGAATTAAATATAATTTAAGCTAATACAACTAATAATCCAAACAAACTAACAAATTTACCCAGAAACGTAAATTACTTAGTCAAACGTGGCATGTAAACAACAAAAAATAGACCGTTTTGTTACATTTTTCTACCATTATAATTACTACAAATGATTTGCAGTCTCAAAATGGATTAATTTTGTTAAATCGCTTTACAGTTTGCCAGCCGTGTACGGTACGTGTAATATAAGATGAAAATTCAAGAAACAAAATTATAGTCGAACAAAAATACTCCCAACATAAAATGTAAACCGTTCTCTCTTTCTAAAAACAAGGTCTTGTTTGTCTCACAGAATTATTTCCAAAATGTGGGTTATTTTGCCTGAATAACATTATGAAATAAAGTTTAGAAAGAGACTAGACTATGCAATCACTATTTCTGTCTGTATTCCAATGTATACATGTACATGTAGTGTGTCATTTTGGTTAAAGTTTGATTGCATTTAAAAAGTTTGATTAAAAATTGATCTTATATGCAAACTTTAAAGCAATTGCAATCAAAATATGGGGTCATGCATGCAATATCGTAACCTTTATATGATGGCTGTGTCAAAGGTCAATTACTGAGGTCAAAGGCCATTTAAGGTCAAGTTTTACAATTCTTGAATTGTAAAACTTGTTTTATTTATATACTTGAATTTCAATTGCAAGCAAACTTGGGTCACAGATGCAATATGGAAACTTTCATGCGAGGGTAATATTAAAGGTCACATACCGAGGTCAAAGATCATTTGAGGTCAACTTGTAAAATCGGGTATTCGAGAACCATCCAAATACCAATAACCCAACAGAAAGCAATTCTGAATGCTTTCTGGAATATGTAAAATGGACATGTTTGCTCAATCCAACAGGCCCCAATGGAAATGTCAAATTGTTGGATCCTGTCGGATTTAGCAGGGTTAGGATAAATTGAAATTCGCCTTTTCAAGAGTTGAAGTACGAGGAGTGTACCCATACAGTAATTGATCATTACTGGTATATTTGTGGCGGAACTTGGGACAAAATGACTCGCCTAAAAATGGAGACGGAAGCTTGTGTTGCCACTATGAGATGGTCACCGTCTGGTGTTAATGTGATTCCCCGGGGTAAGCCACATCCAGTAATTACTGAACCCAGATGGGTACCATCAGGACTGAAGCGTGTCACTTCGTGTGGTAGTACCGTAGAACAACATACACGCACAGCAACATAAATGTTGCCACTATTGTCGCAGCACAGGCTATTTGGACCATAATTATACTCCGCACTATTGCTCGGGACGTTCACAGAAAACACAATGTCGCCCGAGTATTTCTGTGCGTACAGGGTCCGGTTCCAGTAGTTGGTGTAGACGAACCTCTGTCTGTAGGTTGTCAGCTGGAAGTCTATCATTGTGGCATGCACAGCTCGAATAAACGATCCATCCGAGCCATGAAGAAATATCTGCTTCTCCTGCTTGAAGCCTACTGCTATCTGATTGCATTCATCCACCGCAAGGCAAGTTGCCATCTTATTTGTCCCTCTCCCTGGTATAAATTGACGGAGGCGCTTATACTTTCTGCTAAAGATGTTGACCGTTGATGTGTGATTGTCCAGAGCAACTAGACGGTCGTCCTTGTCGACTGAAACTCGGCTCGGATTGGTCAGGCCTTGGATCTCCAGAATGCTGGAATCCTGGTCCGACTGATGGCGAGGGTCGCTTGTGAGAGAGTACCGAATCAGTCTTTTGAATTCGGTGTCCACGATCACCATTTCGTTGTCTGAGAACACCGCCACATCGAAAGCACAGCCAAAGGCTTTCTGGTCAGAACCGAAGGATTTTATGTGTTTTGTAAATACCCAGTGTTCCAATGAGTCTACACGCTTGGGTGTTTCTAAACCTCGAGTCGACTCCGTCTCGGAGTCTGATGCATATTTCGGTTTGTCTTCTGCAAGGCTTTTAACTGACCCCAGGTCACTGTTTGGTGTTTTCTTTTTCTTGCGGTTTTTTTTAGATTTGGGCTGTTTGTCTGGAATCTCTTTGGCAATTTCTTCAGCCTGCGACAGTTTTTTACGTAGAGCTGCATCTCTCGATTCCACCTGCCCAGCTGCAACTTGCACAGCATCCGGCTCTATTCTGTTGTCATCTTCCAACACAAGCTTCCCGAATGATTGATCACCTTCAAATTCCATGAAATACAACCTGTCAGAGAACTCCACTGGTTGCTGGCATGTCTGTATCAGTTCCTTGAGATTTGGAAAGAGCATCTTTTTCAGATGAAGAATATCGTAGCCACCGTCTTGGCCAGTGAGTTGGTTAGCTTCTTGAAGCATGTGCTCAAGCAGACGTACATCTTGGTTAACAGATGCTTGAGCAGTTTCAAATATTTTATACCTGTCCAAATAGACCTTTTCCAAGTCCTGTCTGAGTTCCTGTTCCTTCTCTCTGAGTTCCTGTTCCTTCTCTCTGATCTTGGCAACCTCGTCCCTGGCCCTCTGAGAGATTCTCCGGTGGGTGTCTTCAATCTTGGATTGCAGCTGCTTCAACGACGTGCCTGTTTTTGCCACGGCGGCGTACAATCCTTCTTTGCTTTTCTCCACTGCTGTGACAAGTTCCTTCAAGTCTTGTCTGCAGTCTTTTAGAGCCTCATCTGCACCAGAGAAAGAGTGCTGTGCGTGGGCTCGAACCAAGCAAGTTGAGCAGATCAACTGCTCACAGTTGTTGCAGAAGATGCTGGCCTTTTCAGCCGGATGCTTCTCGCACTCTTGAACGCGGTCCCTTAGTTGACTCCTGTAGACCACTTTCCCTGATTTGAACTGATCCAGGGAGCAGATTTTGTGGGATTTCATTGACGTTAAACGTTGGTGTGCCTTTTGGCACGCTTCGCAGAGGAATTTGTCGCAGTCCGCGCACCTGGAAACTGCCTGGTTCTCCTCCGAACAGGCTTGGCATGCAATCTCTGAGCATCGACCTTCCAGGAGCAGTTTCATGCGAAATTCATCCACGAGGGCACTCAACATGCGACATTGGGGCAGGTCGGCGACATCTTTCGCTTGGGTCTCTTTTGAACACAGAGGGCAGATCACCTTGGACCCAGCAGCTGTTTGGTGGTTGCAGAGCTCTTGGAGACATTTCAGGCAGAATTTGTGCAAACAGGCCAGGGATCTTGGTTCTTGGAAGTAGTCGTTACAGATGAAGCATTTCAGATGGTCCTTGTCTGCCTCGTACGAACCCGGTTGAGCTACACCGCTTGATGCCATATTTAACTTCCCTATCAATACACCAATCAGACCTAAATTCACAAGAAAAAGTAGGATGATCCATCAAAAGCATTGTAAAACCAGATGTTTGCCTTAGTAACAAATGTAACAAATGCAAGATGTTGGAGCCAGAACTATTTTATTTGACGTTGTTTTACTCAGTTGTATACCTTGTCTACACATCAGTTCGGATTTGCCAGACTAAAAACTAAAAAAGTTTTAGTCCCCCCCCGCCCAAAAAAAATAAAAAATCCTAATGAAAATTGTCTTAAAAATTTAGAAAGAATGACACACCACGAATGAACTTACCTGTTAAAAAATGTAACTGAGCTTCTAGATGATTCTTTAAAACAGGTTTCACAAGTGCACCCTCATAAAATGGATTATAACCAGTTCGCGCCAAGATTAATAGTACATTGGCTGGGCCCAGGCACGGGATTCCTTTTTACGAACCTCGATCCGAGGCGGGTATAGGTCGGCATCTGCGGTAAGCACACCCTGATATTTCCGGCCTCGCTCGCGGCGAGCCGGTCGCTGACAGTTATTTCTGGCCTTGCTCGCGACTTGTTTATTTGTCATCCGTTTTGAATCCCGGAAAAAAACTGCGGCATCCGACACAAACTGTCATATGTCCCGGTATTTTGACATCATAAACCACTACCCAGGCATTTCAACTTGCCAACTGTGTGCAGTACACATAAACGATTGTGATGCACTAAAATATGTTTTGAAAGGCGAGAAAACTGTCTGACAAAAGATTTCGAAAGGTGAAACAACTTTCTGAACAAACTGGTGTGAGAAAAAAAATACCTTTCAAAAGGTATTGAAAGGTGTAGTAGTGCAGTAGCAACAAATTCTGGAGCGTTTTCAAAGGTTCATACTTATTCATAGCCATTTTGTCAAGTAAGCAGATTTTGAAAGGTTTTGAAAGGTAAAACTATAGAAGGGTTAAAGAAACAATACGTTCACATACAACTTGTCCCTGTATACAAACAAGTGCAACTTTTTCGGCATCTTCGTCAAGAATTGCATATTTTTCATAACATCACTGCTGTGGATTAAAAACCTGAGATAAAACTTGATGAAGAAACCTTGTGGCTGTCAGCAAATCGACAATTATATCGTTTACATTTCGTTGTATTTTCTGATTATACAGACATTCGATAGGCCTAAACTAATTTTCGTTTTGAAACTTGCAACATCTACAAACATTCATTGGATTAAGTATAGGAGAATACACGAGAAAGTGTGGATTCGTAATTACGAATTCACGAGGCGCGAAGCGCCGATTGAATTCGTAAATTACGAATCCACACTAACAAGTGTATTCTCTGACTTGAACCATTGCGTCAAAAGAAGTATTGTTATACTACCCAGTTGAGTGGAGATGAAAAGGTATGCATGTATGTGGCCATAGAAGTAATTAACATAAGGCCAAATAACAAAAAAAATATGTTTAGCGTCACCACCCGCTTCTTTTTTGGAGGCCGCTTTTTTTTTTAGGGATGAGAAATGAATAACCGTGGATTCGTAATTGTTAAAAATGTAGGCAAGATAAAAACCGTTCCGAATCCACACTTTACTAAAGATTCGTAAATACGAATCCACTGTTATTGTCCAAAGCATTGATTCGTAGATACGAATCCACACTTTTAACAATAGCGTGACGTCATAGCAATGGTTTAAACAAACAGATTAAACTATATGAGCAAAACAAAATTGTATATCGTTTATATTTTCCTTTATAAAAATAAATTGTTCTGAAATTGGTCTTGACTGAACAGAAGTCGAAAGCTAGAATGACCATACAACGCATTATCCCCGAATATATACATTTGTTTATTACGTTTGTTTATTGTGTAAATCGAGGAGTTTCCTTTGTTCCTCTCGTAAATTCCCTTTGTTTGTACTCTAACTTTTTCCGACGGCTCTCATTGGTTTTGTACACGAATCTTAATCGAGGTCGTCCTTGATTCTAACCCTAACCCCAATTCACCTTCGTGTCGCCAGGTATGTGTCGTCCATTTACACCATAAACAAACGCATGGATGTATACAATCTTCCTTATTCAAATTAGATACAATTTCGGAAGTTCTGCCCAGTTGTCATTGTCTTTGTGCATTTTTTTTCCATTTATCTATAGATATCGGATGCTGATTTTGACAAACAAATGGGGCTGGCGGACGACAGACCAGAAGCAGAAACTACCGGTACCTCGTAGAATGTGAACTTGGCTCGGGCTGTCGTCATCTCGTTAATTTTAGTCACACCGTGAAAACTCCCTTCTGGTCATTTTACTTGTTTAAAGGGGTACATCGATCTGAAATCCCCGAAAATGTTATGTTTTGGAATGTTTACTTATCCTATTTCAAACATCTGGTTGAAAAGTAACCAACCTCTTATACCGTTCCCGAGAAAAGACGAAAAACAAAACCCGTGTTTTTTTACGTTTGACGCGGCGGACATTTTGGGTTATTCGTATACGCATTTCCGGCCGTCATGTAATAATGACTTGCTGTATCTCGTGTAATCAGTGATATTAGGAAGAGTAACTCGTCCTTGGATCGATTTCACCGAAGTTAAGACGGGTTCAACACGTCCTAACTCCAAGAGCAACGTGGCTGAACTCGTCTTGACTTAGGATTGGTCCGAGGGTCGTCTTATCCCATTATTACGTGCGTTAATCTGTAAATAGATTGATGTATGGCTAGACCACTAAACATCGGCTAAGCAGGAACTTGTACACGGCTGGATGAACAGCTAATTATTCTCTTACTGAATTGCGATGATCTCAGGAGTTTATCCACACGCGCACTTCTCTGTTTTAGCCACCGTACAATAGTTGTACGTGACTAAAATAATCCGGTGATCATCACCGTTTATGAATTTGGCCCTTAGTGTTTCTTTTTTAGTTGCTCGTGCATCCTCAAAATAAATGGCCAATTATACGGTAAACTAATATTACATTTAGAATAGTTTGGGGGTTGGGGGATGACCGCTGGTAATGGATCGAGCCGAAGGCGAGGTCCATTACCAGCGGTCATTCCCCAACCCGGTCATTATCAGACGGTAATAACATGTGTACCTTTAATAAATATCTTTTTAACAAGAAAAATTGTGAAAATGCTTTCGGCGATATTTCCAGCGTTTTGTGTTCATGTTTAGGGGCCATGTTTTAGCTTATGCATGGTATCCCCGTCTCTTCAATATGTGTTGTTATTATAACCCATACTTTGTGACCAGGGCCCAATTTCTTGGCTCTGCTTACCGTTAGCAAAAAATCCTTGCTTACTATAGCAGAAAATTCGGTGCTTACGGTAAACGTATTTCACGCGTTAGCGAGGAATTTTGGTCTCTGAGCATGCGTACAACCCGTAACTAAGGATTCTGTGCTTACGGGGTGAGCACATAATTTTTCTGCTAGCGCGGTTAGCGGAAAATGGTGACCGTAAGCGCGGAATTCCGTGGTTAACAGAGCCATGAAATTGGGCCCAGACTAGCTGACCACTGCCCACCGTGCTAAGCAACGCGCTAGCATTAACAGGCGACACGCGCATTTTGAAAAATGCCGCGCGTATAGATACAAACGTTCTACGCGTACATTTATTCATAGCGCGCAGTATCAAAATTTGACACGTCCTTGTTACAAGTTACAGTAGAACTGTTGCATTCGGCCAATCATTGGCTTACATGATGCTTGATTATTGCTGGTTCAGGGAACATTTATTCGCTTCTTCTTGAAAGCCGGGTTATTACTACATAATAATCCACTCCACGTGATCGAGTCTCGACCAATCAGAAGCCAGCAACTCTCCTAGGTATTTATTAAAACCTGATAATCCATTCCGCGTGATCGAGTCTCGACCAATCAGAAGCCAGCAACTCTCCTAGGTATTTATTAATATAAAATACAACCCCCAAATCCAGTCATACATGATAATTCAAGCAATTACCAATGGTGTATCATACCTTTAAATTACACTCCAAAACTAAATCAAGCACGAGACAAAGTTCTGGTCTCAAAAAATATGAAGGGGCCATGGTACGCCCACAACAAAAGGTTGTCTCGGTTAAGGGTCCAAGATGCTTGCCAATTAAGTAATAATTTAATAAAGTAAAAGAAATACAAGTAACTTACAAAATGATGAAGACTCGACGGACAACAAAAACTAATACATTTCAAAGCCAGTACCTTGGTAGCAAACTTATACCCAATAAATAACCACCGCCCGCCAAGCTTGTGTCCCAAGCCACACTTGGAACGAAAATGTCGTCCGGACTGATTGCACCTATCGCATTTATACTAAGGCTTATTGCCTGTACAGTCGCTGATAAACAGGCGACTGCATTCCAGTGAAAGCCCAACAAGACCCTGGAATTTGAACATAAAAGCAAAACTATGTGAAAGCAGTCACCCATTAACCAGTTCGCGCCGGATGACGTATATAAACGCAAAGGTTTTCCCAGATTCAAAACGGATGATGCATAAACACGCCACGAGCCAGGCCGGAAATGTCTCTCAGCAGCGAGCAAGGCCGGAAATGCGTGGGTGTGCTTCCCGGTACTATTGGCCTGAACCCGCGGGTCGGCTCGGTGATGTTAAAATAATCCCGGCGCGAACTGGTTAACAGGTGACTTGTGAAAACATTACTTGCAAACCATTTAAAATAAAATATAATTTAAGCTAATACAACTAATAATCCAAACAAACTAACAAATTTACCCAGAAACGTAAATTACTTAGTCAAACGTGGCATGTAAACAACAAAAAATAGACCGTTTTGTTACATTTTTCTACCATTATAATTACTACAAATGATTTGCAGTCTCAAAATGGATTAATTTTGTTAAATCGCATTACAGTTTGCCAGCCGTGTACGTGTAAGTTGAAAATTCAAGAAACAAAATTATAGTCAAACACAAATACTCCTGACATAAAATGTAAAAAAAATTCTAAAAACAAGGTCTTGTTTGTCTCACGGAATTATTTCCAAAATGTGTGTTATTTTGCCTGAATAACATTATGAAATGTTTTTCTCACATGAATGAAGTTTAGAAAGGGACTATGCAATCACTATTTCTGTCTGTATTCCAACGTATACTGTAGTGTGTCATTTTGGTTAAAGTTTGATTACATTTAAAAAGTTTGAATAAAAAGTTTGATTAAAAATTGATCTTATATTTATTAAAAATTGAACTTTAAAGCAATTGCAATCAAAATATGGGGTCATGCATGCAATATTGTAAGCTTTATATGATGGCCGTGTCAAAGGTCAATTACTGAAGTCAAAGGCCATTTAAGGTCAAGTTTTACAATTCTTGAATTGTAAAACTTGTTTTATTATATACTTGAAGTTCAATTGCAAGCAAACTTGGGTCACAGATGCAATATGGAAACTTTCATGCGAGGGTAATATTAAAGGTCACATACCGAGGTCAAAGATCATTTGAGGTCAACTTGTAAAATAGGGTATTCGAGAACCATCCCAATACCAATAACCCTACAGAAAGCAATTCTGAATGCTTTCTGGAATATGTAAAATGGACATGTTTGCTCAATCCAACAGGCCCCAATGGAAATGTCAAATTGTTGGATCCTGTCGGATTTAGCAGGGTTAGGATAAATTGAAATTAGCCTTTTCATAAGTTGAAGTACGAGGAATGTACCCATACAGTAATTGATCATTTACTGGTAGGCTATATTTGTGGCGGAACTTGGGACAAAATGACTCGCCTAAAAATGCAGACGGAAGCTTGTGTTGCCACTATGAGATGGTTACCGTCTGGTGTTAATGTGATTCCCCGGGGTAAGCCACATCCAGTAATTACTGAACCCAGATGGGTACCATCAGGACTGAAGCGAATCACTTCATGTGGTGGTGTTGTAGAACCACATGCACGCACAGCAACATAAATGTTGCCACCCTTGTCGCAGCACAGGCTATTTGGACCATTATGCCCCGCACTATAGCTCGGGACGTTCACAGAGAACACAATGTCGCCCGAGTATTTCTGTGCGTACAGGGTCCGGTTCCAGTAGTTGGTGTAGACGAACCTCTCTCTGTAGGTTGTCAGCTGGAAGTCTATCATTGTGGCATGCACAGCTCGGATAAACGATCCCTCTGAGCCATGAAGAAATATCTGCTTCTCCTGCTTGAAGCCTACTGCTATCTGATTGCATTCATCCACCGCAAGGCAAGTTGCCATCTTATTTGTCCCTCTCCCTGGTATAAATTGACGGAGGCGCTTGTACTTTCTGCTGAAGATGTTGACCGTCGATGTGTGATTGTCCAGAGCAACGAGACGGTCGTCCTTGTCGACTGAAACTCGGCTCGGATCAGTCAGGCCTTGGATCTCCAGAATGCTGGAATCCTGGTCCGACTGATGGCGAGGGTCGCTTGTGAGAGAGTACCGAATCAGTCTTTTTAATTCGGTGTCCACGATCACCATTTCGTTGTCTGAGAACACCGCCACATCGAAAGCACAGCCAAAGGGTTTCTGGTCAGAACCGATGGTCTTTATGTGTTTTGTGAATATCCAGTGTTCAAACGAGTCTGCATGCTTGGGTGTTTCTGAACCCCAAGTCGCCTCCGTCTCGGAGTCTGATGCAGATTTTGGTTTGTCATCTGCAAGGCTTTCAAGTGACCCCAGGTCACTGTTGTTCGGTGTTTTCTTTTTCTTTCGTTTTTTGGTAGATTTGGGCTGTTTTTCTGGAATCTCTTTGGCACCTTCTTCAGCCTGTGACAGTTTTTGATGTAGAGCTGCCTCTCTCGATTCCACCTGCCCACCTACAACTTGCACAGCATCCGGCTCTATTCTGTTGTCATCTTCCAACACTAGCTTCCCAAAGGATTGATCACCTTCAAAGTCCATGAGATACAACCTGTCAGAGAACTCCACTGGTTGCTGGCATGCCTGTATCAGTTTCTTGAGATTTGGAAAGAGCATCTTTTTTAGATAAAGAATATCGTAGCCACCGTCTTGGCCAGTGAGTTGGTTAGCTTCTTGAAGCATGTGCTCAAGCAGACGTGCATCTTGGTTAACAGATGCTTGAGCAGTTTCAAATATTTTATATCTGTCCAGATAGACCTTTTCCAAGTCGTGTCTGAGTTCCTGCTCCTTCTCTCTGATCTTGGCAACCTCCTCCCTGGCCCTCTGAGAGATTCTCCGGTTGGTGTCTGCAAACTTGGATTGCAGCTTCTTCAATGACGTGCCTGTTTTTGCCACGGTGGCGGACATTCCTCCTTTGCTCTTCTCCACTGCTGTGATGAGTTCTTTTAAGTCTTGTTTGCAGTCTTCTACAGCCTCATCTGCACCAGAGAAAGAGTGCTGTGCGTGGGCTCTTACCAAGCAAGTAGAGCAGATCAACTGCTCACAGTAGTTGCAGAAGATGCTGGCTTTCGCAGCAGGATGCTTCTCGCACTCTGGAATGCGGTCCCTCAGTTGACTCCTGTAAACCACCTTCCCTGATGTGAACTGATCCAGGGAGCAAATTTTGTGGGATTTCATTAACGTTAAACGTTGGTGTGCCTTTTGGCATGCCTCGCAGAGGAATTTTCCGCAGTCCTCGCACCTGGAAACTGCCTGGTTCTTCTCCGTACAGGCTTGGCATGCAATTTCTGAGCATCGACCTTCCAGGAGCAGTTTCATGCGAAATTCATCCACGAGGGCACTCAACATGCGACATTGGGGCAGGTCGGCGACATCTTTTGCTTGGGTCTCTTTTGAACACAGAGGGCAGATCACCTCGGAGCCAGCGGCTATTTGGTGGTTGCAGAGCTCTTGGAGACATTTCAGGCAGAATTTGTGCAAACAGGCCAGGGATCTTGGTTCTTGGAAGTAGTCGTTACAGATGAAGCATTGCAGATGGTCTCTGCCTGCCTCGTACGAACCCTGTTGAGCTACACCACTTGATGCCATATTTAACTTCCCTTTCAATACACCATTCAGACCTGTAATTCACAAGAAAAAGTAAGATGATCCATCAAAAGCATTGTAAAACTAGATGTTTGCCTTAGTAACAAATGTAACAAATGCAAGATATTGGAGCCAGAACTATTTTAGTTGACGTTGTCTTACTCAGTTGTATACCTTGTCTACACATCAGTTCGGATTTGCCAGACTAAAAACTGAAAATTGTCTTAAAAAGTTAGAAAGAGTGACACACCACGAATGAACTTACCTGTTAGAAAATGTAACTGAGCTTCTAGATGCTTCTTTAAAACAGGTTTCAGAAGTGCACCCTCATAAAATGGACTGTAACCAGTTCGCGCCAAGATTAATAGTACATTGGCTGGGCCCAGGCACGGGATTCCTTTTTACGAACCTCGATCCGAGGCAGATATAGGCCGGCATCTGCGGTAAGCACACCCTGATATTTCCGGCTTCGCTCGTGGCGAGCCGGTCGCTGACAGTTATTTCCGGCCTTGCTCGTGACGTGTTTATTTGTCATCCGTTTTGAATCCCGGAAAAAACTGTACGTGTCTACACGGCATCCGACACCAACTTTTAACCTGTTCTTTGTGCTCCTAATGCTCTTGTGTTTAACGGATGTCATATGTCCCGGTATTTTGACATCGTAAACCACTGCCCAGGCATTTCAACTTGCCAACTGTGTGCAGTACACACAAACGATTGTGATGCACTATAATCCATAGTGATTGTCTGTGGGATATAATGTTTCTGCATTTGTAACACTTCAGGATAAATATGTGCACGTGCGTTGATCGATTTTAGTTTTTGATTGTTCTCAGTCTATACAAAGTATATAAGACAGCTGTCATGAAAACTGTCTAATCAAACATTCGCCTGTGTTAATTGATTTTTGACGAGCTGTGCCGCAAAGCAAAAGCGAGCCGGGGGAAGGGGAGGGTAGGGGGTTGGGGAGGGTAGGGGGTTGGGGTTGGAGTTGGAGTTTGTACATGTAGGTTCATCTGTCTGCGAAATAATATATAATAATTTTTTTGCTGGTAGACTGTGTTTATAGAAACAAAACGTTCACATACAACTTGTCCCTGTATACAAACAAGTGCAACTTTTTCAGCATCTTCATCAAGAATTGCATATTTGTTATAACATCACTGCTGTGGGCCAAATAATGACTGTGATTGGATGTCTAACCAGTTTGTGTACTTATTAGGGAGACATTATTTGACGAAGAGATACTCGGTAGTTTTGGGGTTATACCAAAAATAGTGGAAAACTACTTTCGTCTACTCTAATGGTTGCTCCTTCCAACAATAGCTACAACGCGATTACATGTTGTAGCACACACTATACAGGGTACGGATTGCCGAGAGGCAGTTATAACCAGACGGAGCTAGCTCTCTATTCCTTTGTATTTGACCGATTATACAGATATTCAATGACATTTCGTTTTAACAATTACAATAAAGTCTAAAAGAAAGAGTTCACTTTTTTTTTTAAACCTGAGATAAAACTTGATGAAGAAACCGTATTGTCAGCAAAACGAAAATTATATCGTTTAAGTTTCGCTTTATAAAACTACATTTTTCTGAAATTGGTCTTGACTGAACAGAAGTCGCAAGCTAGAGTGACCATGCAACGCATTATCCCCGAATATATACATGTGCACACAATCTTTCTTATTCAAATTGGAGTTCTGCCAAGTTGTCATTGTCTTTTTTCTTTTTTCATTATTATTTATAGATATCGGATGCTGATTTTGACAAACAAATGGGGCTGAAAGACGACAGACCAGAAGCAGAAAGTACCCTTAGTGTTTCTTTTTTAGTTGCTCGTGCATCATCAAAATAAATGGCCAATTATACGGTAAACTCATATTACATTTGGAATAGTTTATTTTGTTTGCTACATGTACTATGGTCTATAAAGTCGAAGCATTTAGGGTACATTTTGGTTTAGCAATATTTTGTTTTATTTTTCGGGAATTCACATTAAACAAAATGTACCATCCATTTGAAAGTTTGCTCATATATGTACTATACAGTACACAAAACGTACACAATGTTTTAGCGCTCTTACAACAAGTCATAATGTAACGGGTGCCCAGTGGAAGCCACAACCGCCATTTCCATGTAGAATACACCATTTGCAGATATCAAAAAGCTGTAATACCAAATTATTGGGAAATATCTTACTTATTTGAAAGTAAATAATGATTGTAGGCATCCAGCAAAAGGATTGCGCTAGATATCCTGTAATTGGTTTTTTTTTTTTTTTAATTAAAAAAACATAACGATCGCCGGATAGAAATAGCGAGAAATAAAATCAATAACAACAATAACTGCCCGACCCCGGTTATAAACGAATGCCGTTTTTCTTGCTTTTCTCGGCATCCATGATTGTTAAACTTCAGACAGGTCAGTTAAACGATATTTACTATTAGTCCTGCAGATTAATAACTTTTTTCACCACAATATTGCATTTGATGATACAAGCACCAAAATTGGCATAACTACTCTTTTGGGGTCACTGTACACAAAAACCCCGTTAGCCAAATTAAAATCCAATATGGCGGCCATTTTTTTCAAGATGGCCGCCACTAAATGGTAACACTTAATGTTACATTGGATTAATTGGTCATGCAAGCACCAACAGTTGCAACTATACACCAAATGTACCCCTTATCATTTTCAAAAATAGAAACAACTTAAACATTCAAGATGGCGGCCATTTTTTCAAGATGGCGGCCATGTTTTCCAAGATTGCTTTCATTGAATGACATACATTGGTTATTTTACAATAGAAACCAAATGGTCATACAATAAAGCTGCAATTTACCTCTCGTTGGTCAATTATAATTAACAAATCATAAATCACTGGAAATGTAAAAGATGGCCGCCATTGTACGTACGTACAATACCAATTTATAACAATAGCGGGTGTCAGTAAAGAAGAAAATGGTTACAAGAATTGCGACCTGACTTGAGATTCTTACCATTACTGTTGTAATTGCTTTCCAAGATTAACTCTTTATTTTGTATTTGCGTTACTGAACATTTGAATGCATAGCGTGCCTTTGATGCTTACAGTCTGTGTTTTAACATCCCATGCATAGATCAAATCAATCTCATCAGTCCTGGTTGAGCTTGTAACCAAGGTATTAACCAATCTATTTGTTATTCATAACCAATGTATTGGTTATCCTCCAACTAGTTATATTGGCTGGGCATTTTACCCGATATTACCTGGGTTGTAACGAGTAATAACGCTCGTTATTACTGGGTAACATACCGACATTACCTGGGCTGTAACGAGTAATTAATGGGTAATGTTATTACCACCCGATATTACCCCCTGTTACCAGGGAGAATGTTACCGATATTTTCGGCATTGCATTGTTATTACCACCCGATATTACCCCATATTACCAGGGAGAATTTAACTGTTATTTCCGACATTGCATTGTTATTACCACCCGATATTTCACCCTTTACCTATTATTATTATTATTAATACCCAATATTACCAGAAATGTAATCGTTATTTACCGTTATTTCTGGCATTGCATTATTATTACCACCCGATATCACCCGATATTACCCAATAGTACCAGGGAGAATGTTACCGATATTTCTGGCATTGTACTGTTATTACTACCCGATATTACCCAATTGGTTAATTATATTGGTTAATACTAATATTACGATACTACCGGAACAATACATACACACTAATAAACATAAATGACTCTTCTGAGCTTGCCACTGCTACAATCTTAGCATGAACTTAAACGCTATATATGTGCTCAATATCACCGCCGTCTATAATCACAGTTTGCAACTAATTTTTTGTTAATTTATTTGTGTGTTGGCTTTTTTGTCAGATTTGTTTCTTTGAGACTTGGAGTAAATAAATATTACACAATTATCTCTACGAAAACACCCTAAACGTATCGCTATTACGCAAAACATAACGTTCAGGTAGAACAAGTGACACAAATGTTTCACCAAAGTTTATCACGCCCACTTTGGGTCAACATGTAAATTCAGGTCACCCGATATTACCCCATTTACCCAATATTACCAGGAAGAATGTAACTAATATTACCACCTGATAGTAACCCCCTGATATTACCCTATTTACCAAATATTACCAAGGAGAATGTAACAATATTTTTGGCATTTCCGGCATTTCCATGTTATTAACTCGGTAAAATGTTACCCATTACCTCTTATTACCCTGTTATAACTCGCTAAAATGTCGGTTTCAACAGGGTAATAACAGTAATATTTGGACTTGGACACTTTCTGGAATTGCTATAATACAATATATTGGTCATTCATAACCAATGTTGGTTGCCCCTCAACCAGTCATATTGGTTGAGCTTGTAACCAAGGTATTAACCAATCTATTGGTTATTCATAATGTAGGAAATGTACCTACAGCAACTGACCAATCAGAAGTGAGAAAATTTGTTTTGACAATAGTCGATGTTAAATTGTGGTATTTACAATAGTCCAAAATGCATGATTGAATTTAGATGTTTGTGCTAACATAGTGAAAAATTGACATTAAATTTCATCCGTATTCAACTGTTGACATTATTCATAAAAAAATAGCTGTGACTTCGTCGTGGACAAAAAAGCGAAGTATAAAACTAACAACGGCAGTAGCTAAGTGTGTAGTATGTGGTCAGTAGCTAATATCTAATAGGAATAGGTTATTATTGTATATGTATGCATGATTGCAGTATGTAATAAGTAATAAGGTATTATTTCATTACGTAATTTGTCCACGTTATGTAATTGGTTGCGTGGGAACCTTTGAATTAAATATTGTATTGGTTGGTGTTATGCAAATTGGTTGCGTGTTAACCAATATGAATATGCAGCCTTACTATTATGTATTGGTTAGTGCTATAACCAATACAAATTACCAATACAAATCGGTTGGAGTCCATTGTGGATTGGTTAAATTAACCAACATTGCATATGGATTGACTAGGTAACCAATATCAGATTGGTTATTTTAACCAATATTTTGGTTATCCACATATCTACCAACTGGATTGGTTGAAATCGAACAATATATTGGTTATTTTCAACCAATCTGTTTTTAGAGTGTGTTGTATGTCTTTGTACCAGATATGTTACGATTTATGTGTCACTTTTTGTAACATATAGGCTGAGTAATCTTGTGGCGGCCATCTTTAAAAATGATAGCCATCTTGAATTACCAAGTGGTTGACAATTTTAGCATAATATTGGATTCAAATGGAGATTAAATGCCCATTTTGGTCCTTGTATTACTGTTTGATCCTTGGTAACACTACTACTAGCCATTCAGTGGCGACCATTTTGGAAAATGGCGGCCATCTTAAATTTTCAAGTGCCTAATAATACTGTTTTGGATATGCCAACAACAGGGAGACCAAACAGATGTTAAATGCCAAGTTTTGTGCTTGTATTGCCATTCTATCCATCCGTACATCAATATTTCGGTGATATTTGGCCTTCATTGGCGGCCATCTTCAAAAATGGCGGCCATCTTGGATTTTAATTTGGCTAACGGGGTTTTTGTATAAAGTGACCCAAAATGAGCATGTGTGCCAATTTTGGTGCTTGTATCACTAAATGCAATATTATTGTAGTAATCTGCAGGACTATATAAAATACAACCCCCAAATCAAGTCATACACGATAATTCAAGCAATTACCAATTATGTATCATACCTTTAAATTAAACTCCAAAACTAAATCAAGCACGATACACAATTCTGGTCTCGAAAAATATACATAATTGTAATTAACCAAGCATTAGTTTCATTTGTAAGGGGCCATGGTACGCCCACAACGAAAGGTTGTTTCGGTTAAGGGTCCAAGATGCTTGCCAATTAAGTAATAATAGTAATAGTTTAGGACAACAAAAACTAATACATTTCAAAGCCAGTATCTTGGTAGCAAACTTATACCAAATAAATAACCACCGCCCGCCAAGCTTGTGTCCCAAGCCACACTTGGAACGAAAATGTCGTCCGGACTGATTGCACCTATCGCATTTATACTACGGCTTATTGCCTGTACAGTCGCTGATAAACAGGCGACTGCATTCCAGTGAAAGCCCAACAAGACCCTGGAATTTGAACATAAAAGCAAAACTATGTGAAAGCAGTCACCCATTAACCAGTTCGCGCAGGATGACGTATATAAACGCAAAAGTTTTCCCAGATTCAAAACGGATGATGCATAAACACGCCACGAGCGAGGCCGGAAATGTCTCTCAGCAGTGAGCAAGGCCGAAAATGCGTGGGTGTGCTTCCCGGTACTATTGGCCTGAACCCGCGGGTCGGCTCGGTGATGTTAAAATAATCCCGGCGCGAACTGGTTAACAGGTGACTTGTGAAAACATTACTTGCAAACAATTTAGAATTAAATATAATTTAAGCTAATACAACTAATAATCCAAACAAACTAACAAATTTACCCAGAAACGTAAATTACTTAGTCAAACGTGGCATGTAAACAACAAAAATTAGACCGTTTTGTTACATTTTTCTACCATTATAATTACTACAAATAATTTGCAATCTCAAAATGGATTTATTTTGTTAAATCGCATTACAGTTTGCCAGCCATGTACGGTACGTGTAATATAAGATGAAAATTCAAGAAACAAAATTATAGTCGAACAAAAATACTCCCAACATAAAATGTAAACCGTTCTCTCTTTCTAAAAACAAGGTCTTGTTTGTCTCACAGAATTATTTCCAAAATGTGGGTTATTTTGCCTGAATAACATTATGAAATAAAGTTTAGAAAGAGACTATGCAATCACTATTTCTGTCTGTATTCCAATGTATACATACATACATGTAGTGTGTCATTTTGGTTAAAGTTTGATTGCATTTAAAAAGTTTGATTAAAAATTGATCTTATATGCAAACTTTAAAGCAATTGCAATCAAAATATGGGGTCATGCATGCAATATCGTAACCTTTATATGATGGCTGTGTCAAAGGTCAATTACTGAAGTCAAAGGCCATTTAAGGTCAAGTTTTACAATTCTTGAATTGTAAAACTTGTTTTATTTATATACTTGAAGTTCAATTGCAAGCAAACTTGGGTCACAGATGCAATATGGAAACTTTCATGCGAGGGTAATATTAAAGGTGACATACCGAGGTCAAAGATCATTTGAGGTCAACTTGTAAAATAGGGTATTCGAGAACCATCCCAATACCAATAACCCAACAGAAAGCAATTCTGAATGCTTTCTGGAATATAAAGGGCCCCAATGGAAATGTCAAATTGTTGGATCCTGTCGGATTTAGCAGGGTTAGGATAAATTTAAATTCGCCTTTTCAAGAGTTGAAGTACGAGGAATGTACACATACAGTAATTGATCATACAGTAATTGATCATATTTGTAGCGGAACTTAGGACAAAACGACTCGCCTAAAAATGGAAACGGAAGTTTGTGTTGCCACTATGAGATGGTCACCGTCTGGTGTTGATGTGATGCCTCGGGGTAAGCCACACCTAGTAATTACTGAACCCAGATGGGTACCATCAGGACTGAAGCGTGTCACTTCGTGTGGTAGTACCGTAGAACAACATACACGCACAGCAACATAAATGTTGCCACTATTGTCGCAGCACAGGCTATTTGGACCATAATTATACTCCGCACTATTGCTCGGGACGTTCACAGAAAACACAATGTCGCCCGAGTATTTCTGTGCGTACAGGGTCCGGTTCCAGTAGTTGGTGTAGACGAACCTCTGTCTGTAGGTTGTCAGCTGGAAGTCTATCATTGTGGCATGCACAGCTCGAATAAACGATCCATCCGAGCCATGAAGAAATATCTGCTTCTCCTGCTTGAAGCCTACTGCTATCTGATTGCATTCATCCACCGCAAGGCAAGTTGCCATCTTATTTGTCCCTCTCCCTGGTATAAATTGACAGAGGCGCTTATACTTTCTGCTAAAGATGTTGACCGTTGATGTGTGATTGTCCAGAGCAACTAGACGGTCGTCCTTGTCGACTGAAACTCGGCTCGGATTGGTCAGGCCTTGGATCTCCAGAATGCTGGAATCCTGGTCTGACTGATGGCGAGGGTCGCTTGTGAGAGAGTACCGAATCAGTCTTTTGAATTCGGTGTCCACGATCACCATTTCGTTGTCTGAGAACACCGCCACATCGAAAGCACAGCCAAAGGCTTTCTGGTCAGAACCGAAGGATTTTATGTGTTTTGTGAATACCCAGTGTTCCAATGAGTCTACACGCTTGGGTGTTTCTGAACCTCGAGTCGACTCCGTCTCGGAGTCTGATGCATATTTCGGTTTGTCTTCTGCAAGGCTTTTAACTGACCCCAGGTCACTGTTTGGTGTTTTCTTTTTCTTGCGTTTTTTTTTAGATTTGGGCTGTTTGTCTGGAATCTCTTTGGCAATTTCTTCAGCCTGCGACAGTTTTTTACGTAGAGCTGCATCTCTCGATTCCACCTGCCCAGCTACAACTTGCACAGCATCCGGCTCTATTCTGTTGTCATCTTCCAACACAAGCTTCCCGAATGATTGATCACCTTCAAATTCCATGAAATACAACCTGTCAGAGAACTCCACTGGTTGCTGGCATGTCTGTATCAGTTCCTTGAGATTTGGAAAGAGCATCTTTTTCAGATGAAGAATATCGTAGCCACCGTCTTGGCCAGTGAGTTGGTTAGCTTCTTGAAGCATGTGCTCAAGCAGACGTACATCTTGGTTAACAGATGCTTGAGCAGTTTCAAATATTTTATACCTGTCCAAATAGACCTTTTCCAAGTCCTGTCTGAGTTCCTGCTCCTTCTCTCTGAGTTCCTGTTCCTTCTCTCTGATCTTGGCAACCTCGTCCCTGGCCCTCTGAGAGATTCTCCGGTGGGTGTCTTCAATCTTGGATTGCAGCTGCTTCAACGACGTGCCTGTTTTTGCCACGGCGGCGTACAATCCTTCTTTGCTTTTCTCCACTGCTGTGACAAGTTCCTTCAAGTCTTGTTTGCAGTCTTTTAGAGCCTCATCTGCACCAGAGAAAGAGTGCTGTGCGTGGGCTCGAACCAAGCAAGTTGAGCAGATCAACTGCTCACAGTTGTTGCAGAAGATGCTGGCCTTTTCAGCCGGATGCTTCTCGCACTCTTGAACGCGGTCCCTTAGTTGACTCCTGTAGACCACTTTCCCTGATTTGAACTGATCCAGGGAGCAGATTTTGTGGGATTTCATTGACGTTAAACGTTGGTGTGCCTTTTGGCACGCTTCGCAGAGGAATTTGTCGCAGTCCGCGCACCTGGAAACTGCCTGGTTCTCCTCCGAACAGGCTTGGCATGCAATCTCTGAGCATCGACCTTCCAGGAGCAGTTTCATGCGAAATTCATCCACGAGGGCGCTCAACATGCGACATTGGGGCAGGTCGGCGACATCTTTCACTTGGGTCTCTTTTGAACACAGAGGGCAGATCACCTTGGACCCAGCAGCTGTTTGGTGGTTGCAGAGCTCTTGGAGACATTTCAGGCAGAATTTGTGCAAACAGGCCAGGGATCTTGGTTCTCGGAAGTAGTCGTTACAGATGAAGCATTGCAGATGGTCTCTGCCTGCCTCGTACGAACCCTGTTGAGCTACACCACTTGATGCCATATTCAACTTCCCTATCAATACACCATTCAGACCTGTAATTCACAAGAAAAAGTAGGATGATCCATCAAAAGCATTGTAAAACTAGATGTTTGCCTTAGTAACAAATGTAACAAATGCAGGATGTTGCAGCCAGAACTATTTTATTTGACGTTGTTTTACTCAGTTGTATACCTTGTCTAAACATCAGTTCGGATTTGCCAGACTAAAAACTGAAAAGTTTTAGTTCCCCCCCCCCAAAAAAAAAAAAAATCCTAATGAAAATTGTCTTAAAAAGTTAGAAAAAATGACACACCACGAATGAACTTACCTGTTAGAAAATGTAACTGAGCTTCTAGATGATTCTTTAAAACAGGTTTCACAAGTGCACCCTCATAAAATGGATTATAACCAGTTCGTGCCAAGATTAATAGTACATTGGCTGGGCCCAGGCCAGGGATTCCTTTTTACGAACCTCGATCCGAGGCGGGTATAGGTCGGCATCTGCGGTAAGCACACCCTGATATTTCCGGCCTCGCTTGCGGCGAGCTGGTCGCTGACAGTTATTTCCGGCCTTGTTCGTGACGTGTTTATTTGTCATCCGTTTTGAATCCCGAAAAAAAACTGCGGCATCCGACACAAACTGTCATATGTCCCGGTATTTTGACATCACAAACCACTACCCAGGCATTTCAACTTGCCAACTGTGTGCAGTACACATAAACGATTGTGATGCACTAAAATATGTTTTGAAAGGCGAGAAAACTGTCTGACAAAAGATTTCGAAAGGTGAAACAACTTTCTGAACAAACTGGTGTGAGAAAAAAATACCTAAATTCAAAAGGTATTGAAAGGTGTAGTAGTGCAGTAGCAACAAATTCTGGAGCGTTTTCAAAGGTTCATACTTATTTATAGCCATTTTGTCAAGTAAGCAGATTTTGAAAGGTTTTGAAAGGTAAAACCATAGGAGGGTTAAAGAAACAATACGTTCACATACAACTTGTCCCTGTATACAAACAAGTGCAACTTTTTCGGCATCTTCGTCAAGAATTGCATATTTTTCATAACATCACTGCTGTGGATTAAAAACCTGAGATAAAACTTGATGAAGAAACCTTGTGGCTGTCAGCAAATCGACAATTATATCGTTTACATTTCGTTGTATTTTCTGATTATACAGACATTCGATAGGCCTAAACTAAATTTCGTTTTGAAACTTGCAACATCTACAAACATTCACTGGATTAAGTATAGGAGAATACACGAGAAAGTGTGGATTCGTAATTACGAATTCATGAGGCGCGAAGCGCCGAGTGAATTCGTAAATTACGAATCCACACTTACAAGTGTATTCTCTGACTTGAACCATTGCGTCAAAAGAAGTATTGTTATACTACCCAGTTGAGTGGAGATAAAAAGGTATGCATGTATCGTGGCCATAGAAGTAAATAACATAAGGCCAAATAACAAAAAAATATGTTTAGCGTCACCACCCGCTTCTTTTTTGGAGGCCGCTTTTTTTGAGAAATGGTTTTTTTTTGAGTAATTGTTAAAAATGTAGGCAAGATAAAAACCGTTCCGAATCCACACTTTACTAAAGATTCGTAAATACGAATCCCCTGTTATTGTCCAAAGCATATATTGATTCGTAGATACGAATCCACACTTTTAACAATAGCGTGACGTCATAGCAATGGTTTAAACAAACAGATTAAACTATAATGAGCAAAAACCGTGTGGTTGTCTGCAAAACAAAATTGTATATCGTTTATATTTTCCTTTATAAAAATAAATTTTTCTGAAATTGGTCTTGACTGAACAGAAGTCGAAAGCTAGAATGACCATACAACGCATTATCCCCGAATGTATACATGTACATGTACAATTACGTTTGTTTATGGTGTAAATCGAGGAGTTTCCTTTGTTCCTCTCGAAAGTTCCCTTTGTTTGTACGACGGCTCTCATTGGTTTTGTACACGAATCTCAATCGAGGTCGTCCTCGATTCTAACCCTAACCCCAATTCACCTTCGTGTTGCCAGGTATGTGTCCTCCATTTACACCATAAACAAACACATGGATGTACATACAATCTTCCTTATTCAAATTAGACACACCTTCCGGAGTTCTGCCCAGTTGTCATTGTCTTTGTGCATTTTTTTTCTCCATTTATCTATAGATATCGGATGCTGATTTTGACAAACAAATGGGGCTGGAAGACGACAGACCAGAAGCAGAAACTACCTCGTAGGACGTGAACTTGGCTTGGGCTGTCGTCATCTTGTTAATTTTAGTCACACCATGAAAACTCCCTTCTGGTCATTTTACTTGTTTAAAGGGGTACATCGATCTGAAATCCCCGAAATTGTTATGTTTTGGATTGTTTACTTATCCTATTTCAAACATCTAGTTGAAAGGAAACCAACCTCTTATATCGTTCCCGAGAAAAGACGAAAAACAAAACCCGTGTTTTTTTACGTTTGACGCGGCGGACATTTTGGGTTATTCGTAGACGCATTTCCGGCCGTCATGTAATAATGACTTGCTGTATCCCGTGTAATCAGTGATATTAGGAAGAGTAACTCGTCCTTGGATCGATTTCACCGAAGTTAAGACGGGTTCAACACGTCCTAACTCCAAGAGCAACGTGGCTGAACTCGTCTTGACTTAGGATTGGTCCGAGGGTCGTCTTATCCCATTATTACGTGCGTTAATTTGTAAATAGATTGATGTATGGCTAGACCACTAAACATCGGCTAAGCAGGAACTTGTACACGGCTGGATGAACAGCCAATTATTTTCTTACTGAATTGCGATAATCTCAGGAGTTTATCCACACGCGCACTTCTCTGTTTTAGCCACCGTACAATAGTTGTACATGACTAAAATAATCCGGTGATCATCACCGTTTATGAATTTGGCCCTTAGTGTTTCTTTTTTAGTTTCTCGTGCATCCTCAAAATAAATGGCCAATTATACGGTAAACTCATATTACATTTAGAATAGTTTGGGGGTTGGGGGATGACCGCTGGTAATGGATCGAGCCGAAGGCGAGGTCCATTACCAGCGGTCATTCCCCAACCGTTCATTATCAGACGGTAATAACCGGGTCCTCGCACTGTTATTAGGCCTACCTTTAATAAATATCTTTTTAACAAGAAAAATTGTGAAAATGCTCTAAATATCGTGACTTTCCTTTCGGCGATATTTCCATCGTTTTGTGTTCATGTTTAGGGGCCATGTTTTAGCTTATGCATGGTATCCCCGTCTCTTCAATATGTGTTGTTATTATAACCCATACTTTGTGACCAGGGCCCAATTTCTTGGCTCTGCTTACCCTTAGCGAAAAATCACTGCTTACTATAGCAGAAAATTCGGTGCTTACGGTAAACGTATTTCACGCGTTAGCAAGGAATTTTGGTCTCTGAGCATGCGTACAACCCGTAACTAAGGATTCTGTGCTTACGGGGTGAGCACATAATTTTTCTGCTAGCGCGGTTAGCGGAAAATGGTGACCGTAAGCGCGGAATTCCGTGGTTAACAGAGCCATGAAATTGGGCCCAGACTAGCTGACCACTGATGCCCACCGTGCTAAGCAACGCGCTAGCATTAACAGGCGACACGCGCATTTTGAAAAATGCCGCGCGTATAGATACAAACGTTCTACGCGTACATTTATTTATAGCGCGCAGTATCAAAATTTGACACGTCCTTGTTTACAAGTTACAGTAGAACTGTTGCATTCGGCCAATCATTGGCTTACATGATGCTTGATTATTGCTGGTTCAGGTAACATTTATTCGCTTCTTCTTGAAAGCCGGGTTATTACTACATAATAATCCACGCCACGTGATCGAGTCTCGACCAATCAGAAGCCAGCAACTCTCCTAGGTATTTATTAATACCTGATAATCCATTCCGCGTGATCGAGTCTCGACCAATCAGAAGCCAGCAACTCTCCTAGGTATTTATTAATATAAAATACAACCCCCAAATCCAGTCATACATGATAATTCAAGCAATTACCAATGGTGTATCATACCTTTAAATTACACTCCAAAACTAAATCAAGCACGAGACAAAGTTCTGGTCTCAAAAAATATGAAGGGGCCATGGTACGCCCACAACAAAAGGTTGTCTCGGTTAAGGGTCCAAGATGCTTGCCAATTAAGTAATAATTTAATAA
This sequence comes from Crossaster papposus, assembly GCA_037893245.1. Taxonomy (NCBI): domain Eukaryota; kingdom Metazoa; phylum Echinodermata; class Asteroidea; order Velatida; family Solasteridae; genus Crossaster; species Crossaster papposus. The sequence continues at coordinate 3,361,906 of JBAIAA010000352.1, read as the reverse complement.
AGTAAAAGAAATACAAGTAACTTACAAAATGATGAAGACTCGACGGACAACAAAAACTAATACATTTAAAAGCCAGTATCTTGGTAGCAAACTTATACCAAATAAATAACCACCGCCCGCCAAGCTTGTGTCCCAAGCCACACTTGGAACGAAAATGTCGTCCGGACTGATTGCACCTATCGCATTTATACTAAGGCTTATTGCCTGTACAGTCGTTGATAAACAGGCGACTGCATTCCAGTGAAAGCCCAACAAGACCCTGGAATTTGAACATAAAAGCAAAACTATGTGAAAGCAGTCACCCATTAACCAGTTCGCGCAGGATGACGTATATAAACGCAAAGGTTTTCCCAGATTCAAAACGGATGATGCATAAACACGCCACCAGCGAGGCCGGAAATGTCTCTCAGCAGCGAGCAAGGCCGGAAATGCGTGGGTGTGCTTCCCGGTACTATTGGCCTGAACCCGCGGGTCGGCTCGGTGATGTTAAAATAATCCCGGCGCGAACTGGTTAACAGGTGACTTGTGAAAACATTACTTGCAAACAATTTAGAATTAAATATAATTTAAGCTAATTCAACTAATACTGTAATTAATTAGTCAAACGTGGCATGTAAACAACAAAAATTAGACCGTTTTGTTACATTTTTCTACCATTATAATTACTACAAATAATTTGCAATCTCAAAATGGATTTATTTTGTTAAATCGCATTACAGTTTGCCAGCCGTGTACGTGTAAGTTAAAAATTCAAGAAACAAAATTATAGTCAAACACAAATACTCCTGACATAAAATGTAAACCGTTCTCTCTTTCTAAAAACAAGGTCTTGTTTGTCTCACGGAATTATTTCCAAAATGTGTGTTATTTTGCCTGAATAACATTATGAAATGTTTTTCTCACATGAATAAAGTTTAGTAAGAGACTATGCAATCACTATTTCTGTACGTATTTCATCGTATACATGTACATGTAGTGTGTCATTTTGGTTAAAGTTTGATTGCATTTAAAAAGTTTGATTAAAAATTGATCTTATATGCAAACTTTAAAGCAATTGCAATCAAAATATGGGGTCATGCATGCAATATTGTTAACTTTATATGATGGCCGTGTCAAAGGTTAATTTACTGAAGTCAAAGGCCATTTAAGGTCAAGTTTTACAATTCTTGAATTGTAAAACTTGTTTTATTTATATACTTGAAGTTCAATTGCAAGCAAACTTGGGTCACAGATGCAATATGGAAACTTTCATGCGAGGGTAATATTAAAGGTCACATACCGAGGTCAAAGATCATTTGAGGTCAACTTGTAAAATAGGGTACCGTATTCGAGAACCATCCCAATACCAATAACCCAACAGAAAGCAATTCTGAATGCTTTCTAGAATATGTAAAATGGACAAGTTTGCTCAATCAAACAGATTAATTGAAATTCGCCTTTTCAAGAGTTGAAGTACGAGGAATGTACACATACAGTAATTGATCATTTACTGGTATATTTGTAGCGGAACTTAGGACAAAATGACTCGCCTAAAAATGGAAATGGAAGTTTGTGTTGCCACTATGAGATGGTCACCGTCTGGTGTTGATGTGATGCCTCGGGGTAAGCCACACCTAGTAATTACTGAACCCAGATGGGTACCATCAGGACTGAAGCGAATCACTTCATGTGGTGGTGTTACCATGTGGTGTGGTGGTGTAGAACCACATGCACGCACAGCAACATAAATGTTGCCACTCTTGTCGCAGCACAGGCTATTTGGACCATAATTATACTCCGCACTATTGCTCGGGACGTTCACAGAAAACACCATGTCGCCTGTGTACTTCTGTGCGTACAGGGTCCGGTTCCAGTAGTTGGTGTAGACGAACCTCTGTCTGTAGGTTGTCAGCTGGAAGTCGATCATTGTGGCATGCACAGCTCGAATAAACGATCCATCCGAGCCATGAAGAAATATCTGCTTCTCCTGCTTAAAGCCTACTGCTATCTGATTGCATTCATCCACCGCAAGGCAAGTTGCCATCTTATTTGTCCCTCTCCCTGGTATAAATTGACGGAGGCGCTTATACTTTCTGCTAAAGATGTTGACCGTTGATGTGTGATTGTCCAGAGCAACTAGACGGTCGTCCTTGTCGACTGAAACTCGGCTCGGATTGGTCAGGCCTTGGATCTCCAGAATGCTGGAATCCTGGTCTGACTGATGGCGAGAGTCGCTTGTGAGAGAGTACCGAATCAGTCTTTTGAATTCGGTGTCCACGATCACCATTTCGTTGTCTGAGAACACCGCCACATCGAAAGCACAGCCAAAGGCTTTCTGGTCAGAACCGAAGGATTTTATGTGTTTTGTGAATACCCAGTGTTCCAATGAGTCTACACGCTTGGGTGTTTCTGAACCTCGAGTCGACTCCGTCTCGGAGTCTGATGCATATTTCGGTTTGTCTTCTGCAAGGCTTTTAACTGACCCCAGGTCACTGTTTGGTGTTTTCTTTTTCTTGCGTTTTTTTTTAGATTTGGGCTGTTTGTCTGGAATCTCTTTGGCAATTTCTTCAGCCTGCGACAGTTTTTGACGTAGAGCTGCATCTCTCGATTCCACCTGCCCAGCTACAACTTGCACAGCATCCTGCTCTATTCTGTTGTCATCTTCCAACACAAGCTTCCCGAATGATTGATCACCTTCAAATTCAATGAAATACAACCTGTCAGAGAACTCCACTGGTTGCTGGCATGTCTGTATCAGTTCCTTGAGATTTGGAAAGAGCATCTTTTTCAGATGAAAAATATCGTAGCCACCGTCTTGGCCAGTGAGTTGGTTAGCTTCTTGAAGCATGTGCTCAAGCAGACGTACATCTTGGTTAACAGATGCTTGAGCAGTTTCAAATATTTTATACCTGTCCAAAGAGACCTTTTCCAAGTCCTGTCTGAGTTCCTGTTCCTTCTCTCTGATCTTGGCAACCTCGTCACTGGCCCTCTGAGAGATTCTCCGGTGGGTGTCTTCAATCTTGGATTGCAGCTGCTTCAACGACGTGCCTGTTTTTGCCACGGCGGCGTACAATCCTTCTTTGCTTTTCTCCACTGCTGTGACAAGTTCCTTCAAGTCTTGTTTGCAGTCTTTTAGAGCCTCATCTGCACCAGAGAAAGAGTGCTGTGCGTGGGCTCTTACCAAGCAAGTGGAGCAGATCAACTGCTCACAGTTGTTGCAGAAGATGCTGGCATTCGCAGCCGGATGCTTCTCGCACTCTGTAATGCGGTCCCTCAGTTGACTCCTGTAAACCACCTTCCCTGATTTGAACTGATCCAGGGAGCAGATTTTGTGGGATTTCATTAACGTTAAACTTAAACGTTGGTGTGCCTTTTGGCACGCTTTGCAGAGGAATTTGTCGCAGTCCGCGCACCTGGAAACTGCCTGGTTCTCCTCCGTACAGGCTTGGCATGCAATCTCTGAGCATCGACCTTCCAGGAGCAGTTTCATGCGAAATTCATCCACGAGGGCGCTCAACATGCGACATTGGGGCAGGTCGGCGACATCTTTCGCTTGGGTCTCTTTTGAACATAGAGGGCAGATCACCTCGAATCCAGCGGCTGTTTGGTGGTTGCACAGCTCTTGGAGACATTTCAGGCAGAATTTGTGCAAACAGGCCAGGGATCTTGGTTCTTGGAAGTAGTCGTTACAGATGAAGCATTTCAGATGGTCCTTGTCTGCCTCGTACGAACCCTGTTGAGCTACACCACTTGATGCCATATTCAACTTCCCTATCAATACACCAATCAGACCTGTAATTCACAAGAAAAAGTAGGATGATCCATCAAAAGCATTGTAAAACCAGATGTTTGCCTATAGTAACAAATGTAACAAATGCAAGATGTTGGAGCCAGAACTATTTTATTTGACGTTGTCTTAGTCAGTTGTATTAAGTTGTATACCTTGTCTACACATCAGTTCGGATTTGCCAGACTTTAGCCACTGTCAAAAGAGGGCGCTATATTGTGTAAGAATGAATTGCGCCCTCTGTTGACTATGGTTTTAAGTCAGTGTCTATACGTGATACCAGGGGGGGACGGAGGGGGGGCCCAAGAAAGTGCGCCACCAACGTTGAAATGTATCTCATTCGTTCTTCCACGCTCATGAGCCGGCCACACATCTCACACAGTAAATACGTATAGATCGCTACCGCGAAGCGCACCATTGAAACACGTACAGATTTGCTCGGTGTATCGCTCTCCGCATTTAGTGATTCATACAACGTCCGCAAAGCCAGGTACGCAGGCACGATCTACACGGATTTTGTTTGGGGCGATGTCATTTTCTGCCATTTTCGTTCGAAAACAACACGATAAAACGCAAGGGGGTCACAGGCAGATTTTTTAAAAAATTCAGTATATCACTGCTACATCCTTTTTTAACGTATCCATGGAAAAAAATGAGTGGGGTCAAAGCACGATTTTTCACAATTTATCGATTATTATTGCCCTTTTTAGGGGAGGTATTTGTTAACGTCGTTTGAGTATTTGTGCACAATCTCCACGCGCATCAACGGTACGTCAACGCTTAATTTTTTCGACTGCTTTTTTCATTTTCAATACAATTTTTGCCATTGGATGATAAACATTAAGGTAAATAACAACTTTGTACAACTACATCCTTTTTTAACGTATCCATGGAAAAAAATGAGTGGGGTCAAAGCACGATTTTTCACAATTTATCGATTATTATTGCCCTTTTTAGGGGAGGTATTTGTTAACGTCGTTTGAGTATTTGTGCACAATCTCCACGCGCATCAACGGTACGTCAACGCTTAATTTTTTCGACTGCTTTTTTCATTTTCAATACAATTTTTGCCATTGGATGATAAACATTAAGGTAAATAACAACTTTGTACAACTACATCCTTTTTTAACGTATCCATGGAAAAAAATGAGTGGGGTCAAAGCACGATTTTTCACAATTTATCGATTATTATTGCCCTTTTTAGGGGAGGTATTTGTTAACGTCGTTTGAGTATTTGTGCACAATCTCCACGCGCATCAACGGTACGTCAACGCTTAATTTTTTCGACTGCTTTTTTCATTTTCAATACAATTTTTGCCATTGGATGATAAACATTAAGGTAAATAACAACCTTGTACAACTACAAAAGACAAGATGTTAAGATTGGATGCCAAAAACTCTTTATTTTTCGAGTGAGAAAATTGTTCCCCCCCTATTTTGAGAATGGACGGTACCACAGCGTTTCGCAATCACAGCCTCGAAGGGCCCCCCCTCCGCCCCCCCCTGCGTGATACATACCCTTTTTTTATTTACTGAGTGACACCAAATGCGAGGTTTCTCTGAATAAAATATTATATTAAGGTATGTTGTTTCGAGGACATCATTAATGTCACAATTACCTTTATTTACTTATGTTTGAAGTGCCATAAAATGTTAAACTTTCGACTGTAAATCATGATAATTACAATGCTTTTGTTTCGTGTTTGAGCATTTTTATTAAACGTCTTTTGCTTATCGAAAATATCAACTTAGCACAAAATATTCATGGACACATACATCAACTAATGATTCACTGAAGGAAGACATTGAATAGTTCGTTTTGGAGTTCACTTGAACAGTTGAAGGCCTTGCCATTTTATCCATTCTTCTCTTAAAGTGCGGAGTCTTCGGGTGTTTTTTTCTTGAATTCGGTTCCGTGAACGCTGTAATCTTCAATTATGTCTCTTGCAACATCGATATAACCTGGTCTTTTACGGCCGACCCATCTCCCTTTGAGATATCTATACCAGATCTCCCGTTTGAGGGTGGATCAGGCGGTTCCATTGTTTGCCTGTAATTAACAATTAATGCCGAGGGTATTTAAACAAAAATCGAAACCAACATGAGTTTAGAATCAATTTTCGTATATTGTTATATTTCAAAAAGCTATGAGAATAAAAAAGAAATATTGTGAAAAGTATATAAATATAAAATCCACATAAGGGTTGTAGAAGTTTGGAACCTGGATATAATAGCTTGCGAGTTGCCCCGCCGCAAAGGACACAATTACAGGGTCAGTCGAAGCCAGGGGTGCGTTCCGCTCAAGCGAACGTTGCCAACGTTGGCCAACGTTAGCGTTGTTCGCGTGAGTGGAACGCAATGTTCGCCAATTATGTTGGCTAACGTTAGCGAAAACGGCGAACGACATTCCGAGCTGTTCGCTGTTGGCCAGTGACGTATTTTAAAGATGGCGGAAAAGTTAGCAGCCGACGGTTTTCTTTTCACGGTTTTTATTTACGTTTCATACTTTTCGTTATAAACGGCGGGTTGTTTTGAGCAGTCACAGGGATCTTTTAAAGAAAAATAATGAGTTGGACAAAAAGCAGCTAACCAAACGACGTCACTGTCACTGGGCGCCGCCATTTTGAAAACGTAGTTTTTAAAATATCGTTCCACTAGGGTTCTTGCGTTTTAGACCGTCAATAACCGTCGTACGCAAGCCTAGCCAATCAGCACTTGCGAGTGTTCATGAGGTCAGCGGTGCTTGCGTTCCATCCAATGAACTGTCGGCACTGACATTAGCTTGTTGTTATTCGTAATAGGCCTGGCATACGATATACATTATTATTCTAATTATTAATATACACGCCCTCCTCTCGCTGGCGACTGACTTGTGTACAATGACGCTGAGAATGACCCCCGGCCCGCTTCTATTGTTAAAAGGTTCAATGGGATACGTACATGTACCATACATGGCGGGAATTTCAATGGGGTATTTTCAACATGCGGGTTGTAATTGAGAGGATCAAACCACTTTAAATGCAGGGAACACACAGGCCTGGTAATCACTTACACAAAGTATAGGGCAGGGGCGGAGGGGGGGCCCTTCGAGGCTGTGATTGCGAAACGCTGTGGTACCGTCCATTCTCAAAATAGGGGGGAACAATTTTCTCACTCGAAAAATAAAGAGTTTTTGGCATCCAATCTTAACATCTGGTCTTTTGTAGTTGTACAAGGTTGTTATTTACCTTAATGTTTATCATCCAATGACAAAAATTGTATTGAAAATGAAAAAAGCAGTCGAAAAAATTAAGCGTTGACGTACCGTTGATGCGCGTGGAGATTGTGCACAAATACTCAAACGACGTTAACAAATACCTCCCCTAAAAAGGGCAATAATAATCGATAAATTGTGAAAAATCGTGCTTTGACCCCACTCATTTTTTTCCATGGATACGTTAAAAAAGGATGTGGCAGTGATATACTAAATTTTTAAAAAAATCTGCCTGTGACCCCCTTGCGTTTTATCGTGTTGTTTTCGAACGAAAATGGCAGAAAATGACATCGCCCCAAACAAAATCCGTGTAGATCGTGCCTGCGTACCTGGCTTTGCGGACGTTGTATGAATCACTAAATGCGGAGAGCGATCACTGACCTCTATACATGGACAGATCATCCATTGTTTCATTTTGAAGTCGGCATGCAGAGAAGTGCAACATGGCGTCACTGCTGTGAGCCAATGAAATGTCCAGGTGTAGAGTTCAGTTGGTTGGTAAATCCACTGACCTCTACAACTGGAAATTTCATTGGCTCACAGCAGTGACGCCATGTTGCACTTCCAGTTCGCGCCGACTTCAAGTGTTAGCACAGCAGAATATGGACAATGATCTGTCCAGGTGTTGAGGTCAGTGAGAGCGATACACGGAGCAAATCTGTACGTGTTTCAATGGTGCGCTTCGCGGTAGCGATCTATACGTATTTACTGTGTGAGATGTGTGGCTCATGAGCGTGGAAGAACGAATGAGATACATTTCAACGTTGGTGGCGCACTTTCTTGGGCCCCCCCCCCCCCCCCCCCTCCCCCCCCCCCCCCCCCCCCCCCCCCCCCCCCCCCTGGGCAGGGGGGGCGGAGGGGGGGCCCTTCGAGACTGTGATTGCGCAACGCTGACGTACCGTCCATTCTCAAAATAGGGGGGAACAATTTTCTCACGCGAAAAATAAAGAGTTTTTGGCATCCAATCTTAACATCTTGTCTTTTGTAGTTGTAAAAGGTTGTTATTTACCTTAATTTTTATCATCCAATGACAAAAATTGTATTGAAAATAAAAAAAAAGCAGTCGAAAAAATTAAGCGTTGACGTACCGTTGATGCACGTAGAGATTGTGCACAAATACTAAAACGACGTTGACAAATACCTCCCCTAAAAAGGGCAATAATAATCGATAAATTTTGAAAAATCGTGCTTCGAACCCACTCACTTTTTTCCATGGATACGTTTAAAAAGGATGTAGCAGTGATATACTGAATTTTAAAAAAAATCTGCCTGTGAACCCCTTGCGTTTTATCGTGTTGTTTTCGAACGAAAATGGCAGAAAATGACATCGCCCCAAAACAAATTCGTGTAGATCGTGCCTGTGTACCTGGCTTTGCGGACGTTATATGAATCACTGAATTCGGAGAGCGAGCGCGGAGCAAATTTGTACGTGTTTCAACGGTGCGCTTCGCGGTAGCGATCTATACGTATTTACTGTGTGAGATGTGTGGCTCATGAGCGTGGAAGAACGAATGAGATACATTTCAACGTTGGTGGCGCACTTTGTTGGGCCCCCCCTCCGCCCCCCCCCCCCCCCCCCCCTCCGCCCCCCCCCCCCCCCCCCCCCCCCCTGGTATAGGGTACATAAACCAGCTTCCAGAGGGGGTGTTTGTCCCTAATAAATATTAGTGCCGTCCACGCAAAAAAAAATTATTACTGTCAGACGTACCAAAACGCGGATGCCTTAAACTGGTGTATTCCATTTCCACCCCAGAGATAGAAAAGGGGTAGGCCTATATTAACTCTCACATCAGAACCCATAAATGTGCACCGTGACCCACCCCCAAACATAACGTAAAATGGGGCAACTTTGTCATGCTGGGTAACTTTGGCCACTACATGCAAAAAACAACCTTTTGTTGATGATTTTACTTGTATTTTTGGACATAGTTTTTATTATTTATGTAAATGATCAAAAAAAGAGTTTAAAAATAACATCAAACTGGATTTTATGTGATATTTTAGAAATGTTTTTCCCCAAACGATCTGACCAAAGTTACCCTAACCCTAAATTTTCTTTAATGAGTATAAAACGTACAATACGCTTCCGGAAACTTATTTAACTCATTGTGTGTAACGAGGGCGATCGTCAATTTTAGCTTTTCAGAAAATTCTGGGGTGTTTGAGGAATCAAATCGATTTTTATTTGTATTTTTTTTTTTGTGCAAACGGATTTTATTTACGGTCAACAAATGTTTGTTGGCTCAAACCCAACTCTATTGTAAAACATAACACGGAAAATATAACATTATTGTTTAATATGCAAAAATATATTGTAAATTGTCTGAAAATATTGACCAAGGTTTCCCATTTTACGGTACAATGTCCACCACACTGACACTGCGTGGGCAACGAGCAGTCGTTCGTGTTCCCTGCAATTGAAATGGTTTGATCCTGACAACCTGCATGTTGAAAATACCATTGAAATTCCCGCCACGTACGTATCCCATTGTACATAGCTGGCCTTGTAACAATAGAAGCAGGGATCAGTCCTTGCAAACGCCATTGTCCATGTACATATCTGGCGTGTCGGTCACGCGACCAGCGGGGGGAGGGTGTGTCTACTAATGATTATAATAATCATGTAGATCGTGTGCCAGACCTTATTATGAATAACAATAAGCTACGGTACAGTCCCAATAGTTCATTGGATGGAACGCAAGCACCGCTGACCTCACGAACACTCGCATGTGCTGATTGGCTAGTCTTGCGTACAACGGTAATTTACGGTCTAAAACCACTGACCTCTATACATGGACAGATCATCCATTGTTTCATTTTGAAGTCGGCATGCAAAGAAGTGCAACATGGCGGACCCACGAAGTCACTCTGTGAGCCAATGAAATGTCCAGGTGTAGAGTTCAGTTGGTTGGTAAATCCACTGACCTCTACAACTGGACATTTCATTGGCTCACAGCAGTGACGCCATGTTGCACTTCCAGTTCGCGCCGACTTCAAGTGTTAGCACAGCAGAATATGGACAATGATCCGTCCAGGTGTTGAGGTCAGTGTCTAAAACGCACGAACTCTAGTTCAACTAACGCCAACTCAAAACGTAGGCGAACGTTCGCGCAAACAGTTCGCGTAAGTGGAACGCAGCCCAGGTGTCTTAAATAAACAAAGCAAAGTTCCCCGCAGTAAAGATTGAAGAGGTTAATTCCCAGGGACTACAAAACAATTTCTAGCTGGAGAAACAAAACGCTTTTGCTTTTTGAAATTTAAATGTGGTTGGTTATAAATTTCCAATAACACGTTCGGAATCGTCATTCCCAAACCCTGTAGCCCAGCCCAGCCCCCCTCCCACTAATCGGAAAAAGATGTAAGTGATATTTATGAGGTTTGCCAGGGAATATAAAACAATTGCCAACAAGATTAAGTTTTTTACCAATAACACGATAGAATCATCACCCTCAAACCCTTACCATATTTTTTGCAACAAAAGTGGTAAATATTATTAAATACCAATAACACGATATAATCATCATCCTCAAACCCTTATATTACCATATTCAAAAAACAAATACACGATAATAACCTATGACTGTATGCGGTCACGTAGCTTAGGGAAATCACCGCTCAAACTGTATAGGAGGTTGGCTGTGACGCGACGCAGTAAATTATAACTTGTCTGTACGTTTCGACTGAACTAAGTCAGCCAACAGAGGGCGCTATTTAAAATCTCGGAAGCATACAGAAAATGGCTTAAAACACAGTTTATAAAAGTCGGGTTTTTTTCAAAACAAAAAGGAACTTCGCCCAATTTCCGCCGAATTACTTTTGTTACCACATGTTTAATCTACCATGTTATGAAGAAATAAGGACATTTGGTCCAGGCCTATAGTGGCTTATTATGAAAATGTGTAACTGTATAAAAACGAAAAATGAAAAAAAAATATTTAGGTTTGTGAGTAAATTTCGGTACACGATTTATATCTTATTACAGTACTTTAGGATTTTTTTTCATATTATATTTTATACCACTAGAAAGAGTACATCATGGGCAATATGTTAAATGTTAATTTTTTTCATAGCTTTTTTATTATTTGTGTGGCAACTATTTTATTAAAACATAAGAAGTGTGTACTTTATTATATTTCAACTTTATCCTTTTACACATGTTAAAGGTATCCCCAATGACGCAATACACATTTTAAGAAATTAAATGTAATAACAATCGGATGTTTAGACTTGGCAGAAGTTAAAAAATAACAAATCTAAAAATAAAAAAAACGGACCAAATGTCTGGGTCTTAAACCACTGTGCCCTGATGAAAATTGTCTTAAAAAGTTAGAAAGAGTGACACACCACGAATGAACTTACCTGTTAGAAAATGTAACTGAGCTTCTAGATGCTTCTTTAAAACAGGCACCCTCATAAAATGAACTATAACCAGTTTGCGCCAAGATTAATTGTACATGTACATTGACTGGGCCCAGACACGCGATTCTTTTTTACGAACCTCAATCCGAGGCGGGTATAGGTCGGCATCTGTGGGAAGCACACTATGATTTTTCTGGCTTCGCTCGCTCAGGCTGTGAGCCGGTCGCTGACAGTTATTTCCGGCCTTGCTCGTGACGTGTTTATTTGTCATCCGACACAAACTGTTAACCTGCTCTGTATGCTCCTAATGCTCTTGGGCTTAAACGGATGTAATATGTCCCGGTATTTTGACATCGTAAACCACTGCCCAGGCATTTCAACTTGCCAACTGTGTGCAGTACACATAAACGATTGTGATGCACTATAATCCATAGTGGTTGTCTGAGGGATATAATGCTTCTGCATTTGTAAAACCTAAGGATAAATATGCACGTGCAGTGTTGATCGATTTTAGTTTTTCTCGGTCTATACACATATCTAAAGTATATAACACAGCTGTCATGAAAACTGTCAATTCAAACATTTGTCTATTCAAACATTTGTCTGTTCAAACATTTGTCTGTGTTAATATTGACGAGCTGCGCGGCAAAGCAGATGCGATCCTGTGTAACACAAATACCGGGGGGAGTTGAGTTGAGTTGAGTTGGAGTTGGAGTCTGTAGGTTCATCTGTCTGCGAAATATTATTTCATATATTTGTTGTTGGTTGACTGTGTTTATACTAGAAACAAACCGTTCACATACAACTTGTCCCTGTATACAAAAAAAGTGCAACTTTTTCGGCATCTTCATCAAGAATTGCATATTTTAGGGAGGCGTTAATTGACCAAGAGATACTCGGTAGTTTTGGGGTTATACCAAAAAAAATAGTGGAAAACTACTTTCGTCTACTGTAATGATTGCTCCTTCGATAGCTACAACGCTAATTACATGTTGTAGCATACACTATTATGCCATAATACAGGGTACGGATTGCCGAGAGGCAGTAATAACCAGACGGAGCTAGCTCCTTATTCGTTTGTATTTAAACGATTATACAGATATATATTTAATGAAATTTCGTATACATTATACACGTACACATAATCTTCCTTATTCAAATTAGACACCCTTTGGAAGTTCTGCCCAGTTGTCTTTTTGTCTTCTTTTTTTTCATTTATCTATAGATATCGGATGCTGATTTTGACAAACAAATGGGGCTGGCGGACAACAGACCAGAAGCAGAAACTACCCCGTAGGACGTGAACTTGGGCTGTCGTCATCCCGTTAATTTTAGTCACACCGTGAAAACTCCCTTCTGGTCATTTTACTTGTTAAAAGGGGTACATCGATCTGAAATCCCCGAAAATGTTATGTTTTGGATTGTTTACTTATCCTATTTCAAACATATGGTTGAAAAGAAACCAACCTCTTATACCGTTCCCGAAGAAAGACGAAAAACAAAACCCGTGTTTTCTTACGTTTGACGCGGCGGACATTTTGGGTTATTCGTAGACGCATTTCCGGCCGTCGTGTAATAATGACTGGCTGTATCTCGTGTAATCAGTTTTATTAGGATTAAGAGCAACTCGTCCTAACTTGCGACTCGTTCTTGGATCGATTTCACCGAAGTTAAGACGGGTTCAACACGTCTATAACTTCAGAAGCAACGTGGCTGAATTCGTCTTGATTTAGGATAATTTCATTGTTCCGAGGGTCGTCTTATCCCATTATTACGTGCGTTAATAAAAATATGTATATTATCTCGAAATCATTGCATTATATTTTTGTTGAAGACAAAATGTCGGCCTAGAATTATAGTTTCGAAGAAGAAACAAATTTGAAAAGATGTTTGATACGTATGTATAGTTTTTAAAACAAAATATTTATACACCAACAACTAGTCGACTCTGTCGTATGGAACGTGCAGAACTACCGTACAATATTGTAATGCGCAGACTAGTTTGCGCGTTTCTTTTCAACGACTGTTTCCTCTAGCGGTAAAAACAAACATGAAACAGCTATCAAATTGGTAGTTGCGATGCGTCTTTCATAAGATGAGTTTAGTGAAATCGATCTTAGGACACGTCTTAGCCAAAATCGATCTTTGTTTAAGCTGGGACAAGACCTAAGTCCTAAGATGAGTCGGAAGATAAGACGACTTTCGGGAAATCGGGCCCTGGTGCCGCAAATAGTGCATTGATTGAATACACTACCAACATCACACTGGGAATTGAGGTTCCATGCCACTCTAGCTTCTAAATAAAACCTAGACATTTGCAAAACTGTTCTGAATGATGATTTGCGTATAGATTTGTGTGATTTGGGGCTACCTGAGAAGTGGTCAGGAAAGACCACAACTGTTGCTTACATTAGTCCCAGGCCTGCCATAATTATTGATTGTGACAGCTGCAAGCTGGCTATACACAAAGGATTAGTTTGCTACACAACTGAATAAAGAACTAGAGTTCTCATGTCGGATTGGAGGGTGAACGAACTCTGTGTCAAAAATGCATTTGCAGCCTTCATATAGGTCGGGTGCAAGGTAAATACCAAATGACTTTCAGCGGAATTAGCCCAAATTACAAAAGTGCCTCACGAGTGAGTCGCTCCGTTTGTCAGAGACTACTCAAGGAAGCTGGTACCTGGATGGCATGAAAAGGCTTACTCTCGGATAAAATGTTAAAGCCATAAATATGGCTCTATCAAGTACCATAGTTGTGATGATCCCGTTAGTGCGGCGACCTATATTTTTAACCGCGATATCGATAGCCTGTTTCTATAGACGGCTATTCGGTATCTCCGCGTTGAGATTACACAAGCATTTGGCCATTCAGCGACCAAACTTTGCGAACTTTTTAACCTCGGGTGTGCGCTTTTTTATACTGTCCGATTGTTTGTCTTTTTGTGGACCCTGACCTGGTTAGATTTGGTATCAGTGGTCGATAATATATACATTTATGAGCTTTGTTTTCGTCAAGTGTTAACCATAATTGCCAACATGTAGACGTTTTGTACACACGTAAGGATGCGAGCTGTAGCCATAGGCCTTACAATATGAGAAAACCCTAAATTCGTCATAGGGCCTTTTTGAAACTGTTGCTTTTTCTTCGGCTTCTGCTTCTGCTTCGCCTCCGAATTCCGAATCACTGAGAAGCAAATAGAAACGGAAGCAAACGGAAATTAATAGTCTAACCTTCTTATTCCTCCATGGTCTAACTTATGGGTTCACATCAATCGGGTGAATGTTTCTGAAGCACAACAGGTTCCAGAATGTGGCTGGATATTTCGCAGTTGGAAAACTAAAATCGTCTTATTAAAGCCTAACGTTTTTTTAGTAAAGTTGCGCTGTCGAATTTTTTTTAGGTCTACGAACTTTTTTTCTTCGGGCCATCCAGATGCGCCGAAACAGCGGCCACGTCGGTAAAGTTCAAGAAACTTTTGGCCGTTGCGGGGTCAGCTGACATTGTCATCAGAAGTGCTTTATTAATACCGCTTTAAAGGCGCAGTGGCTTACAAGTTGCATATAATATTATTGACTATGGCAAAGTAAACGGTTAAATATCCACGGTATCAATGTTGCCATTTCAATGTCCTTCCAATAAAGTACCGATGTGCGACGTCAGTTGTCGTTGAAATGGCTCCACACCATAGAGTTATATTATAGAAAATATAGAGAGCGCACTCGCTATACTAACTATCATAACTATCTCTAGTTTCTATAATAATATAACTCTATGCTCCACGCATTGACTATAGTCGACTGAAACATCCTTGCAAAAGCACAGTGAAATGGTTGAGCAGCTTTTATGTAGAGTCAATGCCTTGCCAACAGCCAACAAGATTTGCATGGCAAAAAGGCAAAAAATTGACTTTTGTAGTCTATAATTATGCAGGCCTGTTTTTCTATCTCAAGTTTCTATAATAATATAACTATGCTCCACACATTGACTAGTCGACTGAAACGTCCTTGCAAAAGCACAGTGATGTGGTTGAGCAGCTTTTATGTAGAGTCAATGCCTTGCCAACAGCCAACAAGGTTTGCATGGCGAAAAGGCAAACAATTGACTTTTGTAGTCTATAATTATGCAGGCCTGTTTTTCGAGCTCTAGTTTATATAATAATATAACTCTATACTCCACACATTGACTAGTCGATTGAAACGTCCTTGCAAAAGCAAAGTGAAATGGTTGAACAGCGTTTGTGTAGAGTCAATGCCTTGCCAACAGCCAACAAGGTTTGCATGGCGAAAAGGCAAACAATTGACTTTTGTAGTCTATAATTATGCAGGCCTGTTTTTCGAGCTCTAGTTTATATAATAATATAACTCTATACTCCACACATTGACTAGTCGATTGAAACGTCCTTGCAAAAGCAAAGTGAAATGGTTGAACAGCGTTTGTGTAGAGTCAATGCCTTGCCAACAGCCAACAAGGTTTGCATGGCGAAAAGGCAAAAAATTGACTTTTGTAGTCTATAATTATGCAGGCCTGTTTTTCTATCTCTAGTTTCTACAATAATAAAACTCTATGCTCCACACATTGACTAGTCGACTGATACGTTCTTGCAAAAGCACAGTGAAATGGTTGAGCAGCTTTTGTGTAGAGTCAATGCCTTGCCAACAGCCAACAAGGTTTGCATGGCGAAAAGGCAATAATTGACTTTTATGCAGGCCTGTTTTTCTATCTCCAGTTTCTATAATAATATAACTCTATGCTCCACACATTGACTATAGTCGACTGAAACGTCCTTGTAAAAGCACAGAGTCAATGCCTTGCCAACAGCCAACAAGGTTTGCGTGGCGAAAATGCAATAATCTACTTTTGTAGTCTATAATTATGCAGGCCTGTTTTTCTATCTTTAGTTTATATAATAATATAACTCTATGCTCCACACATTTACTAGTCGACTGAAACTTCCTTGCAAAAGCACAGTGAAATGGCAGCTTTTATGTAGAGTCAATGCCTTGCCAACAGCCAACAAGGTTTGCATGGCGAAAAGGCAATAATTGACCTTTGTAGTCTATATGTAGGCCTGTTTTTCATTTCATTTAATGCCACACAACAGATTCGAGCTATAGCTCTATGTGGAAGCCATCATTGGGTACAGTGCACGGCATCCATTCTCAGGGTCTTGTGTTATTGTTGCACACGGGGACGCGCAATTAACATAAGGATTAGATACATGTATTTCCCTTCGTGCACTTTTTGAGCAATGTTTTAATTATTAAGGCAGTCACAAGATTACCTTTAAGCTAAAGTCGACCTATTGTACGACGGTGTAGTAGTGCACTTAAAAATAGCACCGTCTGTTTGCTGATCAATGCTCCCGGTAATGATAAGGCAGATAAAGACTTATTTTTAGGCCTGAGATTAAAACCAAGAGAAACGAACTAAAATACAGTCTGTCAGAACGAAGTCGTCATTGCGATAGAAACTCTAAGTTGATATTGGAAGGCTTATAATCCGCTGTTGATGTCTCTCGGAGCTACTTGCTGAATCGGGATCTTGAGAAGAAAAGCGCCAAAAACTCTCATCCTCAAGGATAGTCGCAGCAGGGAAGTTGGAGTGTTCAAGACTGAGAAGAAACACATGCGCGGTATCTTCCTTCTTGCAGTATTTCCTGACAGCATCACCGGCTGTCTTTGGGTCGTGCTGAGATGGCTTTTTACTGGCAGTTGTACGAGGACGTCACTTGGAAGATTTACGTTGGACTTGTGGCGGTCGTCTGCTTGGCCGTCTACTCGTTCAGGCGGTGGAACACGCCGGCGTTCTACCGGGGCACAGCGTCACTGAACGGGAAAACCGTCATTGTAACAGGTAAGGGGGATAATGTAAGCTCAGATCGTGAAATTAATTGTAGGCGATCTCGGAGTCAAGTCTGTAAGTTGTGGTTATAAGCCGCATAGGATAGGTCTATAAGTAGGCGGGATCGTTTTAAAACGTGCTCCAAACCGTGGAGACGTGTCAATTGGATGTGGAGACGTTATGGTTTACGTTAATGTCAGTAACCAACGCAACCGGTCTCCTTCTTAAATTGTGTACATATCACAATTGACCAATATTTGTGTGTATATCACAATTTAAGAAATTGTACATGCGCAGTAATGCTGGCAAAACGGAGGTTGGCTCTCAAAAAGTGAATAAACAAGTGTATGATGTTCTTAATTACTTGAATTAGTTTATAAGAATTGTTGTTAATGCGGTAATAGGAACTTTTTTCTTTCTTTCTATACCCTAACCCGACTTTTCCCTTATCCTACCTCAAACTTAAACCAACTAATTAGGAATTAGGAACATCATAAACTTGTTTATTCACTCTTTGAGAGCCAACCACCGTTTTGCCAGCATTACTGCGCATGTACAATTTCTTAAATTGTGATATACCCACAATTGGTCAATTGTGATATGTACACAATTTAAGAAGGAGACCGGGTTGAACCAACGGGTGGGTAAACATTCATTTTAACCAACGTTGATTAATAAATCTAACCAAGTTTAACCAACGTTGGTTAGCAGGTGAACTACACGATACTTGGTTTTAAAAAATGGTAAAAACATGAACACATGTTCACGAGCGTTGGGTAAAGTGTACCGAACATTGGTCAAATTGGACAGAAAATACACACTGTTGGTTACAATTTCAACCTAGTTTTTTTAACCAACCAAATGTTAATAAATATTTTGATAGTATGCATGCATGAAGTACGGTTGAAATTGTTGAAAAGTAATATACCCACCATAAAAATAGTTGTCAGTAAGCCGATTGTCGTGCTGCATAATATGCCGACATTTGGCAGCGGTCAAATTACAGTTACCAGTTCGCACCGGATGACGTATATAAACGGATGACGCATAAACACGCCAAGTTCAAGTTCGGAAATGTATGTCAGCAGCGCGCAAGGCCGGAAATGCGTGGGTGTGCTTCCCGGCACTATCAGCCTGAACACGCTTCGGATCGAGTTTCGTTAAAAATAATCCCGCCCGTCGGCTCGGCGTTGTTAAAATAATCCCGGCGCGAACTGGTTAAACAGAAGCCTTACAAATTGTAGAGTTGCCTTAATAATTCTAAACAGAAAACCACAAAATCGCGAGCGTTTTACATCTGAAGGTGTACTTGCAGACAGTTTAGTTGGTAATGAAGGTGCCAAATTGTCTGAATTTTGTTTTGGCTTCTTCTCTCGAAGGTTCAAATACGGGCATCGGCTACGAGTCGGCACTGAACTTCGCCCGCCGCGGGGCGCGAGTCATCCTGGCATGTCGTAACCCGTCCAAGGGGGAGGGAGCAGCCGTTAGGATCCGAGAACTGACGGGCAACAACCAGGTGGTGTTCCGGCTGCTGGACAACGCCAGGCAGGAGTCCGTGAGGGAGTTCGCCGGGGTGATACTCCAGGAGGAATCGCGGCTGGACATCCTCGTCCACAACGCCGGTGAGTCGAGCGACGTACCTCAGGGCCCACGTGAGGGGAAGGGTTTGTTACGGGTGCCTCAGTTTTGGAGGAGGGATGAGGCGCGCCTCCCCCTATTTTTTTTAGTTGGGACGGCGTGTAGCCTGTAGTGGTTAGGGTTTGTGACTCAAGATCAGAGGATCGGGGTTTAAAGCCAGCTACTGGCCATATGTTGTGTCCTTGGGCAAACCACTTTACCCCTACTTGCCTTTCTTCACCCAGGAGTGTAAATGGGTACCGGCATTAGCTGGGGAGTAACCTGCGATGGACTAGCGTCTTATCCAGGGGGAATATAAGACTGAATTCTTAGTCGTTTCATGCTAGAGAAACCGGAGTTAAACTGGTTGGCTCGTGACAGGCTTTATTACTACGTACGGGCAACTAATTATAACCATATCTCAGGTGTTTCCCGTTGCCATGGGGACGAGAAGACAGAGTGCGGCTACGACCTCCAGTTTGGCATCAACCACCTCAGCCCTTTCCTCCTAACCCACCTGCTGCTACCCTTGCTGGAGAGGAGCTCCCCGAGCCGGGTCCTGGTCGTCTCCTCCATCGCCCACAAGATGGCCAACACTCTCTGCTACCTGCGCTCAAACCAGGCGTGGGAGGAGACCGTGGCCTACGCCACCTGCAAGCTCGCTAACATCCTCTTCGCCGCCGAGCTGGCACGCCGGACGCAGGGCCGGGGCGTGACGGCCTACTCGCTGCACCCCGGCATGGTCGACACCAGTATTTTGCACCCGCGCTCCAGCAGGCTGCACGGGAAGTTGCTGCTGCTCTTTTCTCGAAACCTTTTGAGGTAGGATTGTTTTGGGGTATTTGCGTTTTGTTTAAAGAGTAAATGTTCCATGGCCTTGTGGTCTAAAGCATATTGAATTCGTGTTCTGTTGGCAATTCTGCAGGTCGTATGTTTTGCGGCCAGCCTGGACTAGGGCACACCGCCTAATATTGGGAGAGGCATTATTAATGCCTTGCAGTGGACTATAGTTACTTTTCCATTCCAACCCTATTCATGCTGTGAAGAGATCAGCTTATCTTGTCTTGTTCCAGTGCGAGTGGCTGGTTCGTCCACACTTTCCTTTGGCCTTATGATGGGCGATTTGCATAAATAAGTACGTTTCTGCTTGTGGTTGGCACGCACACGTACACGCGTTTCGGAACAACTTTTGTTTTTGCCAAAATCGCCACCTTTTAACTTTTCTCAGTGGCATAAAGTTTGTTATTATGCCTCGAGCTACGGTTTTATTTTACTAACCGGATTTTATTTCTTCGGTGAATAGACAACGGAGCAAAAAGCTCAAGTTTATTTTCTTTTTTTGGGTGGATTCTCCTCTAGACCGTTCTGCATCTCGCTCGAAGCCGGTGCCCAGACGACTCTTTACTGCGCGCTGGAGGAGTCCCTCACGTCGTACTCGGGCCGTTACTTCGCCGACTGCAAGCTGGCCACGCCGAGCAAGCTAGCCCGGGACGAGAAAACCGCCTCGCAGCTCTGGGACCTGAGCTGTAAGCTGACGGGCATCGACGATTACTGATGCTAGAATTCACATTCTGGTATACGGAACGATGAAGTTTGGTCATTAGCCACCGATGTCAACTTTGATCGACAGGAGTATCATAGCGATTTTAGTTTGGCAAATGTGTGATATCATTGGAGCTTTAGCTGTGGCGTCTGTTTGGGTGTTATCACTTTTGTATTCACTTTTGCACGCACAAAAACAGGGCAGCGTCACAATGTTCACTATAAAATTTAAATCCCCTAACCCATTCATTTTGTTCAATTACAGCAACAGCAAATGGTGTATACTACCTTTTAAAAAGATATGTTAAAGCAGGAAACAGGGATGATGTCAACATAAGCGCAGGGGCGTCGCGAGAACATTTTCATTGAGGGGGTGTGGTATTAAATTTGCCGACTCTGAGCCGAGCGATTGCAAAGCCATTTACGGCGTTTGTCGGAGGCCCGCTTAAGAGCCCCTGAAATTTTTTTAATTCTAGATGCTCTGTGGTGCACTCCGAGGCATTTCCTGGCTACTTCCCCTGACTCTGTGAATCAAAATTGCCCACCAAAAAATAAGTATTTTTTATTGCATTATTGCGCTGAGCGGAACTCATCACAGAGCGGGGAGGGGATGACTGGCATCATGATCAAAAGGTGATCAACATCAAGACACCCCCACACGCCCAGTCGCTACGCCCCTGCATAAGCGGCTCGGGCAACGTGTCGAACCCGTGAGCCGGTTTTAAGCTTACTTATTTAAAAGCGGCCAATAACATTAATGCGATAATTATATTAAAATAGTCATTGGTCGGAAAAAGTTGTTTCTTGTATTCACATTAAGAAATAAAGGTTCAAATTTGCACCCTATAGTTGGTACAATAGTTGGTACAACAGTAGTCTTTGCCTAAGACAAAATGAGTTTGATCGATCGTGTACGTCGCGTGTTCGTTTCACGCAGTGCGCCTATATAACGACTTCATTATAGACCAGCTCCTTCGCTCACACATACGTCTTTGAAAAATAGCGGTTTAACTTTTCCTTATTTCTCTACAGGCTTTTTAAGGGAGCCAATCAGCGATCGCAGAACCGCGATTATCAACACGTACTACCCGCACACACGAAATTCCTTTGTGAAGCAGCGTTAATTAGATACGCAACGCAGGCCAGCGCGACCGTCAAATGGTACTTGACTGCCTAAAGATTCGACGCCTATGTTATTCGAATGGTCGAATTTGCACTAAAAGTTCATCCCCCCATTTTAAGCAATTTGCAAAGACCACTTTGCGCGTGATCGAGGGAGCTGATAAGAATATCGTGTCGTTAGCGGGCGCACTGTTCTTTGCAGGTCTTTTGCACAGAATATAGTACAATAACAGCACCCCCGGGGTGCAAAATTGATAAACCCCAGCACACCGCACCTTAAAGGTGCAAATTTGCACCCTTCGGGTGCTGCCATTGTATCAAAATAGGAGGCAAATTTGAACCTATATTTCTTAGTGTGTTCTGTTACTTTCTTTTGACTCGCCCTGTAAATCTATACTGAAATTACGGTGTTTTTTGTTCTTTTAATATAAACAAAATGTAGTGTACAGTTCGTTTAAGGTAAAATTATATTTTCCTCTACATTCTAAAAACTGAAGTGTTGAATCAAACGCTTGATTTTGGTGAGTGTCACTTTAAAGTGTTTAATTCAACATTTTAAAATGTTAAATCCAACACATAAACTGTTAATTCAACATTTTTTATGTCGATTCAAACCTTTTAAAGTGTGGTCACTCACCGAACTCATGTTGGCCAAAGTGTTGGATTCAACACTTCAGGTTTTAGAGCGTATTTTTGTATAAGTACCTCGTTCTGATTATTAAGTGATTTTTCATTTTACATCAATCGACAACTGAAATCTTGGGAAAACGCAAGCTAAAAGGAACAGATCCGAACATTACACCAAGTGCTACGAATCCACACGCATTCGTTTTGAATTATTTGTATTATTTTTCAACACAGATATGAATACTAGAACCTGCTCATATTTTCAGATAAGAACTTCAAACAACTGTTTGTGTGCCCTTGTAACAGTAATTTGTGTCGTCTGACACATTCCAAAGTTTCTAATCTAAAAAATATACCAACATTTTATCAAACCTGTACAGAGAGATGGGTTAATTGCCTCTAAAGGTGTATTGACATTGAGTGATAATTCCAAATATGGGCATTGAAGAAAGACGCGGCGGGAATAGTATTGTGCAATTTCTGTCACGCGGGTGTACATTGGCCACGGGTTAGAGTTAAAGTTGAACATTGATTTGTTTTTTAACCGTGCGAGACGAATTATACGGAGACTACACCATAATGTGTAGTCTTCGATAAGTCGAATGCGGCCAATGTAATCTAAGGTCCAAAGTTGTCAAAATGTCGCTTTCATTTTTTGTAAATAATAAGGTACATGTAAAGACGACCATACAGTAGAACATGTACTATCAAGTAATCTGCAAGGGAAATCCGCTTACTTTAACCAATACTTAAATGTCTATGTTAACCGAAAGTTATTTTGTATATTACAAGTGTAAATATTAAACAAAAGTCAGTTTTGAACAAATGAGATACTAGTCAACATTAATGTGTGTATTATTTATTAAACATTTAGATTAAGTCAACACATTCGGTCAACAAATTGAACCCCGGTATCAAATGATCAAGAGCAGTAATGCTCGTAGTCTTGTTTGCAAGACGATCTTCGCGATGCGGTGCGCCCTCTAACGTACGCCGTAGACCACGCGCGAATAACCTTCGCTGTTATCGAAGTTCATTGCGTGTATGGTACGGCGTAGGTTAAAGGACGCCCGCATCGGCGGCCTACGCGCGCTGCATATACTGCGATTAAGATCGTCTTGCAAACAAGACTATAATGCTCGTAGCATTTTTTGGCAACTATAGGTATTTACACCGCCTTACTCGTCCCCGAGAAACATTCATGTATTTTAATGTTATTCTGAACAAGAAAAACAAATGGGAAATCAGTTGGAAATGGGTAAAAAAATATATATTTGTGACACGATCAAGCGGAATGAGTCGGATGTCATGTAGTTTTAAAGAGGGCATCTGTACGTTTTAAAAACTGAAAACCCCATGTTGATACGATGTTTTGTTGTCGAGTTATGTACATTTGTTTAAATAACAACGAAGAACACAGTTCTGATTAAAACATTTTTGGGATTCACGACATCCGACTCATTCCGCTTGATCGTGTCACATTTATTTACGACCTTTACATCTGGATTTTTGTTTTAAGTCAACCTGGTTCGATACGTTTGTTTTCGCATGGAAATGAAAACGACGTGAAGATTTCAAATAGAGTTATATATTTATTCAGGCTCACGTTTCGATCACGCTTTTAAAAGCGAAAGGTCATTTTTTTTTGGCACGATATTTCTCTTTCACGTCATGCGATTTTTCAGTATCCATATATTGAGGTGCTAGTAACAATTTTACAAAGGCCTTTTCGGAGAGAAATTTTCTTAAGAATTCAATGTATCAATTTTTTTAAACTGACTTTTACACGCTAATTTTCCTATTTGAGGGGTCCGGAAGCGCGCCACCAAGGGTCAGCTTTCACGCTCTTAAAGGCCGAGTTCGGGCGGTCTGTTCTTGACACGCGTATCTTGTTCTTGCAAAACCCTGGTGGATAGGTGGTGTGTGTTCTTGTTCCGAGTGCAATGTTCACGGGTCGCGTTCCCGCCGTTCGAGCGTAAGAACAGAGTTCGCGTGTCAAGAACAGACCGCCCGAACTCGGCCATTAGTTATTGTCACAACAGGGGTGCGTTCCACTCACGCGAACTGTTTGCGCGAACGTTCGCCTACGTTTTGAGTTGGCGTTAGTTGAAGTGGAACGGTATTTTAAAAAGTACGTTTTCAAAATGGCGGTCCCCAGTGACAGTGAGATTGTTGGGTTGGCTGTTTTTTGTCCAGCTCATTATTTTTCTTTAAAAGATCCCTGTGAATGCTCAAAACAATCAACCGTTTAAAACGAAAAGTATGAAACGTAAATCAAAACCGACACAACAACACTGCCGTCTGCTAACCTCTTCGCCATCTTTAAAATACGTCACTGGCCAACAGCGAACAGCTCGGAATGTCGTTCGCCGTTTTCGCTAACGTTCGCCAACATAATTGGCGCACATTGCGTTCCACTCACGCGAACAACGTTAACGTTGGCCAACGTTGGCAACGTTCGCGTGAGTGGAACGCACCCCTGGATTATTTATAAAATAATGAAACAGAACTACGATGAATGGCTGCTATGCGCAACAAGCATGAAATAGGGTGTTGTGGTTAGTGGTGGTTGTTGACCACTGTTGGTGGCAGAGGCTAGCTGTCTGACACCTTTTAATTTGTACACAATGGCAGTATTACGTTTCCGACATTTCTAGGCCAAGACTGGGCCAATGTTATAACCTGATTATGTTTCAGACATTTTGAGGTTTGAAAATGTCTGAAATGTAATCGGTGATTAGGAAGCTTATACGTTTCAGACACTTGAAATGTCTGAAACGTAATCGCTACTTATACGTTTCATACGTTTAATGTCTGAAACGTAGACATTTATTGTTCACGTGACGTTCCAGACATTTTTAGACTAACAAAAGCGTTTCAGGTAGTGATATCTATAGTGATATTAGATCTCGTAGTCCATAGTACCCGTCGCCGAATTTTCGCAACCGGGATACGTTTAATGGGCCACGTATACGTAAACTTATCTCTGTAGTTGGGACGATAGTTTCAAAGAGTATTCCATTCTTCTTTGACACAGTTTGTTTAACGCATACAATGTACAAAGGTTTATTATTAATAGTCGACACACATGCACTCAAACTAAAACGTGTTGCACGGCCGACGGTCCACATACAGCACAGCATGCAATGTATATGTAGCGTATATCATTCAAAAATCTAGTAAAAGCTGACAATAATCCTTATCTGAGACCGTGTGTCATTTAAGTCTTCGTACACGCTGAAAATAGTCGAACAAATTGAGTCCATAACTGTTAATGCAATGGGAAAGCTGAAATGGGTTATTACGATTCTTGTGGCACTGTATGCTGTGTACTACTACTGGATGTTCATCCACACGCAATGCGTGTACACTGGAGACGTGAAACTGCACGGCAAGACTGTCATTATTACAGGTAATAAAGCTGACAAGTTTAAACATTGACTTGCAATTCTTCATGTATGCCTAAATAATTATTAATTTTGGCCTAAGGATGTGGGTGGGTGAAAAACGGAGCACTCTATACCATTCTTCAACTCGGGCTGGGCCCTATGTGTCTTTGTTGCCCTGTTAAAAAAAATGGTAGAAACATTTTGTTTGCTCTTGCCCACCGTGACCTCCTATTCTAGACGACTTATTCTGGGCGCTGGGAAGCGCTGATGCGGCTAAGGGTGCACTAGCCTAATTCAAGCCCCGTTGAAACCAGTCTAAAATCAACAACGTTCAGGGCCAATTTTCATGCAAACCGACATTACCTTGGTGTCTTAAACAACAATCAGATTATTGTCTTGGCCTTTATCTTTCCATTTCTTTTAAATCTTTCCATTTCTTTTGGTGGGTTAGCCAATTAACTGTTTTTATATTTACACCAAAAGAAACTTACCGCCCGAAAAGTGATACCTCCCGAGTCTACACGCAGCCATTTTACAAATGGCACCCCTCCACGTTCTAGGGCAATTAGGACCCATTTTTTATCGTAATTTTATCAAGTCTGCCCTCAGATTGAAGCCCTAAAACCAGGGAGTTGATCCTAGGCTAAATTTACACAATCCCACCATTTTAAAAACCAAACAGCATCAAAATTTAAAAAATAAATGGTGGGTGCACATTTTATGCTAATGAGCTCGCACTTCAATTCTCACTTCAATTAGGGTAGTGCACCCCTATAAGCTTCACAAAATGTCTGTGAGGGAAATAAGGGAAATACACGGCATTCTGAGTAGTGACCTATCGCAGCTGAGCCGCGGTACTGCATGGTGATTTTCAGTTACAGGTTACACACAGCAATTAATTAAGCTCAAAGCGCATCAGCGCTTCCCAGCGCCAATCCCAGCATTACACCCGATAACAAGAAATACAGAATACTTAACATGATTGGACAAAAGTATGCCACGTGACCTAACGCGTCATTTTGTGACTAATAAGACCGCGTTCGAATCTCTCGTCTATAGGATATTGTTTATAGGTGTTTGTCCATTACAATTACGCGCGAGCAGGCTGGCAATAGACGTAGCCGTAGCTATAGCTCTGTAAGTCCTTTTCTAGGCCAAGACTGGGCCAATGTTATAACCTGATTATGTTTCAGACATTTTGAGGTTTGAAAATGTCTGAAATGTAATCGGTGATAAGGAAGCTTATACGTTTCAGACACTTGAAATGTCTGAAACGTAATCGCTACTTATACGTTTCATACGTTTAATGTCTGAAACGTAGACATTTATTGTTCACGTGACGTTTCAGACATTTTTAGACTAACAAAAGCGTTTCAGGTAGTGATATCTATAGTGATATTAGATCTCGTAGTCCATAGTACCCGTCGCCGAATTTTCGCAACCGGGATACGTTTAATGGGCCACGTATACGTAAACTTATCTCTGTAGTTGGGACGATAGTTTCAAAGAGTATTCCATTCTTCTTTGACACAGTTTGTTTAACGCATACAATGTACAAAGGTTTATTATTAATAGTCGACACACATGCACTCAAACTAAAACGTGTTGCACGGCCGACGGTCCACATACAGCACAGCATGCAATGTATATGTAGCGTATATCATTCAAAAATCTAGTAAAAGCTGACAATAATCCTTATCTGAGACCGTGTGTCATTTAAGTCTTCGTACACGCTGAAAATAGTCGAACAAATTGAGTCCATAACTGTTAATGCAATGGGAAAGCTGAAATGGGTTATTACGATTCTTGTGGCACTATATGCTGTGTACTACTACTGGATGTTCATCCACACGCAATGCGTGTACACTGGAGACGTGAAACTGCACGGCAAGACTGTCATTATTACAGGTAATAAAGCTGACAAGTTTAAACATTGACTTGCAATTCTTCATGTATGCCTAAATAATTATTAATTTTGGCCTAAGGATGTGGGTGGGTGAAAAACGGAGCACTCTATACCATTCTTCAACTCGGGCTGGGCCCTATGTGTCTTTGTTGCCCTGTTAAAAAAAATGGTAGAAACATTTTGTTTGCTCTTGCCCACCGTGACCTCCTATTCTAGACGTCTTATTCTGGGCGCTGGGAAGCGCTGATGCGGCTAAGGGTGCACTAGCCTAATTCAAGCCCCGTTGAAACCAGTCTAAAATCAACAACGTTCAGGGCCAAGTTTCATGCAAACCGACATTACCTTGGTGTCTTAAACAACAATCAGATTATTGTCTTGGCCTTTATCTTTCCATTTCTTTTAAATCTTTCCATTTCTTTTGGTGGGTTAGCCAATTAACTGTTTTTAAATTTACACCAAAAGAAACTTACCGCCCGAAAAGTGATACCTCCCGAGTCTACACGCAGCCATTTTACAAATGGCACCCCTCCACGTTCTAGGGCAATTAGGACCCATTTTTTATCGTAATTTTATCAAGTCTGCCCTCAGATTGAAGCCCTAAAACCAGGGAGTTGATCATAGGCTAAATTTACACAATCCAACCATTTTAAAAATCAAACAGCCTCCTTTTTCAAAAACAAATGTTGGGTGCACATTTCATGCTAATGAGCTCGCGTAGAAATTCTCACTTCAGTTAGGGTAGTGCACCCCTAAGCTTCACAAAATGTCTGTTAGGGAAACGAACGGCATTCTGAGTAGCGTACTATGACCTATTGCAGCTGAGCCGCGGTACTGCATGGTGATTTCCAGTTACAGGTTACGCACAGCAATTAATTAAGCTCACAGCGCACCAGCGCTTCCCAGCGCCACTCACAGCATTACACCCGATAACAAGAAATACAGAATACTGAACATGATTGGACAAAAGTATGTCACGTGGCCCAACGCGTCATTTTTGTGACTGATAAGACCGCGTCCGAATCTCTCGTCTATAGGGATATGTGTTCGTCCATTACAATTACGCGTGAGCCGGCTGGCAATAGATGTAGCCGTAGCTAGCTCTGGAAGCCCGTTTCGGACACTTCCTTGTCTTCAGAATGATCTTCATCTTTCCGCAATGATGATCTAAAATGATGTCGGTCGTTCTTTAATTGCTATAGTTACAAGTTTAATACTTAGCACTGATCTTGTGTGATAAACAGGAGGAAACTCTGGTATCGGCAAAGTGACGGCCCTGGACTTGGCCCAGCGAGGCGCCCGGGTCATCCTCGCCTGTCGCAATCTCCAGAAGGCCGAAGACGCCGCCAGGGATATCAAGACCCGGACAGGCAACTCGGAGGTCGTGGTGCGCCACCTGGAACTATCTAGCCTGCGTTCAGTTAGGGACTTCGCTCGGCGAATCAACGAAGAAGAGACACGGCTAGACATTCTGATTAACAATGCAGGTATACGGAGAGCTAGAGAGTGTAACCGTCTTCCAATAAGCCTATGTGCGCTGACGACGTCATCAGTACATGTAAACGAGCAAACGTAAACGAGTAAATGTAAACGAGTGAAAAGCTCACTCATGATGGCCTCTTTTCGAGTGGTTTTCAATCTGTTTAGAGTAGTTTTCACTCTGAAAAATAAATCCATTTCTGAATCATTCTGTTAATTTGAGGTGGTGTTATAAGAGACTCGCTCTTTGGGGAGTAAGCGGCTTTTCGTTATTATTTTACATTAAAGGATCATCATTTGCTGATCCCACAGGGGATCTGCCACTATAGTCCTGCCTGCATGTAGCATTATATTATGTCGGTGCATGGAGACAGTTTTGGTGAAATTAAATTCCCTATTCACATCCTTCACAACAGGTATCGTGTTTGCAGGAAACAGCTCTACTACTGAGGACAACTTCCACTCAGTCTTCGGCATCAACCACTTCGGCCACTTCCTCCTGACCAACCTCCTCCTGGAGCTGCTGAAGAAGAGCGCCCCCAGCCGGGTGGTCACCGTCTCGTCAATGACACACTACGCGGTCAACGCGACAGAGATATACATGACCCGGGTCGACCCTTCGGGAGACTCCACCGTCCTCTACCCGGGCCTGCAGGTACACAACGTGTACCTTTTTCACACTATACTCTGGACTTACCCGGATGTTGATCATATTTTTTTGATGCAGCCTGAATGCATAAGAGTTCTGAGTATTGTTTTACTAAGGGAATAAATGTGTGTTCGATAGGTTTTAATCACTCTGTTTAATACCGCTTGATGTCTGGGTGCTGATAATTACCCGAGTCGAAGGCGAGGGTAATTATCAGCACCCAGACTCCAAACGGTATAAAACAGAGTGATTAATACCGACCGAACACACATTTATTCCCATTCATAAATACTTTTTTGTAAAATTCAGCTAAAAAGCCCAAACAATCGCGGAAAATTGTCGCAAGTAAATGTCGGTGTTTCGCCATTCTGTGTGTTTTCCCCTATCCATGTTCATGGGCCACTGTCAAATAACATGTTTCCGCCTCTGTCGCTCTACACAATACATGCAATAAAGCGTATTTACTATGAACCAGACTAAATGGACATCACTGCATTGGCAACCTCGTTCCCAGAGCTGTACGCTATTTTAACATGAACTTTTCAGGCTCGGTCAAGAGGTTTGCATTTATTGCTTTTTTTTCAATGGTTTTAAATTACAATTTATTTAAAAATGGTTTGAAGTATAATTATTTTCTCATCCCATATTTCCTGATCTCCGAAACCCACCTTTTTTGGGGGGAAAACAATTTATCTTCTTTCACAAAAGTAAATAACTCTAGAAATTATGACGTCACAACAAAAATACCCCAAATTTCCCTGAGCTTCATAACCCACCCACTTTCGGGGCAACAATTTGGCTTCTTTGATTAAAATAAATATTTATCGAAAATGTGACGTCACTCCAAATACGGAATGACGCGCAACCAGTCGCGCAACGCCGAGATAGGAATAATGTTGTCCATGTGCGCAGGCCACTTTTGTTGCCAACTGGGTTTAAACACTTCCAGCCATGTCTTTATCGTCCGTTTAAAACCGGCCACGTGACAGGCTCTCGACCAATAGGAATGCCTAAACTGTCCCAGGTATTTATGAATATTTTTTAATTGACGGAAGTATGGGGATTTAACACTGGTGCTTATGGGGATTAACATGTATTTGCTTGGGTCCACCATCCAGGAGTACGACGCCAGCAAGTTGGCCAACGTCCTCTTCGGGCGGGAGCTAGCCAGGCGAGCGGGGCCGGATGGAGTCTCCTCGGTCTCGCTTCACCCAGGGGTCATCTACACCCCGTTATGGCAGAAATCCATAGAGCTGTCTCCGGTTTGGGACAAGGTTTACTATATTTTGTCTCCGTTGTTCTGGTGAGTGGCTTGTTGTAGATACATGTATATGTATGCGGTTTTGTTTTCAAAACTGGAGACAAGGAAATATGTGAGGGTCAGTGTTGTATAGTCGAATACTTTTCGAGTAGGCCTACTACTATACAGGGTTGTAGTCGAGTCCCTGCAAGTCCTTTCACAAGTCCTTTCGTGAAGCCAGTCACAAGTCCCTTTATAAAGGCAGTCACAAGTAACTAGATGAACAATGACAAAGGAATGCCTTTGTCAAAGCTGATTTGAATAGCTTGTGATTTGAATTAGAACTGAAGGACTTGTGATGGACTTGCAGGGACTTACAGAGACTTGCAGGGACTTGTGACGGACTCGACTACATCCCTGCTACTATATAGCTTAATTAGCGGCTTCCAGGGTGGATTGCAATAACCAGTCCTAACACACGGTCTATGCGTCCTACTGTTTGCCAGTCTAATACTCCCATCACACCAAACTAGTTCCCACTACGTTCTCAAAAATGTTGCCAAACGGGCTCAAACTGTGTGCGAACGGAGTGGACGTAGCAACAACTGTTTACGGTCTTTTTACGAACTTCATTGGACGGGCTCAGACAGGAATAGTGCTCCCAAACTTCGAGCCTACTCAGAATCGTATTTATGACATTATTTGGCCAAAAGTACACGTTCTACCCCAATCACAGCCCGTTTTACGATTTTTGTTAGGAGGGGGCAGGACGTTTTGAGAACTAGTTTGGTGTGACTGAACATTAAAGTTCTGGCTGCAAGTCGGTCTAAAGTTAGACTGTAGGGCGGGGGCGCGTGTCGTAGCATTCGCGAGTTCAGTGCTATACTGCGCGTCCTATACACGTGTATAAACTGTTCGCAAGGGTCGCAGACAGAGGTCGCAGGTTACAAATGGCAAGGGTCTCAACAGAAGCCTCAGTTCTCATTCCATACTTTATTGTATAGCAATCTCAGGCCTAGGCTATACGCCGTTCTACTGCCGTGCCGAACTCAAATAATTAGATTTTTATTAGTTCGGCGCGGCAATAGCCCGGCGTTTAGAACCAATTCGGCTCGGCAAATAATTCGGCACGGCAAAGCCCTTAAGCTCGACAGGGCCTGTCGCGCTATCGGTGTTCGGAACGGCAGTGGCACGGCATGGCGCCAATTACGAACGGCGTTTAGTGTAACGCCGTGCTATTGCCGTGCTATTGCTGCACTCATTTCAATTAAGTTCGGCACGGCAGTAGCACGGCGTCTAGCCTTGGCCTAAGTTCCTTGGCTTCATAAAGGCAGAAAGTTGTTTGGTGGCTTATAGTTCTAAATTCTGACTTTAATATGGCTCCGATTGACAACGGCTTCAATTATTGACAATGGCTTAAATTATTGACAATGGCTTCAATATGGATAAAATAACAACGGCTTTTTGAAAACTGCAAATAAACAATAGGCCTACATGTATTCAACAATGATAAACATCAATTCTAGAAGTGTCAGGAAATCAGACCAACTTTGAGTATAATCGTACAGTAATAAACGTTAATCGCGGTAAGAAAGAAGAGACTTTAAATTACCATAAAGCATCCTTAAAAACCAGAGTAATACTTCTTGCATGAGATTTAAGTATTCTAGATTTACCTCCTTGCATCCTTCAGTAATTAAAAGCAGGTATTTCTCGATTAGATGAGATGAAAATCACATCAAAAATTACGAGGATCAGTAAATAAACGCATAGACCGCCCGGTCGCGATAATCTTTTCTGCAGGTAGGTTGGTACATTAGCCAATCAGAACACAGATGGTGTTGACGTCATCGATGATGTTAGAGTTGTCTGGGACAACCCTAGCCCCTAGCCCCTAGCCCCTAGCCCCTAGCCCCTAGCCCCTAACCCTAACCCTAACCCCTAACCCCTAATCCCTAACCCCTAACCCCTAACCCCTAACCCCTAACCCCTAACCCCTAACCCCTAGCCCCTAACCCCTAACGCCTAACCCTAGTCAGATCTCAGACAACTCTAACATCATCGATGACGTCAACACCATCTGTGTTCTGATTGGCTAATAAATGTACACTTTGTACCAACCTACCTGCAAAAAAAATTATCGCCGCCCGGTCCTGTTCTAACCTTCATGATAATTTCATGATTTGTGAGGCGCCCGACTAAAATGCCAACTCTGGATTTTTTTTTTTTTATTTTTTTTTGGGGGGGTGATTTTATTTCGAACCTGGGTCACAGTAGTGAAAAGCGAGAACAAAACCGCTACACCAACTTGACTCCTAATGTAGGATTTTATTATTTTTATTTTTTTATATCAATTCTCAATATTCCTTAAGGTTGTTCTTGTTAGACGAAGAGGCTGGAGCCCAGACTACAATCCACTGTGCACTGGACGAGTCGATCCTGCAATTCCCGGGCAGTTATTACCAAAACTGCGCAGTGACTGAACCATCGACACTGGCTCAGGACGACAACCTGGCAAAACAACTGTGGGAAGTTAGCTGCCAGGCCACGGGATTGAAATGTTAACAAAAGGGGGCAAATTGGCCGCTGTTATACAGACTTGCATATCGATCATAACTATCTGCGAATGTCTGGCTATGTGACGATGATGATAATAATAATAATAATAATAATAATAATAAGCATAACCGAAAATGGTACATTTGGGAGACATCTCCATAATGACGTGCACAAAATGTGTCTTTCTTTACTGTAACCTAACCCGTTTTTACCTAGAGCTTTTTCCACGAAATTTCATATTTATGCATTTTAGACCCTTCTCTATCGATCTGGACTGTTAAATGTTTAAAAATGTATCTCCTTCTTGGAGTTGGGACGTTAGGGAGACCTCGAAATGTCTCCCTAATGACACTGGTCTCCTTAATGATGTTAAACTTACGCAAATTGGTCTCCTAAAGGGTACTTATAATAATAATATAGGCAATTTATAATGCGCCATTATCCAACTTCTCTTCGGCTGCTGAAGTTATTGCCCGGGTTCGAGTCGCGGTCCGGGCCGACGTCCTTATCTGCAGAGTTCAGGTTCGCACCTTCATACGGGGTTTGCTAGCTAGGCAGCAAGACTTAGTATGTCACTCCGCCTCCTTCCTTATATGGTGCGTGACCGTCGGGTTACATGAACAGGGAAGGAATCTTGGTCGGCCGGGAAATCTTAGAACCTTTTTTTATTTAGAAGGATTCTCCAATCTCCATTTATTGGTATAGGTAGTTTTGGCTTTGGGTGGTCGAGGTGCGCTTGTCTGTTTTGTTTTTTTTGTCGGCCACCCTGTATTATATAATGTGTTACCTAATTTGTTTGTGCAAGTTATCAGTAAATATATTGGGATAAATTACTGACACCGATGAAAACAACGATAATTCTTCTTGTAGAATTCTGCATAAAATATTACTTTTAATCGTTTTTATCAGCTGCTTAATTTTAAAAATAATATCTGTATAATAAATAAAAAAATAATTGTAAACAAATAACTGTATAATAGAAAAATATGACAATTGAAACAAATATACAAATTTGTCCATAGAAAACAGTACTCAATAGATATCCCCATTCGCATCATATACTAATGAAAACAACGATAATGCTAGTAGAATATCATATAAAATATGTTACAATATACTTTTTTTAAACTGTATCATGTAATAATAAAAAATGGGACAATTTAAACAAATATACCAATTTGTATAAAAAAGGATTCATTACCTATTCAATTGACCCCTTCAATTGATATAATGACAAAACAGAGTTACAACCAAATTGTCAGGTGGTTTATTTTGTTTGTGGTTGATGTTTAACTAGTTTTTGCTTAGCATAAAAAGCACATGGAGTATTAGCTGGTAACCTGTTTTTACTAACCGGACTTTTGTTGTGCTTAGCACTAGCAGCTCAATGAAATTGGCCTAAGCTGAAGGCTTTTATTTTAACATTCCAAGCCAGTTGCTTCACAGCTCACTTCCCACAAGCTACGGGCTAGCTCGTCATCCTGTGCTTCCGCCGACGGCAGGGCTATCTGACAGTTGGCAAAGTAGCTCCCTGACAAGTTACCAACCGACTTATCTAAGGCACAGTAACAGGTGGTCTGGGCACCCGCCTCCTCATCAATGAACAACAGCCTGTTTTAAAAGTTACACATCAGGGAAACCGATTAGATTCTCTTTTAATCAATAAAATGCGTTTTGGGTAATTTGTCTTGAAGGACCACACACATCAACCCAACCCATTTTTCGATTTGAAATTTGAAATTTACAATGCTTCGGCTTGCATTCTAAGGCAAGCTGAGAATAAAATAATGTAGGTGCTCTGATCCAATGTTTGGCTTTATTTGGGTAGTATATAGTACAGTATATTACAACCTTAGTCCGCAGACATTACCTTTTTTTATTATTATTTTGTTATATCAAATGGTTTGGGTGGTCAGAGCAGGGAGGTCGGGTGGTTTCCGACCCCCTTAAAAACAATCTGAGTCGAACCTTTGACAACCTCTTCTTGGTGATTTGGCACAGAATGGCCTGTGTTTTATGGAGAGCTTTCTTCTGGGACTCGTCATAGAGGCCGTCCAAATCTACGATTTAAGGACTGCCTGAAGCGCCATCTACAGTCAGCTAGGATTTCAGTTACCACTTGACAAGATGCAGCTAAGGATATGCCTTTGTGGCGCTCCATTACTAAACGTGGGGTTGCTATAGCAGAGAAATCCAACGAAAGTGCAGCTGATGCGAGGAGAATGCGAAGACGCAACAACAAGGAGCTCAGGTCGCAGAATGTCCCCCTAAAATGTAGATACTTCGGACGCCTGATATCGTCCAGAATTGGACTCTATTCTCACGAGAGGAAATGCCAATCAAACTGAGTCAACCCCCCGACAGTCTTACTCGTCTGCGAGTGACTGCCAATATATATATGGTGATGCCATCTACAGTTCTGGCACATACGTCCACACTTACCAAAAGAAAGGAACACAGAAGAAGTGCTGGATGCTCGTAACCCAGTCTCTAGACATTTCGCTCCAGAAAGAGGTGTAAATGACGCCGGGGTGGAGAGACACCGAGGCGACGTCGGTGGATTCCAGACGCCTGGCCAGCTCCCGGCTGAAGAGAATGTTGGCAAGCTTGCTCTGAAAGTAGCCCATCAGGTAGGGGTACAGAACGGGGCTCTTCCCGCTGGGGTCCCGTCGGGCGAGGTCCAAGGGCACGGATGCATATCTGTGCCCTACGGAGGAGACGGTGACCACCCGGCTGGGGGCGCTCTTTTTCAGCAGGTCCAGGAGGAGGTTGGACAGCAGGAAGTGGCCGAAGTGGTTGGTGCCAAAGGAGAGGTGGAAGTTATCCTGGGTGACGGCGCCTTCTTTGACAAATCCAATTCCTTGCAGTTAAAGGGGAGATTTTACGAACACAAACATCGGACAAACAATATGACACGAGGAATATTAATCAAAAAAGTTCACACTCACCTGCATTGTTGATCAGAATATCCAGTCTCTCTTCGCTTTCGATGATGTTATTGGCGAACTCCCTGACAGACTGCAGACTGGCTAGATCCAGGTGGCGCACCACGACCTCTGAGTTGCCCGTCCGGGTCTTGATCTCCTGGGCGGCGTCTTCGGCCTTCTGAAGATTGCGACAGGCGAGGATGACCCGGGCGCCTCGCTGGGCCAAGTCCAGGGCCGTCACTTTGCCGATACCTGAATTAGCCCCTGTGTGAATGAAACTTTACATTTATTATATGAACCCCTTGACGTTAAGAATCCGCCATAGTCGCAGCCCGCTAGTCCGTCCTAAATGCTGTTGTCAGCTGCGCAATACACCGTAGAAAGCGCCGTGTTTCACAGCTGCGCGCTTAGCCCATTGTGCAGTAGCTGCCAAACAAAGGCTGCTGTACAGTCATGCATACATAACAATCCAGTGCA
This sequence comes from Crossaster papposus, assembly GCA_037893245.1. Taxonomy (NCBI): domain Eukaryota; kingdom Metazoa; phylum Echinodermata; class Asteroidea; order Velatida; family Solasteridae; genus Crossaster; species Crossaster papposus. The sequence goes on along the minus strand of JBAIAA010000352.1, from coordinate 3,325,152 downwards.
GTAAACTCATGGAAGTAGTGAAATTCCTACAGCAGCTGCGCTTCTCTTGTGCTGGCCGAAAAAGTAAAAATGTAATTTTGGGGTGACAAGGTATATTGCCGTATTGGATAAGCACGTGCTCTAGTCTAAATCAGTGAAAATGTCAATCAAGCCAAGTGCACCGAAGCAGACGACACATATTATCGATCATCCTATTCTGCGCACTTAATGATTTGCAACCGATAGCTTAAAACTAAAAGAGCAACCACTCATTTCCTCAACAAAACTTATTGTTGCCTTACGATCTTCCACCATGCCGATTAACAAAGCAAAATCCTCTTTATTTGTAGCGACAAGCGGGGAATTCCAAAGCGGCGTTCAGAAACAAATCCTCCCTAAATCTGCGCAGTGAGGCGCTTCATGAGAAATCTACGGTGTCCGGGCCATGCAACTCAAGAACAACATTGTTTACTCCTTTATTTTTTGAAAAAATATTAGCTTGAACTTTTTAAACATATTTCCTATTTTATTTCAATGCCAGTACACTTTTCGTACTTTCAAGATTAATTCAACATAATGGTAGCCTTTGTCAAGGCGTTCATCGTTACCCGTCCTTACGTACAGCGCAGCGGTAGTCGAAGCTCAAACAACGACCTCACACGGCCACTATTATATGCAAATTAACTGAAGATATATGAACGCCCAGGATCCATCATTAAGTTGGTTGAGGTTTTTGGGAGGTGCTTATTATGCTAACAGATTAAGTTGACCTATATAGTCGTTTTCTTATTGGTCAATCGTTGCGTAGAAAATGCATAATTTGAGCTAGCGGTGAAAGGTCATAGCTAGCTCGCAAGTGTTTACGAACACCGCCATCGTTGACATAAAATGTTATCGGAGAAAGCTGAGTGATTTTTACGAAGGCTTGTAGGAATTACACATTGAGATTTGAACTGTCTTGTTTGATTGGTGAGGGACTGAGGGTCGTCGTTATTTTCGCTCGTTTTTTCTGGGTATTTGCTTGAATGTTGACAATGTTATGGTCAAAACTAGTTGTGTTTAGCTGCTTAGTTTTGAGTTTTCAACCGCGGCGACTGGAGAAGGCCGCGACTCTATTGAAACGTGTCGAACTCGGCCCTACGAAGAAAGGATTCTAAGGCCTTTCGCTGCTCGGGTCTAAAATCTTCTAGGGATAATATTTTTGCTGCAGAATTCAAACAACACGACAGATCTTCAGACGACAGACGACGCTGAATATCCGCCATTTTGTCTTAAATGTCATGCTGCAAATAAGTAACTGCATCAAATTTGATGACGTCGGGATTAAACCGCGTTGCGATTGGACACTCCACACCTTAGCCCCGCCTATACTTAGGCCTTTCTGTATTCGCACACGAGGTCATGCGCTAGAAATGTGGCGCAAAATATAGGAAAAACATAAGATTTCAAAAACGGTTGATCCAAGACGAAAAAGTAGCTTCAGTTGATTTGCATAAATAGTGGCCGTATGAGGTCGCTGTTCACGCTGTATCTTTGCACGGGAAGCGCCCTCTAGCAGCAAATGCGTTGCGCGCGTGGCGTGTATTTCTGGCTGGACGGATCACGACAGACGGATAACGACGAACGCGCCTTGACCAAGGCTAACATAATGTTTGAATTCTCAATAGATAATTGTAATTTTTTACAAAGGGTCTATGTTTACAATTTACATACAATTGATACATTTTTGCCTATTTAATATATATGTAGACCTCAGTTTGTATTGTTATCATTGGAGAAATGTATTAATAAAGTTTGAAATGTACATCAATGATTAAAATAATTAATTCAATTGTTTTACTTTAAAAATAGTAAGATTACCTGTACATGAATGTTCACGAATCATACTCTCAGTCAAACTAAATGTAAGACTGCCGTGCTCTGAATTTATACCAAGACCTCTAATTTTATGTTCTTCAGGCCGGGCAATACAAAAATTGTTTTACAATATTATTTCAATTTGCCAATTCAAGGTCTCTCGTTCTAATATTAATAATCTTAATGATAATGGTCTATACAAGGTACACCCAGGACCAAGTTGTGCGTCTTATTGTTCATTTCAAGTAGCAATTGATTCGCAGAGTTTTTAGAAGGGTGCATCGATAAACTCAATTTTTGTCTAGGCCTGAATTAATTAAAATTACAAATAAATATAATTAAATATTTAAATGTATTAATACAACATTCATGATTGACCCCTGATTAAATGTTTTATCCTGAACAATATTTATAGATCATCCAATGTAATGTATTGATCATCCCAATCAACAGAGACAATTGTCAAGATGTCATATTTTAATAGTTATGACAGAAGAAAATTCCAAAATAATATAAGAAACATGTCTTTTTGTTGTACCGCAAGTCTTAAACCCCCTTAAACAAATAATGAATTATATAGGACACGGTATAGCTATAATACTGACGACAGAGGGCGACCAACAAAGTTCACCGTGCGGTCATGTTTTCGACTTCTGCAGGCTCGGCAGCCTCTATACCAACAATTGTACCTAGTAAATTAGCTGTAAAAAGCTGATTTTTTATAAATTTTTGCCCGACTATTTGCCCGACGTAAAAGCATTCAATTTACATATTTTGTCGGTGGTTGTGAAGGTTCATGCATCAAAGAATACGATCCTAGTAACGGTACGTCATTTTTAAGACGCGCGCGTTCCCAAATTAAAATTAAAGGCGAGTGCGCAGAAATAGGACCGCGTTTTAGGGGGTCTGACGATACACATTTATACCTGTGATTATAACCGTCTTTCCTTTGAGTACAGCATCGCTATTGTAGTACTGGCGACTGTTGATAAACTGCCAATAATACACACTGTAAAATACCGCTAAAATAGGCAAAAACCACCTCAAAGCCTTGCACAACATGATCGTTTAACTAAACTACACACTACACTAGTCTACAGTAGTCACTTCCTTATAGCAGATTAAGAATGAAGAGCGCCCTCACGAGTTTCTGACTTTTAAGCCATTTTATGGCTTAAAATACAATACAATCAGGCCACAAATTCATGAAAAATACTCGTACCCTCTGGAGTGGTGGGGACACACATCAAAATGAAGCTTATTTTGTCATCTTTCCAATTAGTGGTTGATTGTTTTGGGGGTTAACCTATGGGGGACGAAAATACCATCCATATATGATGATCACACACACGACCCTCGTTAATGGAGGAATAAATAGTCCTGAAACCCCGCCCCATTTTAATGCCATGTGCTATATAGAACCCTTTCCCCAAAAAGTCAAAATTCGTTTGGCGTGTGCTTGACTTATACCCAGCACGATGTGTGGCAGAGGGGTACCCCCTCTTATCCCTATACCTCATACACACTCGACACTATTGTTACCTAACACATCCCCCCTTGAAACCTGAACAGAATTCCTGAGATTCCGGGAACACAATGGCCAACACAAAAGAGGGGGGGGGGGGGGGTTCTCTGCCACATTTTGTGCTTTGTATGTAGTTATACACACTCAACACCTTTGTTAGCTATCAGATCCCCCTTGAAACCTAAAATGAATTCCTGATATTCCGGGAACACAATACAATTGTCAACACAAATAAAGTGTGGGGGGGGGGGGGGGGGGGGGGGGGGGGGGTCGTCTCTGCCACATATCGTGTTTCGTATCAGGTATGGCTTGACTTGAACGCAAAACCCAAGAATGTAAAGTGTGAAATTGTTTGTTCGATCATGGTTGGGTAAGCAGTTCTTAAAGCTGGGGAATAAAAACCATGAAAGACTCGTGGCTGTACGTACGTGATGTATAGTATAGACTGATCAATGCATGAGACTGCCACGCACTGTTGCGCATAATTTAGAATGTGCGCACCTTACTGCCACGTTTGCGGTCTAGATCAAAGGGGGCCAAGCAATTTGCCCGTTTCTAACAGACACATTTTAAACGGGCACTGCACTTTATGAAAAAAACGGTGTCTATAGTTCTGGATACGCGCTATGGGCTTCGACTATGTTGACTGGAACTTTATTTGTAGGAACAAGAACAAAAAAGGAATAAAACCAAAATCACTTCTTCTGTAAATAAATCATGAAAACATGTTTTCTCAGTTTTTTTACGACAATTCAGAGAAAGAAATGTACTTCATGGTGTGTGAAATTATTATATAATTGATGACTGGTGTTTCAAAATTGCATAAAACAAGCTCGGGTTTGTCCGACCGTCTTTCCTTTTTGTGTTTATACTCTAACGTTTTCGGATGACCTCCATGAGATTTGTACACGTTTTGGAATCGTGTGGAATCAATTATTGATTCCGTTTTGGAATCAATTACTAAATACCAGGGTTGTAGTCGAGTCCCTGCAAGTCCGTTCACAAGTCCTTTCGTGAAGCCAGTCACAAGTCCCCTCATAAAGGCAGTCACAAGTAACTGGATGAACAATGACAAAGGAATGCTTTTGTCAAAGCTGATTTGAATAGCTTGTGATTTGAATTGGAACTGAAGGACTTGTGATGGACTTGCAGGGACTTACAGGGACTTGCAGGGACTGTTTGTGATGGACTCGATACATCTCTGCTAAATACTACTAACTAGAACTAGAAGCTCGCACAATTTAAATAAGGGTTTGAAAAAATATTCTAAACAACTAAATAAATGGAAAGTTCCACATAAAAGGGAAGGAAAATTATAAGAGAGAAATCCAGGACGCGAGGCTAAACAAATACGGTGCGGTCCATGGTCCGTCCGCCCCACGTGTTCGAGACGTGTACATTGTGCACAGTGCTTACTGGTGTGAAGCAGTCGCCCATGTTTTTACTACACAGCCTCGTACGCAAAGCACGCGGCGTACTTGTCAACAATCTAGCTCATTATTCCACCAATCATGTACGGGCGTAAAAAGTTCATTTATAAAATTTACGTATTTAACTTGCCAATACAGGATACTTTTTGGATTGCAAGCAGAGTTAAAAAAAAAAAATTCTGGACACATTTTTGAGGCACATAATTATAATTAACGCGTACTATAATTCTTCCAAATAGGCACTTTGGGATACAAATTAGCGTAAGTTTTGAGGTAATAAGGAGACAGTGGCAGTGTCTCCCTATAAGTGTCTAGCTACCCTAAAAACGATATTTGGGATTTTGTTGTTGTCCTAGAACGACAGATTTTGGTTAAATAGCATAAATCTCGCATAAATAGCATAGATCTTGGAGAAAAGGGTTAGGGTAAACAAGTTAGGACTGTTTTAAGTTTGTGTACATCTCTATGGGATTGTCTCCCCAAGTGCCTATTTGGAGGTAATGCAACTACGATGACCATGCGGCATTTCAATTTTATATCCATGATGCAACACGAACGTGTTAGCACTGCTTAAACGACCGTCACATTGAACTTTGTACTAGTATTAACGAGCATTATATTATCTGGTCAAAGTCGCTTTTGAATTTTAGCAGTTCCGCCAGTTCGTTCATTGAAACAAGATCTTTATTGCAATTAAAATGGAGGCAACAACTGCGTTTGCTGTCATCATCGTAGCTGCACTGGTTATACTGTACATTCGTCACTACAAGAAGCACGTTGCTTGTCGGCGTTACTGCAAGAGTAATGCTAGCTTGGAAGGAAAAACAGTCGTTATAACAGGTATTCTGTCAACCCCCAAAATGCACCGTTCATATGCAAACTTCTAAATACTACACAAACGACCTTGGGCTCCCATCCCATGGCGTGGTGAACTATTTACACAGGTTAGACTAGTCCATTGTTGGCCATAGGTAATGCATTCACTTATAGTTTGTGTTGGGTTATTTTCACAGCTTTGGGAACTGTTTACTTGGTAAACTGTTTTTAATTTGAAGTAACTGGTAAATTGTTACACAAATCTTTAAAAAAATCGTACTGGGTATTCCGAAATGTATATATGTACAGCAGTCGAGACGAACGTTCCAATATTTCACTAAAGCCGCCGATTGTCTGGTAGTTTTACATTACACTGGGTGCGCTCGAGGTTCGAGTAACTCACCCGAATCCACTCAGAATCCACTCAGGTTGCCATTTCGTTCTGTTGAATCTGAAACGTTTAATGTATGAAAGGGTTTCCACACTTTAGAATATTAGATATTTGTGAATTGTGTTGCATTCGGCTGTTTGGGCTTTTGGCGCACCCTATGCTCCAACAGAGTGAACTACATACAAGCATAGAGGGTCTTTTCCTTGCTCTAAGATTCAATGTACATCTCTTCTCCGAGCTAGTCTACCGTTGGCATTATACAAATAGTGACGTATATTATTAGTTTTTACATCAGCGTCCTAGCTACAGAATGTCTAGTTCGGGCAAATCATCCTAAATTTCTCGAAGATTTTGTCCGTTTCGGTACCTGAACTTATACCAGTATCGCATGAATATCGATCAATCCAGCAACGTACGTCCTCCTGTTTAACTTAATACCATCCCGTCGTATACGTAAAGAATCACAATGTATCTTTGTACTGTGTGCACGCATTTTCGGTTTATTGTTATTTGTTATATGTATTTGATGTGCCGCTACCAACACGTAAATTTGGCTGTAATCTGAAAATGTAAAAAGTGGATACACCGGCACGTGGATTTTCCGTTTCGTTTTTCCCCCGGTTATTTTAAGTTTATTTCGGTTTTGTACAACATAGCCTAACCGACCCGACCAGACCCGAAAATCACAAACGCAAAACCGAAACCGACCCGACCCGACTGAAATGATGAAAACACCGACCCGACCCGACCCGACCCGACCCGACCCGACCCGACCCGACCTGACCCGACGTCGGTTTCGGGTCTGTTCGGTTTCGGTTTGGTGTCGTTTTTGCACAACATTTAGTGTGAAATCTAAATCTAACTTGTATAATTCCTCTATGCAGGTGCCAATTCTGGTATCGGCAAAGTGACGGCCCTGGACTTGGCCCAGCGAGGCGCCCGGGTCATCCTCGCCTGTCGCAATCTCCAGAAGGCCGAAGACGCCGCCAAGGAGATCAAGACGCAGACGGGCAACTCGGAGGTCGTGGTGCGCCACCTGGATCTAGCCAGTCTGCAGTCTGTCAGGGAGTTCGCCAGCAATATCATCGAAGATGAAAAAAGGCTAGACATTCTGATTAACAATGCAGGTACATGTATTTAAAAAAAAACCAGATCTCACAATAAGTTTTTGGCGGCGTTAAAGGTAGGATACACCATTTGCAGATATTTTAAAAATATTATACGGAAATATCTTACTTATTTAAAAGTAAATAATGATTGTAGGCATCCAACACAATTATTGTGCTAGATATCCTGTAATTGTTCCGAACAATTGAATTTTATATTAAAAGAGTACGATCACCGGACGGCGATCGCGAAAAAAAGAAAGAACAACTAGCCGACGCCGGTTGAAAACGAACGCCATTTTTCTTGCTTTTCTAAGCATCTATGGTTGTAAAATTTTGAACAGGTCAGTTAAACATTATTTATTATACAATACGACCCCAAATCCACCCATTCACGACAGTTTAGGCAATTACCAATGGTGTATCCTATACATATACCTTTAATGTCGATCGGGCTGTCGTTGTCTATCTGTTTCTTTGTTTAATAGCAGGATTACAGAAAAACTACTGGAGAGATTTTAAAGAAATAGTGGATATATAATTATAGCTTATGGGTCAAGGATGATTCGATTACAATTTCAGATTGTTCTGGATCCAGATCAGGAATCTGGATTTCTTTGAATGATTGTTCAACGCTGGGAGATAGGGCGTTCTGAGGTTTTGAGCGCTGTACGACTAGTACTAATTAGACAACCGGTAACATTTGGCCGCGTTTTCGCGTTTGAAGCGGAGGTCTGCACTCTCTGATTACCATTTTTTAAAGTTAAGTTCCGGAGAGATGTTTGTCATAAGAGAGTCTGCGACGTAATGTACATCTTTCGTTATTCACTACGTACACCTTTCATTTCATAACACTGTCTACATTATACACAGGGCTAGGGGCTCCCCCTGCCGCCAACGCGAGACTCACTAAAGACAACTTCCAGTTCGTCTTTGGCGTCAACCACTTCGGTCACTTCCTGCTGACCAATCTCCTCCTGGACTTGCTGAAAAAGAGCGCCCCCAGCCGGGTGGTCACGGTGGCATCCGGCGCCCACGCGGCCTTAAAGAGCCCGCTGGACCTCGCCCGCAGCAGAGCCGAGGTTGTGGGCGCTGATGGTGGGGGGAGTCCCGGGCGAGGCGACGGCGTCAAGCCGGTGCTGTACCCGCACCTGTCCACCTACCAACAGAGCAAGCTGGCCAACATCCTGTTCGGTCGCGAGTTGGCCAGGCGTCTGGAGTCCACGGGGGTCACCTCTGTCTCTCTTCACCCCGGTGTTATATTCACATCAATCTGGCAAAACATGAAGATCACGGTGACTATGACCCTGGTCTATTACGTAGTCTCGCCATTTATGCGGTGGGTATTACGACTACAACCAGAAATACACTTGCATTATTGTTTATGTTTTATATATGGATGGTAAATGAGCAGTAATGAGGGGTGAGTGAAGGCCCCTTTGCCGTTCCATACTAAATTAGCCTATAGGGCCGCTTTCCAAACACTAACTTAATTTAGGGCTAGTCTGGTTCCCAGACCAAATAATTGTGACTAATTATTAATTAATAATAATTAATAATCATGAGAGGCCCAGAATCAAAATTTGAGGTAAATATATTGATGATAAATAGCCGTCAATGTCACGTGACCAAAACTAGAGGAATCCCTCCAGTTTCCGAAAATGGTCAGGTTTTATATCGTTAACGTTCGCGATGTTCGAGTGTTTCCGGGAATTAATTTAACAAATTACTGATGCCCATGATCCCGACTCTTTTATTTTTTCTGGTTTGCATAAAATCAAAGCTCGATGGCAAAAATCTTTCTTAGACGAAAATAATGTTCACTTCCGTTTTGGGAAAAAGCTGTTAGAATTTGAATTGTCGCATCGTCTAAAAAATAACTACGCATCCTGCAGTGCGTCGTGATTTATTGTTGTCGCCAGTGGCTACCTGACCTACAATTTAGACGTCTGGGCATAAACAAAAATTGTTCAGGTCAGGGATCCAGACTAGCCGAGTGCCTATGTGTTGCATACACGAGATCACGTGATCCGGCGCAGAGCGAAAACAAACAGAACCGTCTGCTTTAATTTTGTTAAGCAAACAGAATAATGGCCGTAAATTAAAGGTAAACCGACCGTACTATTTTACTCACGAAATTAGGACCTACATTCTTCAAAGATAATCAATAATTGTTCTCTCCGTCCGTCGCGAACATCGTCATCTTGAATCGTGCCCACCCACCTCGCGAGCAGGATCCGCCCGTAGAAGGCGATCCACATCAGGTTATTTTTCTGTTCAGTATTCCCCCGCCAAACAATTCGTCAGCGTCACCACGAAGTAACACTAATGTCATGGCTGAATCGCGACCCCTTTCTGGCGTTTTCACGAAGTAACGCAAAGCCCATAGCTAATACACACGGATAGCGTCACTTCGTGAAAACTCGATACGCGGGGCCATTTCTGGCGTTTTCACGAAGTAACACAAAGCCCATAGCTAATACACGCGGATAGCGTCACTTCGTGAAAACTCGTAAACGGCGTATCTGATTTGTGAGTTTTCACGAAGTGACGCTATCCGTGTGTATTAGCTATGGGCTTTGCGTTACTTCGTGAAAACGCCAGAAAGGGGTCGCGCGTATCACGTGACATTAGTGTTACTTCGTTGTGACGGTGACGAATTATCAACTCAAACTACTATAAATTCAAACAGAAAGTGAAAACAATGAAATACAAGTTTAAATACGTCTTCTACATCAACTCAAACTAAACTTGGCTTTGATTAACATTGAATAAACTGCTCAGTTTGGTGGCCAGTACACCGCAATGTCCGCCAAAGTCCTGTCGAACAAGTTCAAGTTTCGGTGGCGCTGTCGCCACATCCACTCGCAAAGGTGTGGGTTAGGGTTAGTGTTTGGGTTAGGGTATCTTAACCCAAACACTAACCCTAACCTACATCATAACACTAGTGTTTGAGTAATTTAAGTACAATAAAAAAATTAAAAAAATTGGCGGGGGAATAACAGAAAAGTACCCAGATCCGCTATCGACGCTCCGATCACCGAATCTGCGCGAAACAAACAGGTTGACCCTGACCTCTACACATGGACGGATCATTGCCATTCACTTTTGAAGTCTGCGCGAACGAGAAGTGCAACATGGCGGACCCACGACGTCACCAGCACTCTGTGAGCCAATGAAATGTTCAGGTGTAGAGGTCAGTGGGTACGGTACGTATGACCATGGAGCTATAGCTCCATGGTATGACGAATGTTTATAAATACAAAATGCACAGAGTAAATCAACTGACCTCTACACCTGGACATTTCATTGGCTCACAGAAGTGACGTCTTGGGTCCGCCATGTTGCACTTCTCGTTCGCGCCGACTTCAAGCGTTAGCACGGCAAAATATGGGCAATGATCCATCCGGGTGTAGAGGTCAGTGGGCCCTCCCTAGTTAGCAGGCACGAATGGCATTTGGCTCCGTCACGATTGCCATCAAACTGCGTGAACGAAGCCACTACGGAGACGAAGGTGTGGTTTGGAAAACGGCATATGTCTTATGGCTACATATGAAGCACGATATGTGGCAGAGAATACCCCCCCCCCCCCTCTTTTGTGTTGACCATTGTGTTCCCGGAATCTCAGGAATTCCTTTTAGGTTTCAAGGGGGGGGGGGGGGGGTTAGGTTACAATAGTGTTGAGTGCGTATAAAGTATAGGGATAAGAGGGGGGTACCCCTCTGCCACATATCGTGCTTGGTATACTGTATATGGCTTTCTTGTTTTCCGCGCAGGTTGCTGATGATAGACGAGAAGGCCGGAGCCCAGACCACACTCCATTGCGCATTGGACGAGTCGGTGTCCCATCTTCCTGGGCGATACTTTGCCAACTGCGCCGTCGAGGAACCATCTGAGCTGGCTCGGGATGACGAGGCGGCGCGAAGACTATGGCACATCAGCTGTCATGCTACGGGAATTGAAGGAGATGAATAAAATTAGGATTTCACACCAGAGCACAATTTATATATACGATAGTGTGGGGCACGTGTATTAGGTATAGCATGGAGGAATAAGAATATGGGTATAGTGACAAGGCAACACATCATATGAAGCACGATATGTGGCAGAGAAACCCCCCCCCCCCTCTTTTGTGTTGACCATTGTGTTCCCGGAATCTCAGGAATTCTTTTTAGGTTTCAAGGGGGGATGTGTTAGGTAACAATAGTGTTGAGTGTGTATAAGGTATAGTGATAAGAGGGGGTACCCCTCTGCCACATATCGTGCTGGGTATACAACATATACGAGCTTCAAATGCAATCTTTTTATAAGGAATATTCCTTTCTAAAAGTTAAACTGTAATTGTATATGGGAAGAATGTTATTAAATTATATTTAATTCGATCAACATTTTAACAATACACAAATGACCGACTTATTATCTCGGCCGTGGGATAATTATGTCAGGGCCGCGAGATGGGAAGTCGCGGCCGTGCGCCGCAGTATAAACCCGACCGCTATTTTAGTATGTCGCGGCCGCCACTTAATCACAATAAATTAAAAATACACCCCTGCGAAAAATGGACTTGCCCTTGAAACAGAGAGACACGCACGTTCTGAACGAGAGATGAGCTATACTGCCAAGAGAAACGCACCACCTCAAAAGAGAAACGCACCACCTCAAAAGAGAAACGCACCGCTGTGAAAGATAAAAGAACGCACCTCCATGGAATAGAATGATGTACCTGGCCCTAGCGGGCTTCCGTATGGATCAATTATGAAGTCTGTTTCAATGTGCCCATCAATATGCGCACGCATCGTGTTTTACATAAATTTGGTTAAGAGGCGACATCAGAGGTCACCTAATTCAAAGGTGGTCTAACCTGGGCGTCACTCCTCAATCAAATTTTATGCAAAATACGATGTGTGCGCATATTGCCGGGCACATTCGAATACAGATGTAACCACGTGACGTCAGAGGGCACATCGTCTATACCTGTCTGAAACATTTCAGATTCAATGGCCATTCATGACATTATACATGTACGTCATCTTGTGTTCCGCCTGCCACAGTAAAACTGCCAGCAAGTTTTTAAAAAAGAAGACAAAATAAAGGTCTTTTTTGTGTGAAACAAAATAAAAATTCCATTTAAAGTAGAGCTTAAGCAGAGCTTAAAATTTGCTTACCGTTAAGGATCTCTATGAAATTGGGCCCTGGTGTGCAGTCGCGCAAACAGCGACCGTACTCGGCCATTATAAACAACGCAACTGGATTCCATTAATGGCATAGGCAGCTTGTTCCATTCATTCTGATCCTGTGGGGTTTTAGGGTGGTGCTCATTATGCTAATAGCCCAAGTTGACTTATAAAGTCGTGTTGTTATTGGTCGATCGTTGCGTAGAAAATGCAAATTTAGCCTACAGTGAAATGTCACAATCGCATGGGTCATGTATTGAACGAGTACCTGTACGTGCGAGAAAAAAAAAACCAACAACAGTACAAAAAAATGGCCAATCTTTTGTTCTTCCGGGGCCATGTAATGTTAACGTCAGGTTAGACACTACCATAATTAACAAAGTCTAAAAGAGACTTTTTGTTTTTAATATATTACTTTGTCGTTTCATTAATGACGTGTACACGAGTAGTTTAGCGAGACGGAAGTTGTTTAAAGACAAAAACAAGTTTGTTCATCGTAAAGCTATAGCCAACTAAAAGTAAAGTCTTTAATGAATAAATATCCTATATTAATATAGATAAACGGCTAGAAAATTACAAATATCAAAACGTTTTTCCGATTCTCTCTTTGTAAAAAGTTATACAGCATTCTAATTGAAGGCCGGGTCACAGGTTTTTTTAGTAATAGTTTTTAATTCCAGGCATATGCCTCCGTCTTTTTTTTGATATTTTTTTAGTATATTTCACGATTGTTTCAAATGTAGAATAAATAATAACTGTGTTGAGTTACGACTGGAAGTTTTTGTAATGTCAGTCTGTTAGTAAATTGTATTGTTAAATAAATTACTTTAATCGAAAATATATATTTGTTTTAATTTTATATTCACAGAACCTATACGAGGTCACTTGCAGATTTGTTTATTATTTGGTATTTTATGTTCGTTAACGAGCCTACTTCGCGGTATTTGTCAAGCCGGTATAAAACTGTTCCAGCTCTACCCCAGCTGGCACCCAGATCACCACGGCTCCAGCAGTGGTCTTCTTTGTGAGAATAGTCCCGGCCCGGCTGCCGAATCGAACCACTGGCTTGCCCGCGGTGCTCATTAGCAGACGGTAGATGTTTCCCCCGACCTTGAGTCCACTCTGGTCGAAAGCCTCGAAGCGCCCGTTCTTGACGGCTGCGGCGAGCTGATTCATCTGCATGTCTGTGAGAGGCACCGCGCCTTTGCCGCCGTGCGCCACGAGGTTGCCTTTGGTCATGTCCAAGACGGAGATGCCGACCATAGACGACCCGCCTCCAGGTAGTGCCGCGATCAGGCGCTGTACGTAGTCTTGGGCTGCCTGCAAATGTTTCAAGTAGAGTGCATACGAAATTGAAACAAAATACAGATACGCACAGGTACTTCATAGAAAGAATATTTCGTCCATTTTCCCGATTATACAAAATAGTTTTAAAATAAAACCACGCAACCTCATACTTCCAGGAACCCAAACCCTTTATAATGGATAGGAAACCTAGTTGTTAGAAGGAAACCAAAATGTAACCAAGAACTCCAGATTGATCGGTTCAAGAGTTTGGATTCCAGCGCCATTTTGTGTGTGAACCAAAAGCTGGGCTATTTATTCTTAGATGTTCATCACAGTTTGAGCCTCCGACTTATTTTGTTCGACAAAAATGGCGCTGGAATTATAAATAATAAACCGAATCTGGAGTTCTTGGTACATGTATCTAGCACGAGTTCTTATATCAATACAACACAGTGTAGCTCCAACAGCTAGTGCAGGGGGGCGGAGGGGGGGCCCAAGAAAGTGCGCCACCAACGTTGAAATGTATCTCATTCGTTCTTCCACGCTCATGAGCCACACATCTCACACAGTAAATACGTATAGATCGCTACCGCGAATCGCACCATTGAAACACGTACAGATTTGCCCCGTGTATCGCTCTCCGCATTTAGTGATTCATACAACGTCCGCAAAGCCAGGTACGCAGGCACGATCTACACGAATTTTGTTTGGGGCGATGTCATTTTCTGCCATTTTCGTTCGAAAACAACACGATAAAACGCAAGGGGGTCACAGGCAGATTTTTTTAAAAATTCAGTATATCACTGATACATCCTTTTTTTTAACGTATCCATGGAAAAAAATGAGTGGGGTCAAAGCACGATTTTTCACAATTTATCGATTATTATTGCCCTTTTTAGGGGAGGTATTTGTCAACGTCGTTTGAGTATTTGTGCACAATCTCCACGCGCATCAACGGTACGTCAACGCTTAATTTTTTCGACTGCTTTTTTCATTTTCAATACAATTTTTGTCATTGGATGATAAAATTAAGGTAAATAACAACCTTTTACAACTACAAAAGACAAGATGCTAAGATTGGATGCCAAAAACTCTTTATTTTTCGCGTGAGAAAATTGTTCCCCCCTATTTTGAGAATGGACGGTACGTCAGCGTTGCGCAATCACAGTCTCGAAGGGCCCCCCCTCCGCCCCCCCCCCCCCTGAGCTAGTGGTAGCATACGAGGTTGCATTTTTTTTCTCGCTAAAAGTCGGTCATTGCAGAAAAAAACAAAAACAATGAACGTTTATAGGCAATACTTACCGCCACATTTTGGGCGCGAATTTCGTCGAGCATCCGCCGCAGTAGGCTGTCCAGAGTGTCGGTCTCGGCATTGCAGACCACGAACGCGCCGGCCACCAGCGACAAAAGGAACACCAACTTCAATCCTACCATGATGAGGTCTAGAAACCAACCAAAAGAGAAACATCACAAAAAAATCAGTTAACAGTTAACCGCATATTATCGAGGCAGTTCAGTAAATGTTGACGTACATTATCTTGTATAAATAAGTCCGACACTCAGCTGCGGGTTTGGTTTTTGTGAGGGGGGGTGAATGTGATATGAATTACTATTACGAGACTATAACAAAAAAAAACTTGTGGCCGGACGGGCTGCATTTGTACAATATTTCAAATAAAAGTTTAATTCACGTGGGGAAAAAAAACTTCAAAATAAACTGAACCATTCAAACGAATTCAGACCTCCGAAAACGACTTAAAAATCACCGAACCTACAACCAATTTCCACGTGCATTGTAATAAAAAAACATTAATATACTATATGGGCCCAGTTTCAAAACAAAAATCTTACTGTTTTTTAGGCACGAGTAGTTTGGCAAGATGTTTACAGTTCAAGCCGATGCTTCTAAATGAACGAACTCAAAACTTGGCGAGGGTTAAATACGCTTTGCTGAACGTATGTTCCGCCCTTTTTCATTGTACTTACGTACGTAACGGAATTACTTCGAAAAGCTGAATCTTTAGAATTCATTTTAAAAGCAGAGCGAGGCTTATTTGCATGTAACGGCTGCTGTGGCCGGTAATTCTTTTTTTCTTTATATAGGACAACACAAATTATCTCTACAAATACCTAATTAACCCGATTAAAATTTCAGACGTGACAACCTCGAATCTGTAATGAATTGTATTTACTCGGACTCTCGCGGAAAGATGAGGTATAAAGGTGCATTGAGAATTAACACGAGTCTTGTATTGTATCCCCTGACGCTTGTGTTAGTGTTCAGCATCTAATTAACCAAAATCGTCTGGTTTCTAAACATTCCGTAAAACAGATGTTTATTTTGTCAATTGACCAAACTATACTACATGTACATTGTGTTACACTATGCGGGATTCGTTTTTGAATGCCGACTACAGGGAATTAACAAAGAATTAAAGCCTTTTCAGTAATGCTCCAGCATATTACTTTATCACCGTCTATCGTCAGGTGTACATTGACCCCCATTTGACCTGAAGTTCTTGAGACTAAGTGACCATTAGGTAGGTCACTGAGAATTCAAAGTTACCGCAGAACAGTAAATCTTACTTCCCTTATACCTCAGATGAAGCATGGTTCAAGTTTCCACACAACTATCAATCTAAAACCTTGGTAAAATAGGCCAACACAATGTGTACACTACAGTGAATTGATAAAAGTAGACGACTTTGAAATGTACTGTTTATGACAGTCGATGATATGTCTAGATGTTGATCACTTTGTGATCATGATGCCAGTCATCCCCCTCTCCCCGCTCTGTGATTAGTTCCGCTCAGCAGATTTCTTTTCTGCAAATTTGATTAAAACAGTCAGAGCAAAGTAGCCAGGAAATGCCGTAGGATGCACCACAGATTATCTAGAATCCAATTATCTAGAATCCTTTAAGCAGGCCCCGGACCCCACGCCGTAAATCGCTTCGCGCTCGCTCGGCTCAGAGTCGGCAAATTTACTCCCCCCCCCCACCCCCCAAATGAAAATGTCCTGGCTACGCCCCTGAGTCGAAAGCCAATCGGTTATACCATAGGGGTGCACCACCCTAATTCAAGTCCCATTGAAAACAGTGTAAAATCAACAATGTTCACGACCAAGTTTCATGCACACCGACATCACTGGGGTTTCTCAAACAACAATCAGATTATTGTCTTGGTCTTTATCTTTCCATTTCTTTTCAATTTTGAGTAGGTTAGCCAATTACATTTTTTAATATTCACACCAAAAGAAACTCACCTCCCGAAAAGCTATATTTACACAATCCCACCATTTCTTTCACCAAACGGCATCCTTTTTCAAAAGAAATTGTGGGGGGCACATTTCATGCAGATGAGCTCGCGTAGAAATTCTCCTTTCAATTAGGGTGGTGCACCCATAGGCGCCTACCTAACCTCGATCGATGGGTTTCTACGAAAACCGTCGTTTTTTGTCGGGTTGATTCCATCCACCTCATGTACATGTACTTATGTTATTGCAATTAGTCTTGTTTTGGGTTCTAGAACTTCGACATTAGTACCGTCTCAGGGGCAGATGTAGGAATTTATTAACTTTGTGGGGTCCTAGCCATGGACGGGGGTGTGGGGGATCTCCCCCCGAAATTGTTTTACAGTAGAAGCTCTAAGGTGCATTCTGGGACATTATGAGCCTATTTTTCTTATATATTTTGATCGTTTAGATCTATTGGAAATCTTGTATAGAAAGCACCACGCTGCTATTTTGCTCTGATATAACAATACATTAAAAAAAAATGAAGAAAACAAAAATGCAAAACATGTGGGGTCCGGACCCCAGGACCCCTCCCCTGGATCCGCACCTGCTTCTTCGATTACGAACGTCCCCCGTTTTAAGGCCGGTTCATACTTAGCCTTTAAACAAGGCCACATGTCTGATAGACGCCAAGCGACTAAAAAGAGACTAATCGCGAAAACCTGAGTGAACGCCAGTGCGAATTGCCCAGACAAGTGGCCTTTATCAATCTGGTTTGGATTTCTTATGTTAACCTTTGTTTCCGACTGGAATCGCTACCGAAATGGTAGCGTCCAATCAGCGAACGTATCTCCGCGTGACGTCAGCTTATATTTGAGTTGGACTAGTTCATTTTACAAACAGGGAATGTCCAATCATGTCACTTACAATATTTAGCTCAAATCATCAGTTGCTTCCTAATTTATTGCAATTTTGAATGTAAAATAGATTTAAATGTGATATCTTGTATTTATCATTCATATATTCAACTCAGAAGCAAAATTTATATACGTTTTTTTACCTTTTCCTACATGCTTTGATATTGAACGAATCACGAACGAAGCCAACTGGGAGATCATCGTTCTGATTGGGCGTATTGGCATGCTAATATGTATCTATGAATAATTCATGCCGAGCAGTGAAACCTACATTGCAAAAGGCCTCGTGACATTCGTCACTCGGTCGCGCGTTCACCCCGGGTATCTAGACTCATCTCAGCCGCTTAGCCAGAGTCACGAGGCCTTGTCAAAAGGCTAGTTCATACTCGGCGCGAAAGCAAACGCACAGACGTGAATTTGTGACGTCACAGTAAGTTTTCGCGCTGCGAATTCGGGGAAGTCGGTTGAACACATTTCAACTTGGGTGAATGTTCGCAAAAAAATGCCTTGAGACGTGAAATTCGTTTCGCAATCGCTGTCGTGTGAAGTATGAACCGTCCTTAACTCGGGTCAGCGCGTCCCCGTTCGATTTGACGATCACGTGACTTCTCGCGCTTACTAACCGACCCGCCGAGCCAGTTACTTTGAGAAGTAATTAAATTAGGCCATGCTAAAGCATAGCTGCCACATCTGGCGATACCCCCACACTGAAAACCTCAGTTGACTAAACAAAATTAGTAATTTTTATGTTTAGTTTTACCAATCTTTAATTAGTCACCAGATCAAAAGATTAGTCAACTCACTTCTTAATTGACTAATAATAATTAGTCTTTCAAAATGGTTTAGTTTTACAAATATTTCTTGAGATTAGTCATCCTTGAAATTTAATTAGTAATGCAAGAAAATTAATAAGTCAAACAACAAAATGTATTAGTCTTTTAATTAGTCAAACAACAAAATGTATTAGTCTTTTAATTAGGGAGGGGGGGTCAATAATACACTGACCGACTTATATACTTTGGCAAGTTTTCTTCGGGCGGGCTGAGTGAAAAAAGAATATCATTAGTATCATTAGTATTTGGGCAATAAATTAGCCAATCGATTAGCAGGGTTGTAGTCGAGTCCCTGCAGGTCCGTTCACAAGTCCTTTTGTGAAGCCAGTCACAAGTCCCTTCATAAAGGCAGTCACAAGTAACTAGATGAACAATGACAAAGTAATGCTTTTGTCAAAGCTGATTTGAATAGCTTGCGATTTGAATTGGAACTGGAGGACTTGTGATGGACTTACAGGGACTTACAGGGACTTGCAGGGACGTGTGATGGACTCGACTACATCTTTGTCGATTAGTAATTTAAAAATTAGTTCGTCATGTCCGATTGAGGAGACTAACCGCATTATTAAATCAGTGATGGATCAATTAGTCACACAGCAAAATTGGTATTAATAAAATTCGTGTTAGTCTTTGAACATTTTAAATTAGTACTTCATTTTGTTTAATTAGTCAACAGCATTTCCATTAGTATTTTAGATTGAACAATTAGTCAGACATTGAAAGACTAATTTTTATTACCTACTTGACTAATTTTTCACTCAAATTGACTAGATTTTGTTTTCAGTGCAGCATAACGGGAAATTCAAAAAGGGAATTTTTTTTCGAAATTATTCTTGACGACTGTTTTGACATGAATCAATTTTAAGAGTTTTCCAAGAAGGAAAATAATGTTAACTCTCGCATGTGGCCAGGTATTTACGTATGAACGTCACTGACCCGAGTCGAGTGACCTGAGATCGTTCATTCAGTCTCGTGTACTGCGCATGGCATGTACATGTACATTTAACAATTGTTGCCTGCTGTGACATGGTCCATGGCGTTTTGTACACCCGAGGGGGAAAATGGCACCCGAGGCGAAGCCGAGGGTGCCATTTGCCCCCGAGGGTGTACAAAACGCCATGGACCATATCACAGCAGGCAACAATTGTTTTGTTATACCACGGTAATAGATTACAGCAGGCAAGAATTGTTTGTTATGGGTCCGTTCCCGTTGCGGTGCAAAATTGCCGAAGTAGTCGCACTGAATGTTTCGTGTTTTTCTTCGTACTGGCGCTGTCCTGCTCGAAAATCAAATTTCTGATCTCCTCTTTTGAACGAGACAGAAATCGCTTCTTTGGAGGTGACTTAATGCTGTCGTCTGCCGACATTACGGAGAAAATAAGGCAAAATTGGAACAGAAAAAAAGCAGACGAACAGCATAAACGAAAGCCGGTGTAAACAACAATGGCGGTCGTTAGTCGTTGCCGAAAGTGCTAACTTCACTGTTCCCTGTTTACATCGCCCAGGAACATACATCAATTTACGTAGTACCAGCTAATATAACACAGCGTTGCTAGACTCTAATATCAGTCGCTTCCATGGTATTTATCACAGAAATGGCCGGCCAGGCTATGCGCTAGCGTGTAAAAAAAGATTCCGCGGCCTGGAAAAAGAAAGTTCATGTACCCCGTGGGGTACATGAACTCATGTACCACGCGTACTCGGCGTACATCACTCATACCATGCTCATACATCGGCACACTCGGATACATGCGTTTTTGTGGCATGTCACGTGAACGCTTCTCGACCAATAAAAATTCACAATCTATTGCCGTGGTATAACAAGTACATTTGTACATGTACAACCGTTCCCCGATTTAGAGGCACGTACGAATAAGCGCGGGTATAGCCGAACACGCTGTCTGCGCGTGAATATACACGTGTCCTATCTAGATCAATGGTTCCCATGTAGTAGATTTAGCTCAAGTCGGGAACAACTGTGAATGTGCAGTTTGCGTTACAAGTCTCCTCACAAGTTAGTTTTTTTCTGTCCCAACCTGTTAAACATTGTGTTGCGATACATCAAGTTCACAAGTTGACCTCGTTTATAGTCGTTCTCGGAACAAGAAGGGGAATTTTTGCCTATTTCCGCTGGGATACTCTAATCTATACGGCCCAAGCCGCCGGAACAAGCGTGCATGTCGATCGATGATAGCAAAAGCACACATTCAGTTATTTAACGGTTCGTATAAGGTGTTGCAGATTCCTACACTATTGAAGTTCTGCTCCAGTAAATCCTTTTAATTTTCCCAGAAATTTCATAATGAAATCCAGCTGTGCCTGAGGCTCGACTCTATGATTATCGAATTCCTGCTATTATTCTGAAATCATAACAAACGTGTACGATTGATGATATGTAGGGCCTATAGCGAGCGCAGAGCGGAAGGTCTGGAATAGTATATATTTTTTCGCTTCAATCCCTTCGGATTAGACGCTTATTTTCAAAAGTTACATATCATAGTTTAGTATTTTGCCACCCGAGGGTCCCTTCGTATTATGATTCCTCGACAAAGCGCTCGGCTGGGGTCCCCTGTGTGATCCGACGGATTCCTGGAGTTTGAATCAGTGACTTGTAAACACGGTCGATCAAGTACCTCTATACCTAGCAATGAACATTACAGGCACTCGTAGTCGTACCGACTCGTATTGTGAACTTCAACTTCAGCAACTTACTCAGCAACCGGCGTTTGTGCGTGTATTCCACTTAGCAGTGATTTCAGTCAGACTTGATCGGATTTTTCAGTTCAATAATATGGAGTTCCTTCTTTCAATTTTCGTGTTCATTGTCGGCATATTGATATTGGTGTACGCCTTGCACTACAGGGTAAACATCGCGTGTCGAAGAGAATGCAGGAGTAATGCTAAGCTCGCTGGGAAAACGGTGATCGTCACAGGTAAAAACAGACATTATCTTAATAGATGCGCCTATTAGTAACACCGAGCCCAATTTAATGCAATTTTTTGGTGATTAGCGCCTGTGTTTGTTTAACCCCAGGTATTAATTAATTACACTAATGAACTTACTCCCAATATATAGCAGTCGCTTCACCACGTCTATTGTTATGACAAGAAAGCATTGTTTTTTGAGAAGCTACAGTTAGGTGATGCATTGGAGTTAAGTGGACCCCCTCCCCGGATCGAACCTCAGAAACTGAGGTTCTAGAAAATGCATTTTATTGGGCTCGGTTCTGTAATGTATTAACCCCCCCCCCCCCCCCAATCCCCTCCATTCCTCCTCCCCCCCTCCCCCCCTCCCCCCGCCCCCCCCCCCCCCCCCCCCCCCCACCTCCCCCCCCCCCCCCCCCCACCTCCCCCGACAAAATAACATAGGGCAGCCCGGGGAGGGGTGGGGAATGCAATTGATACAAGGCGCATTACTTCCTTGGTATATTATTCTCGAGTGTATAGTTTCTCACGGGCTTGCTTCACTAGAGCTTATCCACGACAAAACAAGAAACCATGCTCTGTTATCATAATAGTACATGCACTTTACGTTGACTGCTATACAATATGGATGGTTCTCCTCTGCCGAATATTACTTATTGAGTTGATAAGGTCGTGGCCCGAATTTGTTGGCCTGCAATGTGTAACACGCAAGAAATGGAACCACCAGGCATTTGGATAATACTGACTATGCTACTGTTAAGGTAGGTATACACCATTTTGCAGATATCGAAATTATTACGATATTAATACCGAATTATTCAGAAAAATCTTACTTTTTGTGAAATTAAATAATTATTCTATATAGGCATCCAGCAAAAGGACTGCGCTAAATTTCTTGTAATTGTTCCGAATAATTAAATTTTATAAAAAAATCTTGATCGCCTGACGGCGACCGCGGAAAAAACCCCCAAGAAAAACAAGAACAACTGCCCGAAGCCAGTTGAAAAGTATAGTATAGCGTCGTTTTTTTTCGTTTTTTTTCCTTGGTATTCAAGATTGTAAAACTTCGGACAGATTTACTATGAAGTTAACCACCACCCCCCCCCCCCCCCCCCCCCCCCCTCCCTCCCAAATCCACCCATTCCTGAACATTTAAGCAATTACCAATGGTGTATCCTACCTTTAATCATGGAGGAAGGAAATGTTTCCTTCCTAGCTTTAATATAGACGTCCCATAACTCCTGGATCAAATAATTGACCCAGATCTGAATACATATTTTGCTGTCTTTTTCAAGGTCAAAAATGAAATGACCGTTTTCTGGGTCAACATTTGTCTGATAAATTAGTTGGTTCTGGAAAAGTGTCATACTAGATAAACCATTGGTAATTGTTTGAATTATCATAAATGGGTGGATTTGGGGGGTTGTATTTCATAGTAAATATCGTTTAACTGACCTGTCCGAAGTTTTACAATCATGGATGCTGAGAAAAGCAAGAAAAACGGCGTTCGTTTTCCTTGCTTGGTCGGGCAGTGGTTCTTTATGGGATCAATTTTTCGGAACAATTACAAGATATCTAGCGCAATCATTTTGCTGGATGCCTACAATCATTATTTAAATATTTCTGAATAATTCGAGAGTTAATTAGAGATAGGCCTATCTCTAAAATAATTTATCTAAAGAAATAAAAGATTATATAAAAAAAGGGGAATTTCTATAAATAATTGTATATATATCTTTTTCATTAAAAAATACAAATTCTTATGTTGTTGTTTTGGGTGTTTTTTCGCGATCGCCGTACGGCGATCGGGACCGGTATTTATTTTTGTCAATTCAATTTTTTTGGAACAATTTTATTAATTACTTGATATGTACATAGCGCCATAATTTTGCTGAATGCCTACAATCGTTATTACTTTCAAATAAGTAAGATATTTATGAAAAATTCGGTAGTACAATTTTTTCGACATCTGCCAAAATGTTGTATCCTACCTTTAATTACCCTGGTGTAGCGTGAATTTCAGACTGTGAAATACGAACTCGTTGCTAGCATGCATTGTACACGGAATAATAACGTAAGTCGGCACACGGAAATTGACATCGCTTCACGGCTTTGCGTTCGATGCATGCTTAGCAATTATCGTGACTACAATCTTGACCTATTTAGATGTATGCGTGTGTATGTGACAGAAAAGTGTCTTCATAAACACAAAAGGGAGTTGTTGAAACAGTGCAATGTCATGATGTGTCAGGTCGACTTTGGTGCGGCTTTTTTGTGATAAACTAAAGTTTCTCGAAGCTTACTTCCTGCGCTGCCAAAATGCATTTTATTAGTCATGCATTTTGTTTTATCTCAACTCGATCATCTTGTCTCAGGAGGAAACTCTGGTATCGGCAAAGTAACGGCCCTGGACTTGGCCCAGCGAGGCGCCCGGGTCATCCTCGCCTGTCGCAATCTCCAGAAGGCCGAAGACGCCGCCAAGGAGATCAAGACGCAGACGGGCAACTCGGAGGTCGTGGTGCGCCACCTGGATTTAGCTAGTCTACAGTCTGTCAGGGAGTTCGCCAGCAACATCATCGAAAGCGAAGAGAGACTGGATATTCTGATCAACAATGCAGGTGGTTAAGTCTTGCTGACATACTCTCCTGTTTAATGGCATAGGCATTAAACTTCAAACAGATTTTGAGAACAAAGCAGTTATTTTGGATACAAGGTTACAAGGTTAAACATATATTTTTTGTAGGGTGGGGGACCTGGGATGCCCCATTTTTCAAGGGACACCCCATTTTGCAAGGGACACTTAATGGCAACTGATCATTTGTGATGCGATCAAGCAAAATCAGTCGGAACTGGGCAATTCTTGTTTTGAGATCGGGCCAAAATATGTTCGTAGGGGTAGACAAATCTAAATTGACTTTTTTACAAAAACAGAAGGGGAAAATATTTTTCTTTTACATGAAAATACTCTTTTAACCAAATTTAGAAGGGAAGTGATACAAATACATGATTTTCCCAGTTTCTTTATTTTTAACGTGCTGGTGTTCAAATGGTTGTATTTTTTTTACCAAAGGTCGTATTCACATGAGGTTTTCACTGAAATGGAGCCTGAAGTACGCTACAAAAGAATATGTAAAAATCCCAAAAATGACCAGGCCTACTTGACTGATTTTGCTTGATCGCATCATATTTATAACCAGCAAGATATGGGACCGAGGGACTCCCCCTTAAAGTCCCCCATATACCTATACACTATCTAGACTATTGTTAATTAACGCACCCCTCCCCCCTAAAAACCTAAAGAGAATTCCTGAAAAACGTCAACATTCCGCAAGCACACTGACTCCTATGGAAATATTGTTTGTGTGTAAATCAACATTTCCCGGGGGGCGGGGGGGGGGGGGGGGGGGGGGGTCACCCGGGGATGGACACGGGGGGGGGGGGGGGCACTAGGACGGGGGCAGGTTCCCCCATTCCCCTCCCCCTAGTTACGTCACTGGAGCAAAGTGAATTTGCCAGGGTAGCAACTTATTATACATCATTAATTTGCCTTCTGGTTTCCGTCAGTTTTACTATAACTAGCCCAACAACCCACTGATCCGTGTATATTGAGAAATTAATTCCATTTTAATGGTTTTAATTGATGCGACAGCTAAGCACAATCAAAGACAAACTAGTCCTAAACAAAATACCTATATCGACATCAAGGGTGTGGTTCGACGCTAAAGTGCAGTTTCTGAATTAACGGTAGATTACTTTTCGTATGCGTTGAGAGTCTACGTACGATCATGGTACGATGAATACAAATATGCTGGGTCAACACACCTGCCTTCATTGTAAAGTTTTAATCCTCATACTTTGGTACCTTAGAAAATCGAGGACTTGGAAATATGACACCAGGATATATCCCCCCCCCCCCACCTCCCTACTCGAAAGCCTTCATTCGTCAACCTTAATGGCTTCTGCAATGGACCGTTTCAGAGTTGACAAAAAAACAACGCTCATCACCTCCTGTATGTTTTTGTACCTTTCTGAAAGTCCTCGTGACCGAGTTTGACCGCCGATCGTGGTGGCTAAAAGAAATACAAGATGTACATTTAAAGGGATCGTATACGTTTGGTAATTGGAACCCACTGTTTGTTTCAATCCTATAATGTGACCCAGCACGAGTAAATGAGACACTTTGAGGCAAAAATGAAAATTAAGATTTTGATTTCATCTTTTAAAGCTAAACAAGCTTTAAATGATGAAATCAAAATCTCAATTTTCATTTTTGCCTCAAAGTGTCTCATTTACTCGTGCTGGGTCACATAGTTATAGATATATACCATAAAACTAACCTGTAAAAATTTCATTTTAATAGGTGGTAGCGATTTTGAGATATTGCCGAAAATCTGGGGCGGTTATGTCCACGCAGGAAGAATAATCTGCATTGGAATACACTATCTGAGAAACGTCACGCTTCTCAGATTCAAATTTGGGGGATAAAAAGTGATGTCTTTTTCCATAACCGCAGTACATGTACTTCGAAGTGAAAAGTTTCTCAAAATGCATTATACTATCTAAAGCTGCTGTACTTCTTATTACCAAGTAAGTTATTATTGCCATTCATTTTTTGAGTAATTACCAAACGTATACGATCCCTTTAATTTGACCCCCTTAATTTGACCCCCTTAATTTGACCCCCGTTAATACGATAACGAATAGAACGAAATTTTGGTTATTTTTACAAAGACATTAATGTAAACAGGGTGACCCATAAAAAAAAGGACACGCATACTTCCACTACCCTGAGACCAAAACTAGCTATACCAATGGATGGAGAATCTTTCAAAAAGACAAATGATACCAAACTAGCTCTACCCTAATTTTATAAACCACAGTCCGAGTCGGGTTTCTTTTTAACCGCGAAACCGCACATGACACTTATTTCTCGGTGCGAAAGGTCCTGACTGAATTCGCTTCACAAATTAGGGTTTGGAGATAAAACTATGTAGCCCAAATCGAGATATTTTAGTATCAAAAATGTATGGCAATAAAAACTTACTTGGTAAGAAGTACAGCAGCTTTGGATAGTATAATGCATTTTTTGAAACTTTTCACTTCGAAGTACTGCGGTTATTGAAAAAGATAAAACTTTTTATCTCCAAAAATTTGAATCTGAGAAGCGTTACCGTGCAGTGACGTTTCTCAGATTGTGTATTCCTATGTAGATTATTCTTCCTGCGTGGACATAACCGCTCCAGATTTTCGGCAATATCTCAAAATCGCTACCACCTTTTGAAATGAAATTTGTACAGGTTAGTTTTATGGTATAGGGGCCTATATCTATAACTATATAGGATTGAAACAAACAATGGGTTCCAATTACCAAACGTATACGATCCCTTTAAAGGACTTTTATCATCCATTAGTATAGGTAGTTTTGGCCTTGGAGTAGTGGAAGGCTATGCTTGTCCGTTGATGAGATATGCTTGTCTCTGTTTTGGGGGGTCACAAAATATCCTCACATCGGTCCGTCCCAGCAAAAAACTGTGCACGTTTCTACGGGAAAACAATTGCTTATAACAAAATCGGATTGTACCAAATTCCTGTTACAGCGAACAGTTTTGGTAACCCGTAATGCCTTGATCTGGTTAGGTTGCCGTGTATTTTAACTAGTATACACGCAAAGTGTTTCCGGAATATGAAACGGATGATGGATAAACACGTCACGAGGAAGACAATCCCGCGCCTGGGCCCGGTCAATTTTAAAATAATCCTGGCACAAACTGATTAAGTGATCAACTTGCGAGCTGGTTATCTAGATTTGATGTCATATTTGCCTAATTCCCTGTGACCGACTCGAAGCAAGCGAGTGCGAAAAATATCAGGGTTGCTACCCACATATGCTGACCTGAACCCGTCTCGGATCGAGGTTTGTGAAAAGCAATCCCGCGCCTGGGCCCAGTTAATTTTAAAGTAATCCTGGCACAAACTGATTAAGTGATCAACTTGCGAGCTGGTTATCTAGATTTGATGTCATATTTGCCTAATTCCCCGTGATCTTCAGGTATCGGCGTTCACTCCGGCAATCATGTAACCGAAGACGGGTTCGACAGCATCTTCGGCACCAACCACTTCGGCCACTTCCTGCTGACCAACCTCCTATTGGACCTGCTGAAGAAGAGCGCCCCCAGCCGGGTGGTCACGGTGTCGTCCAACTTCCACCGATGCGCGCTGAGTCCGATGGACTTGACTCAGACTGATGAAACCGACCACAACAGCAACAACAGCCAGGCATTTAATTACCACGGCCTGAACACCTACCAGCACAGCAAGCTGGCCAACATCCTCTTTGCTGGAGAGCTTGCCAGGCGTCTGGAACCTACGGCCGTTGCCTCCGTCTCGCTTCATCCGGGGATCATCTTCACCCCGATCTGGAAGAACGTGTGGAGCCGGATCTGGATCCTGACACCGCTGTACTACATCTTAAGCCCCCTGATGTGGTAGGTTTTTTAGTTGGAAGTTTTATACCAGTCGAGTCTTCCATCTCAAGTCAATAGTTACAAGCAATTTGAATAAACTGACAATGCAGTCTTTTGTTCATTCCTCGTTGCTTAGACCTGTAAAAAGACTCTTTCGTGGTTTAATTTTGACTGTGGCCTTGTCAGGGTGGACTAAACAAAACTTGCTAAGCACAAGTCGGCCGATAACCAGTCACAAGCAATAGACATTGCATGACATTTTAACTGGTAACCTGTTCTTGCTTAGCAAATAAGGTCGTGCCCAAAATAACTTGGATGCGGCTAATAACACACAAGTCTGAACTGACTGCAGCCACTTCACACCGACTTGTGTGTAATTTCAAGTCGTAGACAAGTAATTCAGACTAGACATAGCCTATCTGGCAGAACAACGGTAACCCTGCAAGTCTGTTCATAAGTCCTTTCGTGAAGCCAGTCACAATTCCTTTCATAAAGGCAGTCACAAGTAACTAGATGAACAATGACAAAGGAATGCTTTTGTCAAAGCTTTTTTGAATAGCTTGTGATGTGAATTAGAACTGATGGACTTGTGATAGACTTGACTACATGCCTGCATAGAGCTACTAAGCACCAAAATGAGCTAAGCACAAAAAAGTCTTGCTCAGTAAAAACAGGTTACCAGCCAAAACTCCAGCTTTTTCTGCTAAAGCAAAAACCAGCTGAATACCAGTCACAAACAAATATTCATAACCTGAAAGTTTGGTTTGTAACCCTGCTTTTGACAAGGAAGAATATATGTTCATGCTAAGCAATATTTTGTGCTAGCAGCTCTTTGAATTTGGCCCCTGCTTGCTATACATGTATGTGGCCATAGTCACTTAATTCTAACTAACTGGGCTATGACTGGAAAACAAACTAAATTTATGTAATGGGAGTCAGGTTGGCGTAGCGGTTCTTTTCTCGCCTTTCACCAGTATGACCCGGGTTCGAATCCGGCCTGGGCCAATATGTGGATTGGGTTTTAAGTCCCTGCCTGATTCCGTGGATATTTTTCTGGGTTTTCCTCCCACCTGTAACTTCTTCACATTATCTTCTCTCATCCTGTAATTGGCGCTATTACATAGCGCTGCGCTATTATATAGCGCTGTTGGGAGTTAAAGGGATCGTATACGTTTGGTAATTACTCCAAAAATGAATGGCAATAAAAACTTACTTGGTAAGAAGTACAGAAGCTTTAGATAGTATAATGCATTTTTAAAAACTTTTCACTTTGAAGTACTGCGGTTATGGAAAAAGAAATTACTTTTTATCCCCAAAAATTTGAATCTGAGAAGCGTTACTGCAGTGACATTTGTCCGATTGTGTATTCCAATGCAGATTATTCCCCCTGCGTGGACATAACCGCTCCAGATTTTCAGCAATATCTCAAAATCGCTACCACCTTTTGAAATGAAATTTTTACAGGTTAGTTTTATGGTATATATCTATAACTATATAGGATTGAAACAAACAGTGGGTTCCACTTCCAATTACCAAACATATACGATCCCTTTGAATAATTTTTTTTTTTAAATCTGCAGCCAATTACTATAGACCTGTATTTTATTTCTAGCCGGCGTAGACAAATAATTCTGACATGGTCATCCTTTTTGCTGAGCATCTCCATAAAATAGGTCCTGCTATTTTTTCTAATCTCATTTACAGGTTGCTTCTTATAGACGAGGAGGCGGGAGCCCAGACCACGCTGTACTGTGCCTTAGATGATTCTATCGGTCATCAGTCCGGTCGGTATTTCGCCAACTGTGTGGTCAGCAAACCCTCTGCCAAGGCTCAGGATGAGCAACTCGCTAAACGGCTGTGGGAGGTCAGCTGTCAAGCCACGGGGATCAAGGACAAATGAAATGTTTGCTTGAAAAATCCTTAGAATCATTGAGCAACACATGTAGTTTGTAATACAAGTGAATTTTAAAAATTTCCTATTCTTTTTATTTTGCATATAACAAATTCCTTGATACATGTACTTCAAATGCCCACTCATATGTGTAACTGTACATGTATAGAATTGACTACATGTGTGTACATACAAAAAAGATTTCAAAATCCAGTTATCCTAATTTTTCCCGAACCGATTATTCACAATCATACCAGCAAAAAGTAACGAGTGAGGTGCCACAAGAAATGCCCTCTCAATGACTGGTTATAGTGGGGGAGGATTCAGTGACCACTGGGTCTTTACAAAAACACCCCAGAGCTGTGATGTGGGGGAAAAAATGAATAAGAACTCACAAATAAGTCAAATGGGCAGGCTAATAATGAAACCACTAGTACAATCGGAGACCATGGAGCAAATTGGAAGATGTTACAATTGTCTTCTTCAGCCTGTGTCACACAAAAATGGAAGACTAAACTATTTTGGGGTCGGTTTCGAATATTCGGTTTTCTAAATCGAAACTGAATAGTGGAATTAAAACCGAATATTAGAAAATTCGGTTTTAAATCCCAGCACTAGTACATACACGTACATGTAGAACTTTATGTGGGTCTATGGAAAGCACACACAGAACTTGATAATTGTTTTGTTCACCATTATTATCCCTTCAAATATTTAATACAAACGTAAGCTAAAATTGTTCATTTTAACTAAAGTGTACACGCTCAAGTTGAAGTTTTGCGATGTATAATTTGTGACCTGCTTCAACGAAACCCAGAAAAGTTGACCATTTTTGTTTTTTAGATTTTGCTTTTTATTTAAATTTTCTAGGCTCTAAGCTTTGAATGTACCGGTATGTTTCATTATTGTCCACCACCATATCTCTCCTGGGAGAAGGATTTAGTGATATAACCTTGACAACCTAATTATGAGATAAACAGCTTTGAAATTCATATAAGCGTATTATTCCTATACACAACTGTTTCACAAAATTAACCCGAAAAACACACTTCTGGGTGACGGATTATGTTCAAATTTGGTGAGATTGTAGAATAATAGTTTGTGATTCAGAAAAACCCAAAACCTCAAAATGGTAAAATCCACCCAGAAATGACTTCACAAGTACATTGTAATAAAACACATGTACATGTACATTGTCTAGGTTTTCGTTGGAACAGGTCACATTTCAACTCTAGCTGAACAAGATTTAAATGTAGGATACACCATTTGCGGATATCAAAAATATTTTCTATCGAATTATTAAAAAAATATTTTACTAATTTCAAAGTAAATAATGATTGTAGGCATCCTGCAAAATGATTGCACTAGATATCCTGTAAATATTCTGAAAAATAGAATTTTAGATAACATAAGAATAACTGCTCGAAAACAAACGCTGTTTTTCGTGCTTTTCTCGGCATCCATGATTGTAAAACTTCGGACAGGTCAGCTAAATAAGATTTACTATAAAATACAACCCCCCTAATCTACCCATTCATCATGATAATTCAAGCAATTACCAATGGTGTATTCTACCTTTAACTGTGCTACAATTTAGCAAACTTGAGAGAGTTTCATACACCGCCTGTTACAGGGAATGCATGTCTGGGTGGCACGGTTGGATGGCGGATCAAGAAAGCTTGCATGAGTAACGTGAAAGTCGGGCAGTCGGATGTATTTTTGCCTTCCATCCTGATTAGCACTGGGGAAAGAAAATGAAAAAAGAAAAACACATTAATCCTGAAAAACATTCTTGTCAATGGATCGTCATTCACACTAGGAAAGGGCAGGATGTGATCTTACATTCAAAGCAGACACGGTTCTTAGCAGGATTGGATTTCTACACACGTACCACTAATGCTCCAAATTCACATCTTCCGTCTAAATTCACATTCTGGGTTGCAAATTCACCCCCATTGGATTAACATCCAATTAACCAGTTCGCGCGGGATTATTTTTAACGAAACTCGATCCGAAGCAGGTTCAGGCCGCCAGTACCGGGAAGCACACCCACGCGCATTTCCGGCCTTGCTCGCTACTGACAGACATTTCCGGCCTTGCTCGCTGCTGACAGACATTTCCGGCCTTGCTTGTGGCGTGTTTATGCATCATCCATTTTGAATCTGGGAAAAACTTCGCGTTTATATTCGTCATCCGGCACGAACTTGTTAACCCAGGATGTGAATTTGGACAGAGAAGGAGAATGTAAATTTGGAGCAATATAATGGGTTTTTGGAAATCGTTTATTGAAATCACATCCTGCTAAGGACCGTGCCCGCTTTGATTGCAAAATCACATCAAGGCCTTTCCTAGTGTCATAAATACTTAAGACAGTGTAGCCATTCCATTCCTATTGGTCGGGAGCCGGACATCATGTGGGCATGTTTGAGCGGCCTATAAAACGTGACCCAGCCTGTTTTAAACGTTCTAGCATACACCTAGTTGTGCTGGACAGGTTCTTTTGTTTTGAAAAAAAATGGACCGAGTAGTGGGGATATTTTCCTGTCTCCATAGCGCGTTGGGTCTGCAGTAAAAGAGGTAGAACTGGTTTAGGGTATAATGTTCAAACAAAATGGAGAAGACAAATTAGGGTGATGTTGAACATTTTAGGTCGAAAGAACTTTCCGAGTTGGAGAGAATTCCCTCAGCACACGAACCCTACGAAGTGTCTTCATATGTGATCAAGCAAAATCAGTCGGAACTCGGCAATTCTTGTTTTGAGATAGGGCCAAAATATGTTCGTAGGGGTGGACAAATCCAAATTGACTTTTTTACAAAAACAGAAAGGGAAAATATTTTTCTTTTACATGAAAATACTCTTTTAACCAAATTCAGAAGGGAAGTGATACAAAAACATGATTTTCTCAGTTTCTTAATTTTTATCGTGCTGGTGTTAAAATTGGTGTTAAATTGTTTAACCAAAGGTCGTATTCACATGGGGTTTTCACTGAAATGGAGCCTGAAGTATGCTACAAAAGAATATGTAAAAATCCCAAAAATTACCAGGGCCTACATGTACATGTACTTCAGACTGATTTTGCTTGATCGCATCACATATCATAATGTACAAAAAGAATCTTTGCTTTTTTGGTGCCACATTAAAGTTGGACTCTTACGTGTATTGAAGTCTGTTTCATCACCCTTTTATTGGTTAAAATCTCCCTCAGCATACGGGTGCACCAGCCTAATTCAAGTCCCATTGAAAACAGTGTAAAATCAACAATGTTCACGACCAAGTTTCATGCACACCGACATCACTGGGGTTTCTCAAACAACAATCAGATTATTGTCTTGGTCTTTATCTTTCCATTTCTTTTCAATTTTTAGTAGGTTAGCCAATTACATTTTTTAATATTCACACTAAAAGAAACTCACCTCCCGAAAAGTGATACTTCCCGAGCCTGCAAGCAGCCATTTTACAAATGGCATCCCTCCACGTTCTAGGGCAATTAGGGCCCATTTTTCAACCGTAATTTTGTCAAGTCTGCCCTCAGATTGGAGCTCAAAAACCAGGGAGTTGATCCTATGCTATATTTACACAATCCCACCATTTCTTTCACCAAACGGCATCCTTTTTCAAAAGAAATTGTGGGGGCACATTTCATGCAGATGAGCTCGCGTAGAAATTCTCCTTTTAATTAGGGTGGTGCACCCATACGCAATACAACCAATCAATCCATATATTAACCCTAACCTTCCTCAATCCTCCAAAATCCTCATTGCAGTTTTGGAGGATTTTGGAGGAT
Source organism: Crossaster papposus (assembly GCA_037893245.1). Taxonomy (NCBI): domain Eukaryota; kingdom Metazoa; phylum Echinodermata; class Asteroidea; order Velatida; family Solasteridae; genus Crossaster; species Crossaster papposus. Next base: position 3,291,538 of record JBAIAA010000352.1, on the reverse strand, counting down.
TGAAGATGAATGACAAAAAAGTGAGTTGATTTTGGAGGATGCAATTGGTCAAGGTCGTAGGCCATACCCAGCTTTTCTTTATATTCAGCCATGCATAATGCAACCCTTCATTATGCTCAATACCACCCACACTACTTCTAAATGTCATAGGCACCGACTCAACCCATAGCATTGATTGAATGAGGATTTGAGGATTGAGGCAGTGGTCACCACTCCCACTGAACAAATGCAAGAAATAACCAATGATTTTGGAGGATTAAGGATGAATCAATTTTTTACAAACAGGTAATATGAGGATTTTGAAGGATTGAGGATGATTCCTAGATAAAAGGGCCTAGGGTAGGCGTTAGGGTTAACCAGTTCGCGCCGGGATTATTTTTAACGGAACTCGATCCGAGGCGGGTTCAGGCCAATGGTACCAAGAAGCACACCCACGCATTTTTAGCCTTGCTCGCTGCTGACAGGCATTTTCGGCCTTGCTCGTGGCGTGTTTATGCGTCATCCGTTTTGAATCTGGGGAAAACTTTGCGTGTATATACATTGAACAGTTTCTAAAAATGCATTATACTATCTAAACCTGCTGTACTTCTTACCAACTAAGTTTCTATTGCCATTAATTTTTGGAGTAATTACCAAACGATCCCTTTAAGTTGGCTACGGGTACTTGATTCCCTAATCTGGAACCGATTCTTGACAGCAGCGGTCGGGTTCTCGAATATCCGGTTCCGATGCACAGTCCCAGTTATGGTTGCTGCAAATTTACCTCTTTATTAAGTTCTTCACGTCTTTTTCTCTTCTGGAGCCACCACACCTAAGCATGCGTCGGCAAACTCGACAAACAGTGGTTCCTGCATCAACCTCTCCATGAATGCAGCCTTGTCAACAGACCGATCCACTTCCAGGAGCAACCGTTGAAGGTGCTTGTTGAGAAGTAAGGCTTTAAGTTCACCGAACTCCGCTGTGAGAAAGAAAAAAAAAAAAGGCAGAAAATGTAAATGAAAAAGTTGGTGTGTCCGTGCTTTTAGTTTGTTGCACCCTGAAAAACTAATTTTCAAATTGAATTGATGACTTTCTAGAATTGTGATGCGATCAGGCAAAATCAGTCGGAACTGGGCAATTCTTGTTTTGAGATCGGGTCAAAATTTGTTCGTAGGGGTGGATAAATCAAAATTGACTTTTTTTACAAAAACAGAAGGGGAAAATATTTTTCTTTTACATGAAAATACTCTTAACCAAATTCAGAAGGGAAGTGATACAAAAACATGATTTTCTCAGTTTCTTTATTTTTAGCGTGCTGGTGTTCAAATGGTTGTAATTTTTAACCAAAGGTCGTATTCACATGGAGTTTTCACTGAAATGGAGCCTAAAGTACAATGTACGCTTCAGAAGAATATATGTAAAAATCCCCAAAATGACCAAGGCCTACTTCAGACTTTTTTTGAAGGCTGTGATAGGTTTTGTACACGATTTTCAATCTTGTATTTCCTGTCAATAGTGGATCCTCTTGTTTTCTATTGTTCTACATACACTATTTGAATGCAGATACAAACTCACACACACAAGTTTTGTGGGCGGTAACGTCCGTCGATATATCGATATTACTCAAATACTCGATACTATTTTGACATCGATATCGCCGATGTCACTTTTTTACTCATATCGCCGCTATAGTTCACGACCGCTTGCACAGTAAAATCTCAAAAGAAACCGGCCATGTCGCCCCAGCCTATCGGTTGTTTGGGACGTAACCCTCCATTGATCTGATGTCATTTTGGGGTGGCCAATCACGAGTCGGAAATAGCGGGGAGCGTTCTCTGCACCCTGCTATTCGTCTAGCAAGCGGAAGCGGCAACCGTAATCATTTCTTATCTTTGTTGTAAAACCATAAACACGCTGGCTGGCGCAATTTGATATTGTTCGGACCGACAACATGCGCGGAGGATCAAGCCGAAAACCGGTATATATATGCAACCCTATTAAACTGTCGGTCTTCAGTATATTGAGCGCTGTTTTTCGGCTTCATCTTGCACACGGGAAATAATCAATATATATCGAGTATACTCGATATTGAATTCCCGATATATCGCCTATTATAAAAAACTGACATCGACGGACATTAGTGGGGGGTGGGGGTGGGGGTGGGGGGGGGGGGGGGGGGGGGGGGGGGGGGGGGGGGGGAAGGGGGGCTAGCTCCCTAGGGTGTGAGCGAAATCATAATGATTTTGGGGGATTTGAGAGGGTTAGGGTTAAAAACAGTCATTTGGGGCGCGGTATCGAAATTCTGCTTGAACGGAACTGGAATTCTGTGTACCGTTTGGCTATGATTGGTGTCACGAGTCAATAAAATATGAAGACAAACGTCGGATCGTCATTGTCATCTCTCCGCAAACAATGCAGTTGAATCATTTGCACATGCGCTGAATAAAGCGATTGACCACGAGGTCAACATGCGCGGCAAAAAGACTGGTCTCGGCTGGATAGTGAAGTCTCTCAAGCCATGCTACAGTGAAGGATTCAGGGCACCGTGTGAAGATCTTTCAGGAATCGCGCGCGACAAAAAAGGCAACACGTTTGTGTTAGATTAGACTCCATCTTTTTTTTAAACCAAATTTCTTGGGAGGGAAAGGTGCTGTACTTGCGGAATTTGGTGCAAAAGAGCATGAGTAAGTAACAACATAAAATTGGTAACAAATCTTTCCTTCAAAAAGTTTAGCACGTGGTGTTGTAGAGGACGAGATCTTACAGTGACGTCATGTTCACAGGCCTACCCCGGCCCCAGGTGTATATTTTTCTCAAAAACTAACTTAACCCTAACCCCCTAGGCCTTACTTTGGGCTAAAGAACGGTTTACTACAGAATACTACTTAGTATTTTGTAGCACTGGGTCTCTCTGTGACTGATGATTGGGTGTGTACTGACAGAGTACAGATACTGCCAACTACAAAATACTAATAGTGGCAATACAGGTCAGTAATACTTACCTGGCAAAAAATGCAGTAGTCCAGCCTTGACTCATTGCTGTGTCCCAAGAACATTTTTTTGCTGTAGAGTTTAGAACACACTACACAACATACATGGGCCATGCACACTCAGCAAGCAGAGGGACCCAATGCTAAAAAGTACGAGTGCAATTAGGGGTTAAGTACCCAATACTAAAAATTACTACAGGCATTGCACACAAGTCAGTGAGAGTACTGCATACTACTTTTTACTACTAGTAGTAAATTTACTACTAGTAGTAAAAAGTAGCATTAGGTAGGGTTAGGGTTAATTAACCCATGGAGAAATAAGTCACAGGGAGTTTGAATGGCCCGCTAATCCCCAACAGGGTATTCACTGACCAATTAGCGACCCTGGATGACCAGTGGTAAAGGCATGGAGGCCTCCCGATTTACGACCGCGATAAGATCTCTCACATCTCAAGGTTTGGTACCGCTCGCCACCACTTACTGGAGAAACGAATTGCTCATGCGTTCAATATTGAATATAGTTCACTAGCAAGCAAACGGTACAATCATGGAAATATGGTAGCATATTTTTTCGATTTTGACGACTTAAGGCCGAGTTTGGCCGGCCAGAAAAAATGGAAGGGTTTGCTCGTTGAGGCTTTTGTCTGCCCATTCGTGTATCACTCAATGGTGTGCGGCGTGTTGCGTTTATTATTTTTGCATAAGAAAATCTAACTTTTTTTAGAAACTTACGTACTATTTCGATATGCGCCTGCGCACTAGCGTGAGTGCGCACTAGCGTGAGTGCGCGCTAGTGCGCAGGCGCACATCTTCCCGAATTCGTGTATACCCGAACACTCAACACTATTGTAACCTACATGTGTAACCCATCCCCCCTTGAAAGCTGAAAGGAATTCCTGAGATTCCGGGAACACAATGATCAACACAAAAGAGGGGGGGGGGGGGGGGGTTTCTCTGCCACATATCGATTATCGTGCTTCATATGAATTCGTGTGGCTGCGGTCGCGAGATTGCCCGCGGGGTGTTTACACTTTACAGTCAATTATCCATTGTTGTTTAACGACCACGGTGCCAGAGCCTAAACGTTTGATCCAAAGGTCGTTGTAACTCCCTGTGACTTATTTCTCCATGATTAAAGTACCAAACAAATAAATAAGTTTGAGACTTACAAAGTCTTTTCAAACGCTCTTGTGGTATTCTGTCATGTTGCTCATCCTCCAACTTGCCCTTGTCCATCACAGCTATATTTTACTGCGGAAGAAAACCCAGACAAAATAAAATTGATGCGTGTAATAGTTCCACCATGATCAACGACCAACTAGCTTTAACCAGTTCGCGCCAGAATTAGTTTAACATCACCGAGCCGAGGGACAGGATTAATTTTAACGAAACTCGATCCGAACCGGGTTCAGGCCGATAGTACTAGGAAGCACACCCACGCATTTCCGGCCTTGCTCGCTGCCGACAGACATTTCCGGCCTTGCTCGTGGCGTGTTTATGCGTCATCCATTTTTAATTTGGGGAAAACTTTGCGTTTATATACGTCATCCGGCGCGAACTGGTTAAGTAACTCCAGGTTACCAATCAATAATGCTCATGACATTGGGAGTTTCGCATGTAGCGCTGGAGATAGTCCCACTAGTGTGCCCCCGGTATACTGCGATATCGCAGTATACCGGGGGCACACTAGTGGGACTATGTGGGACTATGCTGGAGAATGAATGTGTACTTGCATCTGGGCTCTTTGCAGCTACACAATACAGCGGAAGTGCATTGTGGATTCCCGCGCTTCTTGTTAAGTCTCTTAAGTGGCCACCAACATCATCAATATTTCTTCATCTTTTTAGAAACTGCTGTTTCAAGTAAATCATTCATTCATCATTGCCACATTGGCGTTGTCATGGTTGTGAATGGCTGCTGCATGCTATGATTATGAAGTAGGCTTAAGTGGAGGTAGGAATTTAGGATATTTCCTACCTCCATCCATGATCATGGACATGGCTACCCCTAGAACTCTAGGGCTCCCGACGCTCTCGTAGGGCGGAGCCCCATAGATAGAGAGGGTTTTTATAGGTTAACCACCGTTAAACAATAGAAACCATGCACAAACAAAATAAAATTGGCCGTTGCTATTCTTACGTGACCGTAACCCTACGTACTTTTTCTATTCTTACGTGAGTTTAGGTGGCGCATGCGCAGTCCCTAGTTAATTGTATACAGTCCCTAGTTGTTCGTATACAGTCCCTAGTTGTTCGTAAAAAGTCCCTAGTTGTTCGTATACAGTCCCTAGTTGTTCGTATACAGTCCCTAGTTGTTCGTATACACGACTTTTATACCTTTTATTATAAGACCCTATCTAGATGAGATTATTAACCAATAATTTTGGTTAATAGAAAAAAGGTTACGTAATGCAATAAAACCAATGGAATTAACTTATCACACATTTAAATTACGCATACATACAATAATAACCCATTCCTATTGATATAATATGGTACCTCTGAACACTTACTCGAACTTAGCTATTGCCAGTATTGCTGTTGTTAGTTTTATAGTACACTTTTTTGTCCACGGCGAAGTCACAGCTAGTTTTTTAGAAATAATGTCAACATTTGAATACGAATGAAATGTAATGTGAATTTTTCACTATGTTTGCACAAAAATCTAAATTCGATCATGGAATCGTTTGAATAATTACATATTATGGTCAAAAAAATGCATTTTGGACTAAAATACCACAATTTAACATCGACTATTGTCAAAACAAATTTCCTGGGTGGTCTCCATACGTCCCGCGCGCATTGAGTTTCCCTTGTCTGTGTCGGGAACCAGTTAAATCACGTAAGAATAGAAAAAGTACGTAGCGTTACGGTCACGTAAGAATAGCAATAGATTCGACCGGTTTTATGGTTGGTGCTGGCTAGGTGAGTTGTAGTCCGAGTTACTGGACTCTAGTTATCTAGAGTCCAGTAACTCGGACTAGGTGAGTTGATAAAGTACTCATAAAAAAATGTGTTTAGAGGTAGACCGTGTAGCGCACTAGCGGTACGGTATGGGAGTAATTTTATTTTGTTTGTGCAGCATGGTATATTGTTTAACGGCGGTGAACCTGTGTAAAAACACTCTCTATCTATGGGGCTCCGCCCTTCGGGCGTCGGGAGCATAGAGCCTAGGCTATAAGCTAGTCCCACTAGTGTACCCCCGGTATACGCCGGGGGCTAGTGAGTAGTGGGACTAAGCCTAGGCTAGGCTAGGGTAGGACATGGCTGGACAAACGGACTTGGTAACAAAATGTGGGAAAGGTCCCGAATTTTCCACTATTTTTCACTTGTGATTTTCATGCTAAGCATTTCTAGGCAGTTACTAACCTTGTTAATGTTGCAAAACTTGGAGACCCCGTATCTTCAGAAGTCGAGTTATTCTGTAATCATGGTTATTTCGGAGACAATAATTTGCAGTTGCACCATGTTGCTTGCGCGCATGTGGTGTGAAGGTCACGTACGCACAAAGGTCGTATGGGATAGCGCCACCAGCGGCGCTATACGGTTCGTACGTACAGTGTACTTTGTTTGCAAACAGGGCCCAATTTCTTGGCTCTGCTTACCGTTAGCGAAGAATTCCTGCTTACTATAGCAGAAAATTCGGTGCTTACGGTAAACGTATTTCACGCGTTAGCGAGGAATTTCGGTGTCTGAGCATGCGTACATCCCGTAACTAGGGATTCTGTGCTTACATGGTAAGCAAATAATTTTTCTGCTAGCGCGGTTAGCGGAGAATGGTGACCGTAAGCACGGAATTCTGTGGTTAGCAGAGCCAAGAAATTGGGCCCTGGGGCCAATTTCATAGAGCTGCTAAGCACAAAAATTTGCTTAGCACCAAAAATCTTGCTCATTAAAAACAGGTTACCAGCCAAAATTCTACGTGTTTTTCATGCTAAGCAAAAAAACAGCTGATTATCAATCCAGAACAATAAAGATCAGGTGAAAATTTGGTCTGTAACCTTGTTTTTGCCAAAGACAAAATACGTACAGTGTACTTTGTTTGCAAACAGGTCATTTCGTACCCAAGTCATTTCGTACCCAAGTCATTTCGTACCCAAGTCATTTCGTACCAAAGTCATTTCGTACCCAAGTCATTTCGTACCCAAGTCATTTCGTACCCAAGTCACTTCGTACCCAAGTCAATTCGTACCCAAGTGAATTCGTACCCAAGTGAATTCGTACCCACGAAATCAATTACATGTAGGTAAATTGAGTTTGTAATTTCCTCGTATTCATGAGTGATTGATGTTAATAGTTATTTTTTTCTCTTTTTCTTGTAGGACGGGTTCTGACGGGTCGCAAGATCTTGAGCACTGTTTTCATTTGAATTCGGGCGATTCACAATGCAGTGCGCCACCAAGCGTTTGTCTCAAAAGAGCCACTTTTAAACTTTGCGGTCGACTTCTTTCGTATATCATACTGTAGTGAAATATCTATTCTTCATTGTCCACGCGAGGTACAACACAAACATAAATGTATCCGGAAGCGTCGTTGATTAAAACATTGTTATTTGCAGAAAAAAAATTGGAACTTTAATCGTGCGCGTCCAAAAAGACGTAAAAACTGATGAGTTCATGCAAAATGAATACCGTTTTTCAAACTGATGCCGACTTTTCCCCATGATACACTGCAAGTATAGCAGGATTTGCGCCTCCAACGGCAGCTTCTAGGTATTGTGAATCGCTCGAATTGTTTCCCCTTATCGACGTGGATTAACTTAGGCCAAGTAAAATAAAACAACAGTTGATCGTCCGAACTTTTGAAAACAAAGATGAGGGATCGGAAGGGAGGTGTCTATTTAATATTTATTAAACAAATTATTGTATCTGATTTTTATATTAAATATCAGAAAAATCTTCTTTTTAGTGCTTCTTTTGTATTATTATTAATTTATATAACAGTAATTTCGTACTCAATCATTCTTTCTTGGTGGACAATTGTGTTGTAAATTAAGTACGGCGTCAAAATTAACTAGGCCTTTGGAACAACAATAGGACTAATCAAGCAACCGACGCGTGCCTGTGATGCACGCCGGTGACGCCGGATGTCGGCGACATCACTAGAGATGTATCACGATCTGTGAACCCTGCACCCTGCACCAAGAGCAAGACATCACAACCTACAAGACGGTGGAGGCCGGCACTAAACGGGGGAAGGTCGTCTTGGTGGACAGCCATGGATACTCCTACACGAAGAAGTGGAAGAAGGCGGGCTCCACTTCTTCCAAAATCACATGGCTGTGTAGTCTTGGTCAAGACCAAGCTAGCCCGTTCATTTGTTCCGCGGCGCGCCGTCCGTATTATCTGGGCTTATTGAGGGCGCCCTTAATTATCGCCAGATTCCTGGACTTTTCTTCCATAACTTGGTCTTGGCGCAAGCGTCACGTGAACCCGGAAAATTCCGAGGACATTCCGTATCGCGTCATTATCTATTTTTTGTCGCCGGCGGCTACCTGACCGGACGTGTAAGAAACCACATTTGGCTATACGTCTAAATTGTAGTGTAGATATGACGACGCAACAATTCAAATTCTAACGGCTCTTACCAAAAAATAGCACAATGACTACAATGACTGTGATAGTCTTAGGCATTTTGTCTGGTGTTGACCTTTGCTAATGTGAGTTTTATTTTATAAAAACCTGGAAACACTGGAACATCGCGAACGTTAAGCAATTCCTCAAGTTTTTGGTCACGTGACATTAACGGCTAAATAATAAATGAAAAATCACAAATAGTCAGAAATATTAGGTCTGGGAACCAGACTATAATAATCGAACACTACATTAAACAAAAACGACTTAGCGCGCATGCGGGGGCGAGTAGCTATTTGAGCTATGCTTGGAATGTCCTCGGAATTTTCCGGGTTCACGTGACGCTTGCGCCAAGACCAAGTTATGGAAGAAAAGTCCAGGAATCTGGCGATAATTAAGGGCGCCCTCAATAAGCCCAGATAATACGGACGGCGCGCCGCGGAACAAATGAACGGGCTAGCTTGGTCTTGACCAAGACTAATGGCTGTGCAGTGTCCGGGGCAAGTTGCACCGGTGTGCTGTTTCTGTTCACCAAGACGGCAACGTATTCAAGGCAGGGCTTCATTCCACCCATTCACACCCAGCGCATCCCGGAGCAGGACTTGCAGTCGAGGTTAAAGCCGTAGTCAAGACCAAGGCCAAGGATGACGTCTTCAAGTCAGCAGGTGCTATTGTGGAGGACGTAATTGGCACCCTAATCGCACCTGAAGCACCCGCTGCAAGCTGCCCCAATCCGTCCTACCTAGCCCGAGCTGCAAACCGTCACCGCCAGAGTCAGCGCCCTGCAGAGCCTCGTGACATTGACTTTGTCTTGGACGAAAATTTCCTCCCGGAAGATTTCCTCCAGAAAGACAGTCGCCTCGACGGTGCCCGTCACGTGATGTTTTGCACTTCGGAGCAGCTTAGTGTGCTGGATGGCGCCAAGACCTGGTACATAGACGGGACCTTCAAGTTGGTGAAGCAGCCGTTCGTGCAACTGTTTTCCGTCCACGCCTTTGTCAAGGGGGAAACCGGCGGACTGAAGCAGGTGCCACTAGCTTTCGTGTTGATGTCCCGGCGAAGGAAGCAAGATTACCGGAAAGTCCTCAAGGCCCTGCGAAAGAAGTTACCATCCCGTGCTGCCAACGTTCGTGAGGTGGTAGTCGACTTCGAAGTTGGGATGTGGGCCGCTCTCCGAACCGTTTTTCCTGACATTTCTGTGAAGGGCTGCCTGTTTCATTGGACACAGGCAGTCTGGAGGAAGTGTCAGGCACTCGGTTTGGCAGTGGCCTATGTTTCCAATGACGGAGTACGAGACTTCATCGGCCAGCTCATGTCACTACCATTCCTACCTCATGAGCACATCCAACCAGCCTTTGAAGAGCTCAACATCCGGGCAGCAGGGCAACCAATCATCAAGGACCTCTGCAGTTACATCGGGACAACGTGGCTGGAGAGCACCACCTGGCATCCCAGTGACTGGTCCGTGTTTATGCGGAGCATCCGCACAAACAACGATGTGGAAGGGTGGCATCGGCGACTTAATGGACGGGCAGGTCGTCACACCGTCCAATTGTACAATGTGGTGAGGCTGCTACACACAGAGTCCAGATTTGTCACCGTGCAGCTGAAGCTGGTGAAGGAGTCCAGGCTGTGCCGAAACCAACGCAAGATGTATCGGCAGATACAAGGCAAGGTGTTTCGGCTTTGGGACGAGTACGAAGCCCGACGTCTGACCACATCCAACCTACTGGCAGCCTGCAAACATCTCACCGGGCCATGTTTGTAAGGAGGCACACAAACAAACCAAACGGTCCTTTTCAGGACCAACAAAACTACAAAAGAGATAAATATCGTGCCATGTACCAAAACAATAATAATAATAATAAAGGAAGAAAAAATAAAGGAAGTTTGAAGATTGTTCTGATATTTAATATGAAATCAAATAATTAATAAATAATTAATGGGAGAAAATAATTATATAAATTAATAATAATACAAAAGAAGCAATAAAAAAGGGAAACAATTAAAATAATGGGAAAACATAATAGGTTTTGACAACTATGAAGATTTTTATTATTATTTTATTTAATATAAAAATCACATACAATATTTTGTTTAATAAATATTAAATAGAGGGCACCTCCCTTATCCTGGTTTTTGAAAGGGGATACGTCGATAAGGGGAAACAATTCAAATGAAAACAGTGCTCAAGATCTTGTTATATCCTTGCGACTCGCCTCGTGAATACGAGGAAATTACAAACTCAATTTACTTGTTTTATGTCACAATAATCATGTAACGGGAATAAATGGTACACTGACAAGATTTAATGAAGAGATAACGATGTTATTTAATTTGTAGCCAACCATTCAAAACAAAACAAAACTAACTTCACTTTTGAACGTGGGTCGTCACTATGAGCCTCCATATCTAGCTCACCGCGGTTGTGCTTACACTCTCAGAAGACGGAGGAAAGGAATGCAATTTACCAGCGCAAGCAAACATCAAGCGCGCGCGCGCAGGGTCAGCTGTGACGCCCTAAGCTAGTACAAAATTCGCGACAAACAAATTCACGACTTGCATGCATGTCGTGAATAAAAAGTCGTGAAAAAATTGTGTGATGTCGTAAATGCAATATGTGATGTCGTAAATGCAATATGTGATGTCGTAAATAAGTATGTGATGTCGTACATAACAGTTTGTGATGTCGTAAATTTAATATGTGATGTCGTAAATAGAAAATTGTGATGTCGTAAACAAATATGTGATGTCGTTAAAAAACATATGTGATGTCGTAAAAAAATATGTGATGTCGTAAACAAAACATATGTGATGTCGTAAACAAAAGTGTGATGTCGTAAAACAAATGTGTGATGTCGTAAACAAATATGTGATGTCGTAAACAAAATTAGGTGATGTCGTAAAACAGTATGTGATGTCGTAAATGAAATTCGCGTCTTTGATGTCCCTTCAGGGCCACCATAGTATGACGATTGACCGACAATCCACGATCGAAAAAATAGTGTACAGAACCTATGGGGGGGGGCCTTCCGATAAAGGTACAAACAAAAGAAGGACAATAGGGTTCCACGATGGAAGGGGTTTACGCACATGGACAATTGTGGCTGTAAGGTACGGTGTAGGGGTTATGGGTGGGTGGGGGGGGGGGGGGGGGGGCTTTACAATTTCCCGGAAATTTGCCAGATGTCGATAACTATCTTCCACTTTTATCAAACCCACTGTGGGCTTGGCCATGAATAATACGCAGCCGGCTTGAACAAATTAACGATAATTTATTTTCGACAGAGATTGGCTGTAGATTCTACAGAGCATCTGCCGAATTCTCACGAAATTACGGTCACCCAGTATCAGCCAAGAAGATAATAATGTCGGGTTGCTGTTTTTCCCCCAAATTCGCAACCTTAGTTTTATTTAATTTCCATTTTTATTTTAAAGCACCGTGTTCGCAATGGTTTAGCATGTGGTAGTAAATGAGTATAGATTATTATTATTATTATTATTATTATTATTTCTTTCCGGCAATGAAACCGAGGATTCCTCAAAAAGCACCCAAGGCACTGTAAGCCTGAGAAAACCTGAAGGAGGATGAACGAAATGCCAGAAACACCGGGGCGAACCCCTTCTCTTAGCGATAAGCGTGACTGGGTTCTTTTACGTGCGTGTCCAGGTTCAATATATACACAATACACACACACGGAACCTACGGCTTTACGTCCCATCCGAAGGACGAAGCAATAGTGGTTTAATTGCCTTGCTTAAGGACACACGTGTCGACGGCCGGGATTCGAACTCGCGCTCTGTGGAACAGAAAACACACGCTCTTAACCACTCGGCCACGACACTCAACAAAAACCTAACACGAAATGTAACACGAAATGTAAGCGTATAGTGCCCGAAAGAGCTATCTCTTGTGTGATTTCAGATGTACAAACTATGGCTGAACATGAAGAATGAGTTAAACATATTTGTAACACAGGTACAGTTAAATTTTTTAATGAAAAAGAGATACATTAAATTATTTATAGAAATCCCCTTTTTTGTGGATATAATTTTTTTTTAAATATATATCTCAAATTATTTTAGAGATAGGCCTATCTCTAAATAACTCTCGAATTATTCAGAAATATTTTACTTATTTGAAAATAAATAATGATTGTAGGAATCCAGCCAAATCATTGCGCTAGATATCCTGTAATTGTTCCGAAAAATTTAACCCATAAAGTAGTACCACTATGCCCGACCAAGCAAGGGAAACGAACGCCGTTTTTCAGCTTTTCTCAGCATCGATGATTGTAAAACATCGGACAGGTCAGTTAAACGATATTCACTATAAAACACAACCCCCTAAAATCCACCCATTCATGACAATTCAAGCAATTACCTCTAGTTAACTTAAAAAATGCTGGTCTCAGGCGTTATAAAATTATGATCATTAACTGTGAGCACGGAACTGATAGTTTGATCCAATCAGAGGACGAGATCTTACAGTGACGTCATAGTGCGCATGACCAATGGCGAAAACCACCCAGGCAAGCTACTATACTGGTTTAAGCATTGAGGTGATACCGCTGTATACTATAAAGACCAAGCCCTTAGAATTGTTTTCAGTTGGTACGAGAAGTCTTGAGGAATTTAGGCCGGGAATTTCGCCGTGGTATACGATGAGGGCCATACTTCTTCTGCTGGCAACAGTCGTCGCCGTTGTGACTGCGATAAAGCGATACGATGGGTAGGAACCTATATAATTATAAGGCATTTTATGTGGCAGAGGGAACCTCTCGGCCGCCCTTTTTTGTGTTGGCCATTGTGTTCCCAAAATTTCAGGAATTCTGTTCAGGTTTTATAAGGGCAGGGTGGTAGGTAACAACAGTGTGGAGTGTGTTTTTAGTATAATATCAAGAGTGTGTACCGGGTATTCCTCTGCCACATATCGTGCTGATGGGATAGGTGGTACGATCAATATTTGATTCAGGAAAAACAAACCCGAAAAGCAATCGTAAATATAATGCACAAAGGCTGAAAGTTACGAAGCTGTATTAGGGACATGGTGAAAATAATTATTTTCTCTCACTTCAGCTAACTCGTACGTACGACTTATATGTAGCATTGGAGTAGCTCCACGGTCGCCCTACCGAATGAGGTGCGCGCGGCGTAGGCCTACTTATGTCGTACGTACACATAAGTCTGACATTTAAGTAGTACGTACGGCATAAGTCTGATATTTAACTCGAACGTACGGCATATAACTCGTATACGTACGACATATAACTCGTACGTACGACATATAAGTCGTACGTACGACATATAAGTCGTACGTACGAGTTAGCTGAAGTGAGAGAAAATAATTATTTTCACCATGTCCCTTAGACAGCTTCGTAGAAAGTCAAGTTTTGTCGAATTGAAAAAGATTTGCAGTTCAAAATACGTTAGAAAAATTCGACTCTACACATATTTAACATTGTGATCAGGGGAGGATCTAGCTTTGAGCAGGGGGGGGGGGTGATATTTGAGTGGTGGCTTGCTAGGGGTCCGAAGGGGAACCCCCCCCCCCCCCCCCCCCCCCCCCCCCCCCCTCTGCTTACTGTAGCAGAAAATTCCGTGCTTACGGTAAGCGTATCATCACGCGTTAGCCGAATTTTGGCTTCTGCGCATTGTGTACATCCCGTAACTAAGGGTTCTGTGCTTACAGGGTTAGCACATAATTTTTATGCACGCGCAGTAGCACAAAATGATGATTGCAAGCGCGGAAATCTATGGTTTAGCAGAGTCAAGAAATTGGCGGGGCCCTGATTGTGTTAAAACAGCGATGTTCGTGCTCGTCAGTAATTGGTATGCGCCAGATCAGTGCATCCTTTCTTTCCCCTTAGGCCAAATAAAAACAAAAACATGTTTAGCGTCACCGCCCGATTCCTTTTTATTTTTTATTTATAAACATTACGTCATACGTACTGTACCCCACTGACCTCTACACCTGGACATTCCATTGGCTCACAGAAGTGACGTCTTGGGTCCGCCATGTTGCACTTCTCGTTCGCGCCGACTTGGGCAGAATATGGGCAATGATCCGTCCGCGTATATTTTTATTACACCGCAGCGAAGGGTTCACTCTATATTACGGCCTTGTAACAAGACTAAGAATACGTTCAGTAGGCTGGCACTAGTTGCAGCGCTGAGGGCGCAAGACGCTTGATATTATCATATTACACGTACATTTTTAGTATTTATTATTTATTCGGCCATGGAGCAAGACTATCAACCGATAGTCTGGTTGCACTGAACCAGATGGGAACCACATTAGAACCACATGGTCGACTGCCGTAACAATACCCTCTCTGAAATTCAATACCCAAGGATAAATAAAAGAAATGAAACCTCAAAAAAAGCGCAAACATTTTGGAGCCTACCACTGGCTCAGAGGGGTACTGGGTAACACAGTAGGGCAGAGGAAAGGCATAAAAAGGGCAATGTATTAAACAACGGGTATAATTGAATTAAAGAAAAGTCCCTTCACTTTGAATATTCCAACGGCCAAAACACTACATATTTATTCTCGAGTTCGACATGACGTCACAATTTTAAGGGCAAGCCCCTCGATACCAAAAGTTTCCCCTCCATTATCCACTCGCGCCGCTAAACAACGCGCCGCAAGACAAGACACACCGCGCCGCTAGCCA
Source organism: Crossaster papposus (assembly GCA_037893245.1). NCBI lineage: Eukaryota > Metazoa > Echinodermata > Asteroidea > Velatida > Solasteridae > Crossaster > Crossaster papposus. Next base: position 3,276,320 of record JBAIAA010000352.1, on the reverse strand, counting down.
AGGCACACCGCGCTGCTAGCCAAGACACACCGCGCCGCTAGCCACGACACACCGCGCCGCTAGCCGAGACACATCGCGCCGCTAGCCACGACACACCGCGCCGCTAGCCACGACACACCGCGCCGCTAGCCACGACACACCGCGCCGCTAGCCACGACACACCGCGCCGCTAGCCACGACACACCGCGCCGCTAGCCACGACACACCGCGCCGCTAGCCACGACACACCGCGCCGCTAGCCAAGGCACACCGCGCCGCTAGCCAAGACACACCGCGCCGCTAGCCACGACACACCGCGCCGCTAGCCGAGACACATCGCGCCGCTAGCCACGACACACCGCGCCGCTAGCCACGACACACCGCGCCGCTAGCCGAGACACATCGCGCCGCTAGCCGAGACACATCGCGCCGCTAGCCACGACACACCGCGCCGCTAGCCAAGACACACCGCGCCGCTAGCCACGACACACCGCGCCGCTAGCCGAGACACATCGCGCCGCTAGCCACGACACACCGCGCCGCTAGCCACGACACACCGCGCCGCTAGCCGAGACACATCGCGCCGCTAGCCACGACACACCGCGCCGCTAGCCACGACACGCCGCGCCGCTAGCCACGACACACCGCGCCGCTAGACAAGACACACCGCGCCGCTAGCCACGACACACCGCGCCGCTAGCCACGACACACCGCGCCGCTAGCCACGACACACCGCGCCGCTAGCCACGACACACCGCGCCGTTTTAGTGACCTTAATAGTACACCATAGTACACTGTACTTCGTATTAAGTGAGTCTCCTTTCAAGAGTGGAATTGCTAGTGTTACGACAAGAAACCTTTCGCTGCGGTGTAAACAAAATATACGCGATCCGTCCAGGTGTAGAGGTCAGTGTTCTGTTCACGTCCACGCGCTAGTCTTTCAGAAAGCGTAGAGCACATGCAGTATAAGGCGGTCGTCGCCATTATTTATGTAAATATGTACGTCCTTTGACGCCCGCACACCCCAGCGCACCGACACGCAGTACATGTACATGGAATTGGGGGCCGGGCTTTCTCTTCCCGACAATGAGCTAATCACGTTGCAACTTGTACGCTCAGGTCAAAGTTTTTTGGTTTTTTTAGACAGTCGTGCAAGTTTTTATATAATTGTAAAATTAAAGGGGCACTATGTCCTGTACGTGTATCGAACATTAAACGGAAATGACATCGTGTCCGATGTAAACAACCGGGTTTTTTTCTTCGTCTTTTCTCAGGAACGGTAAGACATTAGGTTGGTTTCCTTTCAATCATGTTAGAAAAAAGAAAAAGTAAACAATCCAAAACATAATATTGTTTGGGATTTCAGGAAATATTTTCCCTTTAAGTTTAAATTTATCATATTGGCATTCACAATATACACAATTACAGGAGAAAACTCAAAGTTCAAGCAAATAAACAGCCCAGTCCTACAACAAATGAATTGTTATACTGCTCCGAAACGGCACGATTCCTATGGTGTCAAACATCTCTATTAACTTGACTTATAAGCTGTACTAATAAAAAAGAAAATACTCAATTAGTCTAATGAAATAAAAAACAACTAATCAACAATCAATAGCAAGGAAAAGTTTAAGTATATATGTCCAATTCCAAGTAACCCTATGATGTGAAATCATATAAATCGTCAACTTGGAAAGTTGAAAGCTATATGGTTAAACACATAATTTTCATCAACTTCAATCGTTTCGAATAATCCTTTCACAATTATACAACAGTTTAAATTAATTAAGCCGATTTATTCAAGGTGTCATCCAAGCAACTCAAATTGCAGATTAACCCAGATATGCCATCCAGTAGGCGTAATGCGCACTACAGTCGCCACCACGCTCTTATCAAACATATTGGTGACAGAGTTGACGTCATCAGCGTTACCCGTGAACACCTTCAACAACAAAAGCAAAGAAAAAACACGTTTCCTAAGGGAGACACTTAGTCGGAATTAATTCAGAAAAAAACCTCGTGCATAGATGTATCAGCAGCACAGGCTTTGTCAACCTGGTGGGCGGGGTGGGGTTGAAAAGGGGGGCATGGGAATCACGGACATACCACTTGTCTTCTAGAATTGCGTTATTTTGCAAAACTATTGCGTTATTTCGCAACACTATTGTGTTATTTCGCAATAGTATATTTCGCAAAACTATTGCGTTATTTCGCAATAGTATATTTCGAAAAAACTATTGCGTTATTTCGCAAAAAGTTTGCGTTGTTTCGCAATAGTATTGCTTTATTTCGCAAAACTATTGCGTTATTTCGCAATAAATATATGTTTACTGTTAAAACCTGGCACGATCGGGCTTCCGTAGCAAGGAGCACAAACAGGAAAGAACGGTATGACTAGGTTGCGTTACCTTGACGTTCCCGTTTTCATCCGTCACGTGTTCATATTCCGACGTGGCTTGCTTTTTATAGGCAACTTTATATTGTGTCACATATCTAGTGGTAGCGGCTGAGACACGCATCCAGCCTTTTGTGATGACACCAGACACCACTGTCCTTTCAGCCAGATTCACCTCGATCCAGGAATTTGTGTCAGGTCTAAATATGCATACAAAGTGAAGGGAGATGAGAAATAATGACAAACAAACGAGCCTTGGCCAAGGCCATCGTCGTTTATTTGGCCGAAGTCCACCCGCGAGCTGCAGTAGTTTAGCATGCGCGCACACAGTGCAAAAATACATTGCGAACAGCGACCTCACGCGGCCACTATAAACAAAAACTTGGGCTGCCCCAGTTGCAATGATTTTTTTCGCGTGGCCGCGTGAGGTCGCTGTTCGCGATGTATTTTTGCCACACTGTGCATGCTAAACTATCAAACTGCAATGAGCGGATGGATTTTGGCCAAATAAACGACGATGGCCTTGGCCAAGGCTACAAACAAACCCGCTTTTATCAGGAGAGGGATTGGCAAAAATGAGGACGATTCAACCACCGAAGCCTCTTCAAGACTTGTAATATTGATGATTCAATACACTTCATTATTTTAATGTTACTGCAAGATTTTTTGAGGTTTAGGCCATGTTCGAATTGTTGGCTTTGGCTGTGACCTCGGCCGTTGCTATGCTGTTGCTATGAGCGGCCATTGTTCGCTTTTAGCAACAGCAAAGCAACGGCCGAAGTCACAGCCAAAGCCAACAATACGGACACGGCCTTACTGTCTGTGCTAGTTTGACGACCGAAAAAATATTCCCATTTGAAATTTGTTGGTATGTATTGGTATGTTGGTAATATATGTTTCCGTTCATTTAAGGAATTATTACTAAATAATTTATTTCAAACCGTATAACGCCTGGTCATTATGTTATGAATTAGCATTGTGACGATGTTAAAATTGCTATTTTGCACTTATGGCCGACTCTTTTAGTGCCGATTGTTCAGCGGCATCAGTTCCCGTTGATACCTACCTTAGTGGTACCCATGCACTGTCATGGTTCAGTCGTCCATTACTGGCACGACGTGAGGACGACACATAACTGGACGCATTGATGCTACTATCTGGAATTGTCTTGTCCTCCATACCAAGAGGCCCTGGATTCAGACACTCAGCTGTTGCTGTCAGAAGCAAAACAAATAAACAATATCTATGTAGGCCTACATGTATGGTGGATCAAGGGGGTTGGGTCCGTTTAGTCAAAGTTTCTGAATGTATTCTCAATCTGCCTTAACCCGTTCGCGCCGGTTTTATTCTCAAGTTACCGAGACCACTGGCGAGATTATTTTGTATCAAAAAAGAATTTGTTTTATTTTGTAAAATATTTCTGTTTTGATAATGCAACTACTATACAAGATGCCAACACTTAGTTTATTAGCACCGTTATTTACATGTTTTTGCCAACATTCTGTCGCCTAGGGCATTTCTTCTTTCTGAGTCAGGGCGCGTGGCATTACGTCAACCGCTACCCGCTATAAAATCTGACGCGTGTGTATACGTCATCCAAGGAACTACACACAGGGCCGGGGATTATTGTACGCGGTAATATATACAAATATTTGCTAGCCGAGCTGATTTTCAAAGGATACTACTAAGGAACAACAGTTGAACATTTGTAATGTCACGAAATTAGTGGACGCAGCTGATAATCCTCGGCTGTATGACTTAAATGGAGACAATGGAACTAGGGTGTTGAATAGGCCTTATCATTGATACTACGATATAGCGTATATACACGTCAACCGCGTCAACGAAGCATGCTTGGCAACGTCGACTTATATTCACGTCCACCGTTGTGTATGGCATACATGTCCGTCGTGTACACCCGTCCTCCGCAGCGCTAGCGGTAACTTTTGGCGTAAATTCACGTCAACCGCAACAACAAAGGAAATGTGTCTGACGGATTAACGCGTCATCCGTGGATAGTAAACGATTTTGTTCGGGCCTTGCTCAGGACGTGTCTATTCGTCATTCGTTTTGAATCTCGGTAAAATTTAGCAGATATATACGTCATCCGGCGCAAACTGGTTAAAATGCATGCTGATAAAATAATTGTTGATTAAAAACAATTTCAAGGGGATTCTCCAGACGAATCGGAGGAGAGGGGGAGAGGGGGGGGGGGGGGGAGAGGGAAGTAGCATGGGGGGGGGGGGGGGGGGGTCGTCGACATACGACGACGCTCATGCAGCGTCGCCGTCGACGGCGATCTTCTGAATACCATTATATTCTTGTGTAGAACCAGTTTCGGGGTCCTTTTTTGCGACTTAAAAAACTCGAGTGGTTTGAGTATAGTCGTGATTCTAGCCGAAAGGTGCTTAGGTTCGCCTTTTGCGGGCGTGTAAGAAACCACGTGCATTGGTGCTGTGTGTAATTTTATGTGACACACACAACGTGTCGTACATTGAATGAAAACGACAGGAAGAACTCCGTCGTGTTAGGTGGAAACAACCGTTTTCTTTCTTTTCTAGTGAACGGTAAGACATAATTAGGTTGGTTTCCTTTCAACCAGATGTTTGAAATAGAATAAGTAAACAATCCAAAACATACAATTTTTGAGGAATTTTAGGACCCAGTGTCTTTTTAAGCGTAGTCACAATGCTGCAAGTTTCCATAAATAGTGAAATGTCTGTTATGTGGGTTAAATAACGTCCTACTGATCAATAATAGTACCGAAATGTATCTTTTCTACTGATTCATGGCTTTAGAGGATTTTGTTAACAATTACAGAAAATCAAACATTTCCCTGTTTATATAGGTTTTTCCAGTTAATTTCGTATCATATTATTCAAATTCACATCAAAAGTGGCTGATTTAAAGCGAATTGGCTCTCTTATTGTTCCCGTGGTTCGTAATAGATTTCAGATGTTCCAATTCGTTTTCATTCCTGACATTTACATGTTTTAAGTTTAGTGCCGTAGTCTCGTGGTCTGGAGCATTGAATTTGGTATCTGTAGATAAAGTTGCGGGTTGTGGGTTCGAGTCCGGCCTGGGACTAAGGTACGTGTGCCCTTGGGCAAGGCTCTTTGTCACTCATTGCTTCTCTCCACCCAGGAGTATATAGGTACCTGTGAGGGCAGATATGGTTATCGTGGTTGATTTAGATGCTTTGCGAAAATGGCAGCATTGAGCTGTATACTCGATCCCCAGGGAGCTGAGATGGTTTTTGGAATGTTTTGTGGGCCCGATGTAATAATGTGACATCCTTCGTAATTTAGCTTCACAGCTGCCAGTAAGGATATTAGCCCCATCATTATTATTAACATTATTACAACAGTCTATGTGTTAAGTTATGTCGTTCGGTTTTAGTGGTCGTTCAATCAATTTAGCAGTCTGAATGGGTTTCTTGAATAAGATTCTTACTTTCGTTCTCATTTCCGCGCATTACATCACATTCTATAATTTGTTCATTTTTGAATCTTCTATATGTCCGTAAAGGAAAAAACATAAATGTTAACTATACATGTAGTTTTATATATATAGAACATGTGGTACACAATAATGTCCACGTATATAAATGCTAATGGCATGCAGCAATAAACGTTGGTGATCCTTGCATCAATGTTTATCGTGCACATAGTTTGGATATCTTCTCTTTTAAATCTGCATGGGCGGATCTAGCTTTTTATTGGGGGGGGGGGGGGGGGGGGGGAGGGGGTTACAATTCAATTAACAAAATTGACTCAAATAAACGGCATGGGGTCCGGGGTCCGCCCAACACCGTGCCACTGTACTATTTTTCATAGTCGCTTTGCCGTAAAAAAAGCAATTACTCTTTCATCCTGACTTAAAACAATCTCATATTACATGTATTCCTAGTTCAAAGCAAGCCAAATAACATGGTAAGTGCCGCTTGAACCCTGGTTGAACCTGTGACCCAGATTTTTGCAAAGCAAAGTGCTGCCCCAAGAGTATCCCATTACATTGTGTACATAAAGGGGCCTTTGAGGTCTGGATTTTACCGCGAGACCTACCCAAGCAATCAATCGTGCTATTGTTGCCTTGCCCCATTCAACAACACCAGCTGGGATTGTATACATTGAGACACTATGGGGAAGTACTGTGTTGACATATAAATCCATAAAACCGAACATCATGGGAGTATTACACGAAATACAAGCGACTATGAAAAAAAGTACGGACGCAAGTATGTGTAAACACAAACCGGCCGTACAGCGCAAGGTTGGCCCGAAACATTTTGGATTTTAGTTGCTCTATGGTGCAATCTTTCTGGTCACTAGCACTTTTCTCTGAAATTACGTAATACATGTACATCGAAACTACCGACTTTTGGGAGTTTCGTTTTTTTTTTCTTCAATGAAATAAACTTTGCTCAGTGTGTTCTTTATTTCTAGCATACTTTTTCGCAATTCACTAAATTTTGGTGTGCACAAAAGCGATGGGAAAAGTGATCAGTTTGGTTATTGTGGCTGCGCTGTTAGCTGCTCACCATTATTCTGCTGTCAAATGTGTTAAACGGGCCGGAAAAAACCTATACATGTAATAATGAAGCGTAGTGGTAGTTAGAAGTAACGGCCTGTTACCTGGTGTTGTTGCCGGAGTCGTTTGACCAACTGCAGTCGTCGTGCGACTCGCAGTAGTCGCACGACAGTTGAAGTAAGCTCGAATTTCGTCGGACTCCTCGCTGAGAAAAAGCTCATCGAGGTAGTGGGGCACTCCCTGGCAGAATGACGAAACAGGGGTGCCCAGCCTACCGATACGTACAGCAGTGCATTCGCACGGATCGTAGCACGGTAGGATCCAACGGGGTGGGGTACCAGCTTGGGGGCTGTACTCGAAACCGATGTAACAGATTTGATGGCATGATGTCAGCACTGTAGTTTGGGTAAAAAGCAAAGAAATACAATTAAAAGAAACAATTTACAATTTTTTGATTCAATGAAATCCTTGTCCTATATACAAATTAGAAGTTGAAATTACAGTGGTATAGTCTTGTGGTATAGTCCACGGGCCAAAGTAACAGAATGCTAGGCCATTTTTGAGCGGGCAAAGTGTCATTTTCCAAATGGCAAACTATTTTCCAGGCAAACTTTAAAAGCATGATGCATTTATGCATATAATATTCATGCTCATTTTCTTAATGTAAGAATGAAAACTCACTCTCAAAAGAGTGAACAAAAATGAGTGAAAACCACTCCAAAAGAGTGTCACTCTCTTGAGGAGCCACAATGAAGAACAACTCTATAAAATAAAACAATAACAAAAGAGCTGTCTCTCATAAACAATTTTGTATATGTTACCTGCTCCAGAAAAAGGTGATATAAGTCGCGCTATGCATTTATGAGTAATGGCCTGATAAAGTTGAGAGGGTAAAGTTTGTTGGGTCAACATTTGATTTAGATTTTTTGTATAAAATGACATCTTTAATATCAAAATTTTTAGATTTAATTAACAAAAAAGCTAGATTTAGATAAATAAAGTAAAAGAACACCTTTTAGGAGTGCATGGTTTTAATGTTTTGTCTTAGTTTTGTTGTGTTTCGAAGCCTGTTTTCTCAGTTGTGTAATTAAAATCCATGGAAGATATTGATATGCAAAAACGTCATATCACCGGAACGGGAGGGGCTATGGAGCTGTACTATGTACCAAATGAAAGCTTACATCCTGGACCTTCCAACCAAGTACATAAGTCTATTTTCATTTTTTGCAACTTATTTATCACCTTAGTGGAGCGGGTCACATGTCTTCTCAAACAATAAACAATAAACATCTACGAACATTTTGGTTTGTAACCCTGGTTTTTTTTCCAAGGAAGAATTGTCATGCTAAGCAAAGTTTGGTGCTTACACATTTTATGAAATTGTCCCCAGATGTTAAGATGGTTTGGAATGGATAGAGCTTCATAATACCGACACTGGACAGTAAATACTTTGCTAAATACATTTTTAACTGCGGACAATCAGAATCTTGAATAAATTAGGTTGTTAAAGGTAGGATACACCATTGGTAACTGCTTAAATTATCCTGAATGGGTGGAGTTGTTTGTTTTTTATTTTTTTTGTTTTTTTTTTATTTGGGGGGGGTTGTATTTTGAAGTAAATATTGTTTAACTGGCGAAGTTTTACAATCTTGGATGGTGAGAAAAGCAAGAAAAATGGCGTTTTCAACCGGGGTGAGGCAGTGGTTCTTATGCTGTTCTTGTTTTCTTTTTCGCGAAACAATTACGGGATATCTAAGCACAATCCTTTTGCTGGATACCTACTATCATTATTTATTTTTAAATAAGTAAGATATTTTCTAATAATCTGCAAATGGTGTAGGCCTATCTAAGACAAACGCATTAGGTAAATTAAGTTAATTTATTTTTCTTTTTTTTTTACACTAACTTAATTTGGTTGTCTCTGTCAATATTTTGTCCCACTTTGTTTGCCACAAAGTAAAAAAAGTACTCCGAAAGTACTTGACTACGGCACTGTACAAAATACTTAAATTTGTAATGCCAGGAAAATACTTTAGGCAGCACTTCGAATGGACTTTGTCTTGACTCAGCGAGATAGCTTTAGGATGCTGTACATTTTGTTTGTATATCAGAACAAACATCTTCGCAAATCATGAAAACGTCAACCTACCTGACAGTGCTGATGCCACCAGAATCCACGCTACTGCTCCGTTCATCGTCACAGATGCAATGACTGAGGATCCGTTAGTTGGATGGTATATCACCGAGTATACACAAACCACCTCAACTCGCACCGACAAGCTTACCAGACCGCGCTGAGCAGGATGACGCCCTAACCAGCCAATCGGGAACGGGCACGAGCTAGATCAATCTGTTTCCTCTTTCTCATTGGTACATGCTACCATGTAAGGGCGGGGTTTCACCAGTTTGCGCGCTGGAATTATTTTGACATTTACTGGGCTCAGGCGCGGGATTGATTGTTACGAACCTCGATCCGAGACGGGCTCATAGGCCAGAATAATGGGTATAGCACACCCTTATACCCCCAGCCTCGCTAGCTGCGAGTCTGTCGCTAACATATATTTCCGGCCTTGCTCGTGACGTGTTTATCCGTCATCCGTTTTAAATTCCGGATAACAAAATAGGTGTATACACGGCATCCGACGCGAACTGGTTATTGTCTGAAAGCTGGTAACACAGTCAAACAATTTCGTTTGATTATTGTCAGTAACTGTGTGAGATAATGATGTTAATGCCAAAAGTACCACAAGGCACTCCATTAGGGCGGCCGTTCCACCAATTGTGATACTAACAATGCGTGTTTTAATAGCCCGGATTGTTTTCCCAAGAACGTATTTTTCGGATTCCATTGAAAATTTGGAAATATAAGACAATAATTATTAGTTTCCCGGCTATTTTAATACATTTTGTTTTCATTAAAATTCATCAACTCTTGCATTCAATTTCGTCCGGGAAAAAAAATCACACATTTTTACTATTTTTACCAAAACAGTTTAGTCATTTTATCATTCAATTTCAAATTTTGCTCACTCTATTTTGGGGTGAATATTCGTCATTATATATTAAATTTGTCTAAGCTGTTGCCGAAAGGCAGCATTCAGAGATCGAATTCGTCTTATATCAATCAATCGAAATATTAGGCCCTCTTAACTTATTTGATTTGTATATTTCAGGTCATTCCAGCCAGTAAGCAGTTTGCAGCAGTTTTAATCTTATTCAATCAATTGAAAGGTTAGATACACCAATTTGCAGATATCGAAAAATTTTACTACCAAATTATTAAGAATTATCTTACTCATTTAAAAGTAAATAATGATTCTAGTCGTCCATCAAAATGATAAGTTAATAAAGAAAAATTCGCGATCGCCATACGGCGATCGCGAAAAAACAAACTAAGGTAACATAAGAATAACTGCTCGACGCCTGTTAAAAACAAACGCTGTTTTTCGTACTTTTCTCGGCATTCATGATTGTAAGACTTCTGACAGATCAGTTAAACAATGTTTACTATAAAATACAACCGCCTAAATCTACCCATTGGTGACAATTCAAGCAATTACCAATGGTGTATCCTACCTTTAAAACCCCTGTTAAATAAATTAGTCTGATTTATGCTTGACTCGATAATGGTCCTGCAATCTCTCGTGACAGGTATCATTAATAATGCGATATTTGTAGGGATACATATACAAAGGAACCGAGCTATTAACTGTACCTGCTTTCTGCCTCCAGTTTGCTTTGAAGGGATCGTATACGTTTGGTAGTTACTACAAACATTAATGGCACTAAAAACTTACTTGGTAAGAAGTACAGCAGCTTGGGATAATATAATGCATTTTTAGAAACTTTTTACTTCGAAGTACTGCTAGCTGTTATGGACAAAGATATCACTTGTTATCTCCCAAAATTACTACAGTGACGTTTCTCAGATTGTGTATTTCAATGCAGATTATTCTTCCTGCGTGGACATAACCGCTCCAGATTTTAGGCAATATCTCAAAATCGCTACCACCTTTTGAAATGAAATTTGTACAGGTTAGTTTTATGGTATATATCTATAACTATATAGGATTAAAACAAACAATGGGTTCCAATTACCAAACGTATACGATCCCTTTAACAACAAATATTACAATGGAAAGTATCAATGTTGTTCCAATTCCATAATTGTGATATTCACTGCAGCGCAATACCAAGAATGAATAATTTAGGAGCTTCTTTCAATTCGTTATTCGTTCACACTGCCAGACAGAGTACGAGTAGCCCTCGATCATTGCATCTCTCAAGTGCAGACAGTGGCATTGAACTATACGTGGTTAGGGGGTACGTGCCCCTCCCTCCGCCTTGTCGGTGTACAAACTTATTCTACTCACATCCGGAATTTCGTTCCTAGGTCTCTTTGTTCGTCGATCACGTTTGTTTTCACATCGCTATACTTACGTGAGAACGAAAATGAAAAACGGCGTGAAGATTGAGGCCTATATAAGGTATAAATATTGAGCTTTTCCGACTGTTTTGAGAAAGTTGAAGCCATAATTTGTCATTTTGTTCAAAAGGCGCGAAGAGTTATATACGCTTTCGAACCATACCACTCACATCTCTGCCTGGTTCGGCAGGCGTTTTTTAATTTGGATGCGATTTACGGCAAAATTGCACACTTTCCTGTCGAAAATACACGCATTTACGTATTCGTTTATGTAACGCATTCAAATCACACAACGTGTAGGCGGAAACAAGACGACCAATGTAGCGATTAGTATCCCGAACCACCCGCTGATATGAGGTCAGAGTCGCGCCTGTACGGAATGCTCGTGAATTGTTAGTGATTTGACTGTTTCGGATCATCAAGTAAACAATATTTACTAACATAAGTTAATTTAATAGTCAAACTTGTCACAGAATGGTCAATTTATTCTGCCGTCTTTTGTCTTATATACACAAAAACGATAGTTGTCGCCAACCATAAATTCGCAACAATAACAGCAATGATTCTGCTAATCGCAATCTTGAGTTTTTGCGCAAACTTATTGTACCCCTCCGGAGTTCATTTCCCTTCGAATGAAATCCATTCAAAGGGAATAATACTCAGTAGGTAGGACAATAAGTTTGCGCAAAACTTAAGATTGCGTTCAACACTTCCACCTTATCTTTAAATACTTAATATTCTTCGTTGAAATCTCTTTTTCTACCTTGCTTTTCAGCTTTTTAGCTGAAAGCTGGTAACACAGTAAAACAATCTCTTCAGTTGATTATTATCAGACCGGAGAAGTAAAATAAAAGTGTGCTATTAATTCTTCCAAATAGGCACTTGGGAAGACAAATTAGTGTAAGTTTTTAGGTAATAAGGAGACAGTGACACTTAGGGAGACATTGCAGTGTCTCCCTAAGTGTCTAGCTACCCTAACAAACGATATTTTTTACTAGAACGACAGATTTTGGTCTAAATAGCATAAATCTCGAAGATCTTAGAGAAAAGGGTTAGGGTAAACAAGTTAGGACTGTTTTAAGTTTGTGTACATATCTACGGGATTGTCTCCCCAAGTGCCTAAATCTCGAAGATCTTAGAGAAAAGGGTTAGGGTAAACAAGTTAGGACTGTTTTAAGTTTGTGTACATCTCTGGGATTGTCTCCCCAAGTGCCTATTTGGAGGTATGATAATAACAATCACAATGATCACCTTCGGGAGACAAATTGGCTTAAGTTTGTAGGTAGTTGGGAGACATTGACACTTAGGGAGACATTTCAGTGTCTCCCTATAGTCTTCAGCACCTTTAAAAAAAGAAAATTTTGTTTTTTTGACAGTCTAGATTGATAGAGTGGGGTCCAAAATGCATGAAATTTCGTGGAAAAGGCTGTCTCTCGTGACAAGTATCATTAATAATGCCGCATTAGTAGGAAAACGTACAAAGGAACCGAGCTAGTAACTGTACCTGCTTTCTGCCTCCAGTTGGCTAATTGGGTTTTCTTTTACTGCAATGGAAAGTACATTTTGTTCCATAATTGTGATAATCACTGAAGCGCAGTATACGGAGAATGAATGATTAAAGAGCTTCTTTCAGTTATCCGTTCACCCTGCCAGAGTACGAGTAACCCTGGATCGTTGCATCTCTCAAGCGCAGACAGTGGCATAACTATACGGGACTAGGGGGCACGTAGCCCCTCTGCCTTGTCGGGGTAAAAACTTATTTTACTTACGACCTTCACATCCGGAATTTCATTCCTAGGTCTCCTTGTTCGATCACGTTTGTTTTCACATCGCTATGCCTACGTACGAAAGCCCGTTAGTGCCATCTTTATTTATATTTTCACTGCATTTATTTATATTTTCAATGCATTTATTTATATTTTCACTGCATTTATTTATATTTTCAATGCATTTATTTATATTTTCAATGCATTTATTTATATTTTCAATGCATTTATTTATATTTTCAATGCAGCTAATTATATTTTCCACAGCAGTTAATTTTGTTTTCATGAACTTTACGAAACCAAGTTTGGGTCGCGCGCCTGAGTACAACATCGAATACAGGCCTGATAGTTCAACGACCCCGTTTCACAAAGGCCGTAGGACGCGCAGTCTATTTTTAGTAACTTTTGGCTCTCTGCATTTATTTATTTTGGCTCTGCATTTATTTATTTTGGCGCGTGCATTTATTTATATTTTCACCTCATTTATTTATATTTTCACTGCATTTATATATATTTTCACTGCATTTATTTATATTTTCAATGCATTTATTTATATTTTCAATGCATTTATTTATATTTTCAATGCATTTATTTATATTTTCAATGCATTTATTTATATTTTCAATGCATTTATTTATATTTTCACTGCATTTATTTATATTTTCAATGCATTTATTTATATTTTCAATGCATTTATTTATATTTTCAATGCATTTATTTATATTTTCAATGCATTTATTTATATTTTCAATGCATTTATTTATATTTTCACTGCATTTATTTATATTTTCAATGCATTTATTTATATTTTCAATGCATTTATTTATATTTTCACTGCATTTATTTATATTTTCAATGCATTTATTTATATTTTCACTGCATTTATTTATATTTTCACTGCATTTATTTATATTTTCAATGCATTTATTTATATTTTCAATGCATTTATTTTTATTTTCGGGCGGCGTGGTGTGTGTGCATCGAATAACGGTGTGTGCATGCAGTACACGATGGGATGGCGCTTGCGTCCCTAGCTACGGTACGGCCGAGTACTTGCATTGCAGTGCAGTGTTTGGTGCTAAAGTTTAGTTATCAAAATCAGCTCGGTAAGTGCAGTTGTTCATCATTCGTCTTGAATATTTAATCACATAAAATGTTGGGCTCATGATGAAAATGATCATTGTCGAAACAAATTGCGATGTTTCATAAAAAGATAAATACAAAGTATCATTTTTTTTGTCGTGTCCGAAAAGTGGGCGTGCTATGCTGATAACAATGGGGATGGCGGGACGTGGCTGTTGTAGTACGACTACGAAGTATTGTAATGAGAGAGTTATAATGTCAAACTTTTACATGCTCCAAAGACATACTCCTCGTTAACGAAGTTAAAAGTGATTGATGTGACGGTGACTATTGAGCAGTGTGGCGGGTCAACTGGGTGGGAGCATGGGAGGCATCAGGCATAGATAGTAGATAGGCCTATGTAATTTTCCATCCAAACATTTTAATTCTATATGGAGAGTACACACTCCGATCCCCCCTATGCTGGTGCCCGGCCCGCCCTGTGTGTGTGTGTGTAGTGGACACACACACACACATGCAGCTATGTTTTGACCGGCAATCGTGGACGGGGTATTGTCCGACCGTCTTCCCTCTTTTGTTTATACTCTAACGTTTTTTGATGATCGCCATAGGATTTGTACATGGAAAAAGATCGTGGACGTTGTGTCAATCGTGGACCCATTGTTTGAATCCATATTCTTTTGTCCGACGACCACGATTGCCGGTCAATACAAACGCATGCACACCCTTGTTGACATCCTTGTGGAGACATCTTTTGTTCCTTTCTTTGTACCTGTACTTAACATCCTCCCATAGACTTTGAAAATAAAATTCCTTGTGGTGCATCTCTCTCTATAGAATTCCCCTGTGGAGACCGTTCTTGGCTTTTCCTTTTTAAGTCTCCAGAAGGCAGTTTTTTGTGCACTGGCAGCAGTGTAATAATGGCAACATGGGCCAAAGAGCATAGTTGAATGGGTAGTTTTAAAAGAACTATAAAATAAACAATCAAATTTTATTGATTTACTAGGCCTACAAAGTGTTGTATAACTATAAAGCAGTGGATTAAGTATTTTTCTTGGGTGTGTGTGGCTCATTTAAAACACAAATGATATACATTATAAAATATTAAAGATGATGTTTTCTTCTTTTATCAACTGAACTATGGCATTACATTTCTTTTATTTTTTTTCTTCAGCCTAAACATGAGTGATCCGCTGTCCAAGTATATGGCCAGTAGGTCGATTCCTCAAGAAGTAATAGAGAGGATGAAACATGAAAAAGTAAGGAATGAGTTTGTTTTGAAAGTTTTTGTTCTGTTGAATTTATAGATGTGTGCAGACATTTACATTTATCTTAACACATCATTATTTGTAGATGAAAACCAGGAATGCCTAAAGTGCCATTAGGTTTGGAACTTTCCATAGATTGTAAAAGACTAATGATTTCTTCAATAATAATAATAATAATAATAATAATAATTAACCACTTTTATATAGCGCATAACACATAGTGATTAAACATGTCCCTATGTGCTGTGGAGAAAATAAAGACAACGAAATACAATACAAGATGTACAAATACAAGATACAAGATATACTGGGTATCAAACAAAAATGCATGAATAAGATGATAAATAAGTGCGTCTTTAAAGCAATCTTATACTTATCAATGGAATCAATATTTTTCAAATATTCTGAGAGATTGTTCCATAAGGCTGAGGCAGTGTAAGCGAAGCTGCATTCACCATATGACCTCGTCAAAACTGGTGGAATAACAAAAGCCCCAACTTTGTGAAATACATAAATAACAACAATAAAAAATATTTCTTGCTATTGCAGGGGCTAGCAACCCCTGTGCCTGTCTCTGCATTGAACTGCAGTGTAGGCTACCAGTTGAGAGATGACCTCATTGGTAAATTTCTGAAAAGGCTATTGTACACAGTTATAAAATAATTAAAACAATTAAAAAAGAATCTGCAAGTGTGTTAACTGCCTGTTACTGTATCATACACTGTGCATGTAGCAGTTTATTTACTTGTTTAAAGATTTACATGTAACTTTCCACATTAAACTTTATAAAGACAACATTTGTATTGTTATCCCTACATGCACCAATCTGTTTGTTATTTATGAACTTTATTTGTACGTTTGTAATTGCAGCCCATCACACCCCAAATCATACTTGTCGCAACCAACCCACCCTGGATCCCCCAAACCTTCCAAACAAGACAGTCATGTCCTTACTGGTATTTTCATTCAGATTACTGATGAGAGAACTCGCCAGGAAGGATATATTTGATGGTTACGGAGGCAGTCTGACCTTTACATACAACATTGCACATATTCAAAAGGGTACCTACAGAACAGCGGCACAGTTGGTACAATGGAGTCTGAGCCATGGAGGTCCAGGACTGAATGGATTGAACCCATCAGTATTTCAGGCTATGGTGGGAAAAAGTCATGTAAGCTTAAGTGAAGTTGACAACATTTCTGACGCAGCATTTCGCGAAAATGTACAGAAGGTAATGTTTAATTAAAAATGTCCTTTGCATAACACTCACTGTCATTGGGTTATTAACATTTTACCAACTCTTTATATTACTGGCTGATTGAGATGTACTGCTCATTTAAACTTTTGAGTTCTTGTTAAGCAGGTGTAGGCTAAACACTTGCAGAATGCTTGTGGAGAGTACTCTACTATAGTTCTCATAACAGTAATTGGTATGATTGGGGTAAGACGGGGGGAGGGTGTTGGCAGACTGTACCCTCCTCCCCAAAGCACCCACTTGTATTTCAAATGCACACACTGCGGGGGGGGGGGGGGGGGGGGGGGGGGGGGGGGTTATTCCAAGACTCCCCAACAAGCCAGTTGTAGATATGGACCAACTAATATCTTGTATTCTTTCCTGCTAATACAGTTACAAGGCTGCTCTTCAGAACAGTTCCAAGCAACTGTTGAGGACCTAACAGATTGGTTGATTGACCAGGGGGTAAACAATGTCCGGAATGTCCAGAGAACTGAACTTGTGCAAGGATTATTGGACCACTACTTTGTGTACAGGTAAGGAGGGAATGCCTGTGCTTTTAGACAAAAATAATGGACTAAAAGGAAAGGATTGATCCAGCTGCATCACCCACATGGGCAGCGGCGTAACTAGGGTAAAATTTCAGGGGGCACATGGGGGTGCACCATATCTTTCCTAAGGTGGCACTGTTGTCAACTTCAGAGTGCATTTGCATGGACAGCACTGGCTTCAGATTTCAAATGGGGGGGGGGGGGGGGCACCAGGGGGGGAAGCACGGCCATCAGTTGGGGGGGGGGGGGAAACAAACCCCCCCCCCTTAGTTGCGGCACTGCACATTGGGGGGGGGGGGGGGGGGGGGGGCACGGCTTCTCAGTGTGTTTGTGTGTGTGTGTGGGGGGGGGGGGGGGGGGGGGTGGGCAGGGACCATGTTTTAATGAAACACATGTAGGGGGCACCTGGGCGGGCACTGTTAATTTGGGAGGGGGGGGGGGGGGGGGGGGGGGCGCCAAGGAATGCAATTAAGCCCTGGAGCATTACAATACATTGTGAGAACTAATGACTGTTCTATTTCTCCATAAAGGGTTCAGCCTGCACTGAATCAGTTTATCTGTGGACTAGGGGACGATCTCTGGCAAGATATCCAGCAAAACCCAGATTCAACAAGATTCCTTTTGGTAAAGCATGACACACCCTTGACCCCAAAGGACATGAAGGACCTGTACGAAGTGGACACATCTCCACAGGGATCTAACCTCAGAGAACGGGAAGATGACACACTGTACTGCTTTGAAATCTTTTTGCAACATTGCTCAGGTAACTAGTTGGCAGATATGGACTTGCCGAGGTGAAACAGTTGACTCTTAGTAATACTAAGAAAGCCTTTCAGATTTGAATTTGTTTAATGCAAATGAATAATTTATATTACTTTGTTTGGACAAAAGTTATCAAGTTCCTCACATAGGCCAACTTACAGCACTTTCTGCCATGGTGGACAAGTCACTGCCTATGGCACAAACATAAAAAGTAGCTGTGATCAAGTGTTCTCATTAAACAAATGATTACATGTATCAATTCACTGTGCATAACAATGAAAACAGCAAGCAATTGAATTTAACATTTTGTATATTCAACAAGGATTCTTTAGAAAGGCTTCTCTGTTTCTGTTACCATAGTTTAAGAATGTTACCTGTCCTTGTACAGCCTGTATTCCATAATATTACATGTGCTCCAAATACAAAAATATACCCACAAGATCATGTCTACCACCCCTCCCCCCCCCCCCAGATTTTGCCTAGTGGTGAAACAAAATGTGGTTATTTGACTAATTCATAAAGAGTAAACAAGCAAAAGTGGGAATAGCTTGTCTCAAAATAACATCACACTCTTTACCATTAATATACCATGGGTCAGCCTACAAAAGTAAAAATTAAATGCATGTGCTGTTTCGAACTCGTGATTCATGCAATTCATACCGAAATTTCAGAATCACCCCCCACACTTTTCAAGACAGTTTTACCCCCTTGGTTGGCAGTATGTACATTTACCATGTTTACCTTTTTTTCCCAGGACAAAATGTCTCAAGAGGACACGTGACTTTGTCACAATTACTAGATTTTTGGACTGGAGCTGATTGCATCCCTCCAGGTGGTTTCAGAAAGCAACTTCGAGTGAGCTTCTACACTCCTGTCACAGGGATCAAACGTTTACCGTCTGCTCACACTTGTGGTCCCGTGCTATGGTTGCCCCGAGGGATCGATGACCCAGACTATTTCTCCCAGTTAATGGATGAAGCAGTTAATGGTTGCCAAGGCTTTGGGCTGATTTTAAAAAAAATCATGCTACAAGGTGTTATTTGATTCATCATAAGGGTAGATAGAGTATTGGTGTTTAGATCATGTTTTGGTCAAGTGTATTAAGTTTTAAAGTGTAGCCATCTATTTTCTAACATTAATCATAATCAGGGTTGACATTTTAGAAACAAGTGAAAGAAAAAGCAACATCAACAATTTGACTTTTAAATTAAACGCAGGCTGTGATGTTTATTATTTCAAACCAATTTAATTCCACTTATCTTTCTCGGATGTTGCATTTACACATTAGTATACATTAAAAATGACATCCACAATATAAGTGACTGGTTGGACACTGAATATACTCAGCAGATTTTGGACACTTGTGTACAAAGTATAGTTCTGTGGGTTAATTGAACTTTTTTTTTTTAACATGTCCATTTGCTAGTGAACTAGACCTTAGAAATTGTCTCTTTTCAGGTATGAACAATCTTTACAGTGCACAGTGCAATTATTACTTCATCAAAATTATTTTCGTCTACAAAGAATGCTGGAACTAATTGCCAGGGAAAACATTTATCCCCAAACAAGGCTTTCAACTTTGAGAACCGTAAATTATTCATAATGAGTACTGTAATTATACAGAAGAACTCTCAAGCTAGATTTACTAAGCCAACGTTTTAGATAGCCTTCACTCAAACAGTCAATGCATAAAGGTAAAATATAGGATTTGTTTCATCAAAGTTTGGCTTCTTTGTATTAGTCTGAAAGTACACTGATTATGAAGTTCACGCGGGTACTAGTCTCCCATAAAATGCCTAAAATACTGTCAAAGTCCAAAAAAATTCGCACTCAGGAAACAATTTGAGCTCCAATTATTAAAAAGGTTGTTTTTACATGCACACATTGAATCACACATAGTAAGAACAGAACACTGCACCAATCCTACATTTTACCTTAAATATGACTGTTTTTGTTTTATTTTTAGTACATGCTCCTCTTTGCAACAATTAAAAGTTTTTAATCAGTATTTCTAAACTCAGTTTGAGTATTTTTGTAACTTTATCATGGTTATAGTATTTTGAAATAATTTGTTGTTGTTTACTGTTATAGTTTTTACGCTTTCTTCGGTGGTCACAGTTGAGTTTGTTACCTGACAGCTACTACATGCTTTAGCTATGTGTTCTTTACAGTTCTTGTTATAATTACCATAAAAATACACTGTTATGGAAGTCATATAAAAATCAGTGAATATAGCCAATGACCTTACATTGAAATATTGGTGTTGTGAACCTGTTTTCCAAATAATTGACCTTTGTTTTGTGAATCCAAGGATAAACATCATCTTATGTAATTAATAAAGACAGTTGGGTTAATACTCCCCTACTTTATGCTTGAGTGACAGCATGTGTAAACAAAAAAACATTTGGCCTGCTATTAAAACAAGTTGTAGTGTTGCTGCATTTTTGACATTGGCATTTCGAAATTACACATGATAGTAACAACAATAACAGCCAAACACAGTTTGTGGTGAGTTTATGATCAAATCTTAGGATGGCTTCATTATTCTTGTGTCATAACTGTTGTGTTTGGCAAAGAGACAAGTACATGTGCATGTATGCTTCATTCTTTGCATAATGGAATTTTATTTCTGTAATTAATTCACATGCACCATTTAATTATACCAAACAATAGTCTGAAAGGGTAAAATATTGCAGACCCTAGCTATTACATTTGTTGTAGAATTGTACTTCTCAGAAAGTGGTACAGACTTAACCCTTCTTCAGCATCTTTAGGGGCGTCGATGCCAAGTTCACTCATTAGCATTGTGCTGAGTTCAAAGATGTCTGTGTCGCAGGGATGTACGCTTTTAGGTGTACACTCACTTTCACAAACTTCAACTTCATCAAGCTGAGCTGGTACAAGGAAGTCCTGCACTCCATACATCTCTGGGATCCCATACATGATGACAGGACGACCAAACGGGCCTTGGTGGTTTCTAGATGGAGCGATTCGATGACAATTCCACTCAGTCCTGACAGTGTCAAGTTCATCCTGTAAATAAACATTAAAGGGAGAGAATTTTGTATTTCAAACCCACATCCACAGTTGCAAGGGTAGGTTGCAGTTGATTTTGAAAGAGTGTGTTCATTGTCAAAAAAATAAAAATAATAAATAAATAAAAAATTAAAAAGTGTGCCCAAATAAAAGAAAGCATTCATTTTCAAAAGTTCATGCCAGGTTTGAGTGTGCTGTTTTTGTGAAGGGAACCCAGTAATGAGGAATAAACAAAGTTAAATTTGACGGTAGGCTAATGTCATGGGAAGCAAGTCATCTTTTTTATGGTTCAAAATGATTTTAAAGGCGATTATTTAAGAAAAAGGAACTTGAATAAGTATGTTTCAGCTTTTACCTGGATTATGTTCATAAAGCACATCTGGATGAGAGATTTGTCCAAGAAATCACCTGTAAAAAGACCATCCTCTTTCAGCTCATGAAACAAGTTCATCCAGTACTGGGAGGAGTGTTTTCTCAGAATACCCCACCAAAACTCAATGCGCTGGTTGCTCTGACTACTGCCTTCAATAAAGCTCCTCTCTCCTGCAAATGCATCTTGTGAGTTTCTTCTCAAGAACTGTTGCATCTGTCGAACAGAACTGTTTTCCGTTCCAGCGTCACCCCGAATTAGTCGAGGACAACCTAATTTGTCTTTCACAGTTTGCATGAAATACCCGGCAATAACGCCAGGGTCACTATTTGTCAAAGAGGTTTCAAGCCAGAGGATCTGTCGGGAGTAACCATCAATGCACCCGTTTATACAAACCCCGTAAGGTTTAAGTTTATCATAGGAATCCAGGTGCCATGCAAAGTTTGGTCCTCTCCCGTTGTATGTCCTTCTCTGTAGTCGCCGCCGCCGCCTTTGCTCGACCCCCTCTGGGTCTAGTAATCCAAGAAGAAGACGCACTGTTTCTCGGCTTACCAGAATTCCATTTTGAAGGCACCTCAGGTGCATCCACCGGTAACCGCACAGTTGCCCCGAGGTACTCAACTGCCCTTCTATAAAACATGCAACATCAACAATATCTGTGTGGTGTTTTCGCCGATAAAGGTCAAGTTTACGCAATTTACGGTTCAGATTACGCTTACTGATGAAGATATCATGATTAAAAGCAAGTGAAGCAATTATTTCGTCATAATTAAACCCTAATCTAAAGTAACGCCTAATAAAACGTAGACTATGTGCGTCCGAAGCCGCCGCAGCCATGTTTGGTGACAGCTTCCGGTTTAAGAACAGCTGCTTCAAAATTGCATTGAAAATATAAATAAATGCATTGAAAATATAAATAAATGCATTGAAAATATAAATAAATGCATTGAAAATATAAATAAATGCATTGAAAATATAAATAAATGCATTGAAAATATAAATAAATGCATTGAAAATATAAATAAATGCATTGAAAATATAAATAAATGCAGTAAAAATATAAATAAATGCATTGAAAATATAAATAAATGCATTGAAAATATAAATAAATGCAGTGAAAATATAAATAAATGCATTGAAAATATAAATAAATGCAGTGAAAATATAAATAAATGCATTGAAAATATAAATAAATGCATTGAAAATATAAATAAATGCAGTGAAAATATAAATAAATGCATTGAAAATATAAATAAATGCATTGAAAATATAAATAAATGCAGTGAAAATATAAATAAATGCATTGAAAATATAAATAAATGCAGTGAAAATATAAATAAATGCAGTGAAAATATAAATAAATGCAGTGAAAATATAAATAAATGCAGTGAAAATATAAATAAAGATGGCACTAACGGGCTTTCGTACCTACGTGAGAACGAAAACGAAAACGACGTGAAGATTTACCTATACCTATCCATCCAATGTATTCTAGGTTTTATTAAGGCTCGTTTGGATCACTCTTTTAACAATTATTCTTATCAACTGTCATTTAAGATTTGTTTGTAAATGAAAATAAGGCTTTGCAAAAAATAGTCTGGCATCATCTCATTCAACAGTTCACAATTTCGAAAGTACATTCAGGGAACACGACCAAAATGGCTACCCCGTGAATATTAAGGTCCATTGGTCAAGAACCACTAAAACATTCAAGTATATTTAAAAGTTTCAATTTGAGAACATAATATTTGTGAGTTATATTTTTTGAGCAGTGCAGTATTATTCCCGTTAGTTAATACATTTTATTTGTTATTACATGTAGCATGTTTTGTTTTCCTCGATTTGTTTAATTTTTTTTATAATGATAATTTCATATCATCTCATATTTTTTACCATTGAAACAACCCTGCTTCATCTGATTTTATTCTTAGTACCTCAAAGTTAACTCCACATCTGTTATATTACCCTATGAATTTTGCACGATAAAGGGTTAAATAGGCCTGTTATGGTTTGGTTCAGCTAGTAATAATGCACATACTTATCGAGAAATAACCGCGATGTACAATGTACATGTACGCGTACACACAAACACGTGTAATTTTGCACGGCAAAACGAAAACCGCTGTACGGTGGTCCATAAGGGACATCTACGGTATGTACATGTACAATTTTGTGTTGTTTTTATTTACAACCCGGGCAGATATTACGTCACGATTTGTTCAATGCCCTCTCTCCCCATTTAGGTACAAGGTTCTAAGGGTAACTCCGAACGATGAGTTGGATCTAGAATGGCTTAAACATCTGGAGTATATATCATGGGTGAGACTACAAATCACATCATATATATTTTTTCTATACATCCTCATCATCAGTTCTATGGCAAAACCGCATAGAAACGGACCAATAATCGTATTTAAACATGCGATAATTAAGCATTTAAAGGGATTGTATACGTTTGGTAATTTCTCCCAAAATAAATGGCAATAAAAACTTACTTGGTAAGAAGTACAGCAGCTTTGGATAGTATAATGCATTTTTAGAAACTGTTCACTTCGAAGTACTGCGGTTATGGACAAAGATATCACTTGTTATCCCCAAAAATTGGAATCTGAAAAGGTTACTGCAGTGACGTTTCTCAGATCGTGTAGGCCTATTCCAATGCAGATTATTCTTCCTGCTTGGACATAACCGCTCCAGATTCTCGGAAATATCTCGAAATCGCTACCACCTTTTGAAATGAAATTTTTACAGGTTAGTTTTATGGTATATAACTATAACTATATAGGATTGAAACAAACAGTGGGTTCAAATTACCAAACGTATACGATCCCTTTAATCTTTTCCAGTTAATTTCTAGCGTCACTTTCAATATTTGTGTTAATGGGCATACAAACATTACGGTGTGTTTAATCACAAATTAGTAATTATTCGTCAGAGAAGACTGATGGTATAAATTTTTCATTACCTTCAGGTAATTGCTTTCATTTCGATCCGCAAGTAAAAAAATTAAAACATGAAGATTTTACCCCACTTTCAATTTAATAATAGCCGACTCGTGAATAAAGCTCAGTACAAAAAAAAATTCACATTAAATCGTTGTCAAACATGCAGGTAGAGATTTGGAACTCCCTGCGCAGATTCAACCACCCCGTGGACATCATGGTGTCGCCGAAGAACGAGGGTTCAGTCTTGGGCTTCCTAGCGGAGAGAGGGGTGGACTATACCGTCATGATCGACGATGTTCAGGCCAAGCTTGACCGCCAGACGCTGGGCCAGCCGGCTTTGGACGGCAAAATTACCGCTCTGGTTGACTTCAAGTACGACGTGTACCATACTTATGCCCAGGTATACATCCCGTTTTTTGGACCCCTATATATTGTTGTAAGGAAAGGTTAACAAAATTCCTGTATAAATTCCTGTATCCTCGGTCAATTTCGGCAGAAAGCGTCCAATTCAATCGCGCGTCATTTGGCTTCGCGCAAATTTGAATGCTGCTCCCAGGCCCGTACGCAGGGGGGGGGGGGGGTGCAACGGGTGCGTACGCACCCCCTAAATTAACAAAAGGTCCACATATTTCGTTGTAAATAATGGTATTTTGATGTAGAAATAACGGTACTGGCACAAACAAATTTTGTGTCCCATTTTTGGTCCCATCAGTACAAATTCGCCCCCAAATTACCAAAAGGTCCACATTTTCCGGGGTAAATAATGGTATTTTATGTAGCGGTACTGGCACACGAAAATTGTTGGTTCCATTTGTTGTCCCATCAGAACGAGTTCGCACCCCCCCCCCCCCCCCCCCCCCTCCCCCCCCCCCCCCCCCCCCCCCCCCACACACACACACAAATCATGCGTACGGGCCTGCCTCCGAATCATTCAATTTCGTTTTCCCGAGTACGAAAAAATACTCTCGCGACTTGCGATTTAAACAAAATAAAACCACCCAAAATTAACAATACATGCAGTCATACAGCATTTGCCAAGGAATTTGAATGTCAAATTAAATGTTAATGTCTCTAAACAAAACAGAACGCCCTGAAAGTGAATAAGAATTGGCACCATGACTAAAATCACTTGAATAGGCCTACCGGACGTACATTACCAAACTGATTTAAATGTTTTTCTTACAAATATCTGATCGAGAAAACTTAAATTGTACACATATCCTAAAAGTTGTCTACCCTTCGGCATCCAAGTTCTTTCCTCCAATCCCTCTTACCCTAACAATCCCCATCCAGTCAAACTCCAACACCCGGTTTTGTTGGAATCTGTTAGGATATGGATACTGGACCACTAAACTGATTGTCTTTTACATATACCTCCAGAATCAGAGTTCTACAGTTTGTGTGTACAGTTTGCCAGGGTGTTGGAATTTGGGTATGGTTCCTATTAATTAACCAGTTCGCGCCGGATGACGAATATAAACGCAAAAATTTCCCCAAATTCAAAACGGATGACGAATAAATACGCCAAGTTCAAGTTCGGAAATGTATGTCAGCAGCGCGCAAGGCCGGAAATGCGTGGGTGTGCTACCCAGCACTATCGGCCTGAACACGCTTCGGATCGAGTTTCGTTAAAAATAATCCCGCCCGTCGGCTCGGCGATGTAAAAATAATCCCGGCGCGAACTGGTTAAAAGAGTTGGTCACATATTACGGTCATGAACGTATAGTTGAACGTAGTATGGTGTGACCGTAGTTGACCGTAGTAGACCCACTGACCTCTATACATGGACAGATCATCCATTGTTTCATTTTGAAGTCGGCATGCAGAGAAGTGCAACATGGCGGACCCACGAAGTCACTCTGTGAGCCAATGAAATGTCCAGGTGTAGAGTTCAGTTGGTTGGTAAATCCACTGACCTCTACAACTGGACATTTCATTGGCTCACAGCAGTGACGCCATGTTGCACTTCCAGTTCGCGCCGACTTCAAGTGTTAGCACAGCAGAATATGGACAATGATCCGTCCAGGTGTTGAGGTCAGTGAGTAGACCCTAGTAGTCGTAGTAGAGTTCTTGCGTTTTAGACCGTCAATAACCGTCGTATACGCAAGCCTAGCCAATCAGCACTTGCGAGTGTTCATGAGGTCAGCGGTGCTTGCGTTCCATCCAATGAACTGTCGGCACTGTACCTTAGCTTGTTGTTATTCGTAATAAGGCCTGGCATACGATATACATGATTATTCTAATTAGTAGTATATACACGCCCTTCTTCCGCTGGCGACTGACACTCCAGATGTGTACAATGGCGCTTACAATGACGCCCGGCCCGCTTCTATTGTTAAAAGGTTCAATGGGATACGTACATGTACCGTACATGGCGGGAATTTCAATGGGGTATTTTCAACATGCGGGTTGTAATTGAGAGGATCAAACCACTTTAAATGCAGGGAACACACAGGCCTGGTAATCACTTACACAAAGTATAGGGTATATAAACCAGCTTCCAGAGGGGGTGTTTGTCCCTAATGAATATTAGTGCCGTCCACGCAAAAAAAACCTTTTTTTATTATTACCGTCAGAGGTACCAAAACGCGGATGCCTTAAACTGGTGTATTCCATTTCCACCCCATAGATAGAAAAGTATGGAGCAGAATCAGTGTCAAAAAGATCGCACGTGTTTTTACGACTCGGATGCTTTTTTAATTCGGATGTTTTTGTAATTCGGATGCTTTTTGCAAACTCCGATGCTTTTTAAATTCGGATGCTTTTTAAATTCGGATGCTTTTTACAAACTCCGATGCTTTTTAAATTCGGATGCTTTTTAAATTCGGATGCTTTTTGCAAACTCCGATGCTTTTTAAATTCGGATGCTTTTTAAATTCGGATGCTTTCGTAATTCGGATGCTTTCGTAATTCGGATGCTTTTTGCAAACCAAACATATTCGCAAATCGGATGCTTTCGCAATCCGGCACTAGGGTGGCCCTGAAAGGACATCACACATCGCAGATTCTGCGAATTTGAACGATGACAAACATGTTATCGTATATATCTAAGCATATATCTGAGATGTGGAAGATTTTATTGTAGATTTCTGCACAGATTTATGTGATAATGAATATTTTCTGGGCAGCTTTTTGAAAAGTCGCATATTTTTATTTTAGATTTCAAGTTCTGCGCAGATTTCTTAGTACGCAAATTTGTGCGATGTCGCACGGATGGGCACTACATGTACATTTTCATTGCACATTTAATTATGCGCAGCTATATGTCGCACCATAGACATGGAGATTTTTTTTTCTTTTTTTTCTCCATGTCTATGGTCGCACCATGGAGAAATAAGAAGGTCGCACGTACAGCAGATTTATATGCAGATTTATGTGCACATTTCTGCCGCGATGTCAGCACATACGACGTTTCGAAAGTTGAACCACGACGTTTTGAATGTTATGATGTTCTAAAACGGACAGGCAACGTCGTACTTCAACTTCCAATTAACGTCCAACTTCCGCGCGCTTTTAACTGGCTCAAGGTAGCCGCGTATTCGGCCGGTTCTCTCCGCGCGGATTCAGTCCGCATTCACCAAAAGGCGACAAATATTTAATACATGCTGCAAAAGGTGATGCATTTTCTAAAAAGTTTTTTTGTCAATTTATTTAAAGAATTTTTCGAAATAAACCGTAAATATAACAATACTTTTTCAAACCCTTGTAGATCATACAGCATATTAGCCACACTTGTTTAACCTTTCCTGTAATTTTGATGAAAAATTACAGTTAAATTAGCTGCCTAATGAACTAAGTAATCCTACTTCGAGTTATTTTTATAGATTTGGAAATAAGAATGAAACACCTCACATGTTATCAAAAACTCATACTTTTATTTCATAATCTACAAGATAATGTTACTGGGCATGTGGGTATAGGCTTCGGCCGAACACTAATTAGTGCCTAATTAGCCCGTTTAATAAATCCCCTTTTCAATGCAGCATTGTAATGCGTTTTTCGGCTGCGAGTATATCTGCCTCTTTAAAACAAAGTGTACATCACATGTTATTTAAACCTCATATTTGTATTTCATGATCTACGAGATCATGTTTCTGGGCACACTTAATTTTGGTATAGGCTTCAGTCGAACAGTAATTAGTGCACTCGCACTTGGTTGGGCTTATTTGCAATGTTCTCGGTGAATCAGTTTCGTCAATCAACAATTTCAACAATTAATTTCACCACGCCAGATTTTATGAGAACGATAACTGTTACTTTATTTAATAACACAACAGCCCTTCAACTAAGTTCTGCATCATTAGATGGATCCTAGTAGTTTGTCAGCTTAGAACGTTAGGTAAAATATGGTTTCAGACCGTGTCCATAATTTCTTTTTTATTTCCACCTAATATCGCCCCATAATTCTTTGCGATATATAGCACACTTGGGTCAAATGTAAGTTTCTAAAGTCGAGTGCAAATAAGCAGATATTATCAAAACTACATAAAATGTAAACAAAGAACAACGGTTATATGTCAAAATTAGCATATAAAAGAATCTTGGAAACTCCGTACTGCCACTCGTGCTTGAAAGAACACTTGCCAGATAGAAAGAGTGGGGCACGGAAAGATAGTCCTTGCAGGTGTGCTTTACAGAAATGTACAATTGCAATTCATGTGGCAAAAGAAAAAGAAAGTGCAGCAATGATAAAAGCAGGTCTTGAATTTGTAAAACCACACTGTTGCCGTATTGTTTGAAATTTCTATAAAAGGTTTGACAAAAAGTATAATTACTTCCATTAAGCAGCTAATTTAACTGTAATTTTTCATCAAAATTACAGGAAAGGTTAAACAAGTGTGGCTAAAATGCTGTATGATCTACAAGGGTTTGAAAAAGTATTGTTATATTTACGGTTTATTTCGAAAAATTCTTTAAATAAATTGACAAAAAACTTTTTAGAAAATGCATCACCTTTTGCAGCATGTATTAAATATTTGTCGCCTTTTGGTGAATGCGGACTGAAATCCGCGCGGAGAGAACCGGCCGAATACGCGGCTACCTTGAACCAGTTAAAAGCGCGCGAAAGTTGGACGTTAATTGGAAGTTGAAGTACGACGTTTTGAAAGTTGAACCACGACGTTTTGAAAGTTGAACCACGACGTTGCCTGTCCGTTTTAGAACATCATAACATTCAAAACGTCGTATGTGCTGACATCGCGGCAGAAATGTGCACATAAATCTGTATATAAATCTGCTGTACGTGAGTGCGACATATAGCTGCGCATAATTAAATGTGCAATGAAAATGTACATGTAGTGCCCATCCGTGCGACATCGTACAAATTTGCGTACTAAGAAATCTGCGCAGAACTTGAAATCTAAAATAAAAATATGCGACTTTTCAAAAAGCTGCCCAGAAAATATTCATTATCACATAAATCTGTGCAGAAATCTACAATAAAATCTTCCACATCTCAGATATATGCTTAGATATATACGATAACATGTTTGTCATCGTTCAAATTCGCGCAGAATGCGCGAAATCGCAGAATCTGCGATGTGTGATGTCCTTTCAGGGCCACCCTAGTGCCGGATTGCGAAAGCATCCGATTTGCGAATATGTTTGGTTTGCAAAAAGCATCCGAATTACGAAAGCATCCGAATTACGAAAGCATCCGAATTACGAAAGCATCCGAATTTAAAAAGCATCCGAATTTAAAAAGCATCGGAGTTTGCAAAAAGCATCCGAATTTAAAAAGCATCCGAATTTAAAAAGCATCCGAATTTAAAAAGCATCGGAGTTTGTAAAAAGCATCCGAATTTAAAAAGCATCCGAATTTAAAAAGCATCGGAGTTTGCAAAAAGCATCCGAATTACAAAAACATCCGAATTAAAAAAGCATCCGAGTCGTAAAAACACGTGCGATCTTTTTGACACTGATTCTGCTCCATAGAAAAGGGGTATATTAACTCTCACATCAGAACCCATAAACATGCACCGTGACCCACCTCCAAACATAACGTAAAATGGGGCAACTTTGTCATGCTGGGTAACTTTGGCCACTACTTGCAAAAAACAATCTTTTGTTGATGATTTTACTTGTATTTTTGGACGTGGTTTTAATTTTTTATGTAAATGATCAAAAAAAGAGTTGAAAAATAACATCCAACTGGATTTTATGTGATACATGTATTTTATAAATGTTTGTCCCCAAACGATCTGACCAAAGTTACCCTAACCCTGAATTTCCTTTAATGAGTATAAAACGTACAATACGCTTCCGGAAACTTATTTAACTCATTGTGTGTAACGAGGGCAATCGTCAATTTTAGCTTTTCAGAAAATTCTGGTGTGTTTAAGGAATCAAATCGATTTGTATTTGTATTTTTTTTGTGTGCAAACGGATTTTATTTACGGTCAAAAAATGTTTGTTGGCTCAAACTCAACTCTATTGTAAAACATAACACGGAAAATATAACATTATTGTTTAATATGCAAAAATATATTGTAAATTGTCTGAAAATATTGACCAAGGTTTCCCATTTTACGGTACAATGTCCACCACACTGACACTGCGTGGGCAACGAGCAGTCGTTCGTGTTCCCTGCAATTGAAATGGTTTGATCCTGACAACCTGCATGTTGAAAATACCATTGAAATTCCCGCCACGTACGTATCCCATTGTACATAGCCTTGTAACAATAGAAGCAGGGATCAGTCCTTGCAAACGCCATTGTCCATGTACATATCTGGCGTGTCGGTCACGCGACCAGCGGGGGGAGGGTGTGTCTACTAATGATTATAATAATCATGTAGATCGTGTGCCAGACCTTATTATGAATAACAATAAGCTACGGTACAGTCCCAATAGTTCATTGGATGGAACGCAAGCACCGCTGACCTCACGAACACTCGCATGTGCTGATTGGCTAGTCTTGCGTACAACGGTAATTTACGGTCTAAAACGCACGAACTCTAGTTCAACTAACGCCAACTCAAAACGTAGGCGAACGTTCGCGCAAACAGTTCGCGTAAGTGGAACGCAGCCCAGGTGTCTTAAATAAACAAAGCAAAGTTCCCCGCAGTAAAGATTGAAGAGGTTAATTCCCAGGGACTACAAAACAATTTCTAGCTGGAGAAACAAAACGCTTTTGCTTTTTGAAATTTAAATGTGGTTGGTTATAAATTTCCAATAACACGTTCGGAATCGTCATTCCCAAACCCTGTAGCCCAGCCCAGCCCCCCTCCCACTAATCGGAAAAAGATGTAAGTGATATTTATGAGGTTTGCCAGGGAATATAAAACAATTGCCAACAAGATTAAGTTTTTTACCAATAACACGATAGAATCATCACCCTCAAACCCTTACCATATTTTTTGCAACAAAAGTGGTAAATATTATTAAATACCAATAACACGATATAATCATCA
The DNA here is from genome assembly GCA_037893245.1 of Crossaster papposus. Taxonomy (NCBI): domain Eukaryota; kingdom Metazoa; phylum Echinodermata; class Asteroidea; order Velatida; family Solasteridae; genus Crossaster; species Crossaster papposus. The sequence continues at coordinate 3,244,562 of JBAIAA010000352.1, read as the reverse complement.
TCCTCAAACCCTTATATTACCATATTCAAAAAACAAATACACGATAATAACCTATGACTGTATGCGGTCACGTAGCTTAGGGAAATCACCGCTCAAACTGTATAGGAGGTTGGCTGTGACGCGACGCAGTAAATTATAACTTGTCTGTACGTTTCGACTGAACTAAGTCAGCCAACAGAGGGCGCTATTTAAAATCTCGGAAGCATACAGAAAATGGCTTAAAACACAGTTTATAAAAATCGGGTTTTTTTCAAAACAAAAAGGAACTTCGCCCAATTTCCGCCGAATTACTTTTGTTACCACATGTTTAATCTACCATTTTATGAAGAAATAAGGACATTTGGTCCAGGCCTATAGTGGCTTATTATGAAAATGTGTAACTGTATAAAAACGAAAAATGAAAAAAAAATATTTAGGTTTGTGAGTAAATTTCGGTACACGATTTATATCTTATTACAGTACTTTAGGATTTGTTTTCATATTATATTTTATACCACTAGAAAGAGTACATCATGGGCAATATGTTAAATGTTAATTTTTTTCATAGCTTTTTTATTATTTGTGTGGCAACTATTTTATTAAAACATAAGAAGTGTGTACTTTATTATATTTCAACTTTATCCTTTTACACATGTTAAAGGTATCCCCAATGACGCAATACACATTTTAAGAAATTAAATGTAATAACAATCGGATGTTTAGACTTGGCAGAAGTTAAAAAATAACAAATCTAAAAATAAAAAAAACGGACCAAATGTCTGGGTCTTAAACCACTGTGCCCTGATGAAAATTGTCTTAAAAAGTTAGAAAGAGTGACACACCACGAATGAACTTACCTGTTAGAAAATGTAACTGAGCTTCTAGATGCTTCTTTAAAACAGGCACCCTCATAAAATGAACTATAACCAGTTTGCGCCAAGATTAATTGTACATGTACATTGACTGGGCCCAGACACGCGATTCTTTTTACGAACCTCAATCCGAGGCGGGTATAGGTCGGCATCTGTGGGAAGCACACTATGATTTTTCTGGCTTCGCTCGCTCAGGCTGTGAGCCGGTCGCTGACAGTTATTTCCGGCCTTGCTCGTGACGTGTTTATTTGTCATCCGACACAAACTGTTAACCTGCTCTGTATGCTCCTAATGCTCTTGGGCTTAAACGGATGTAATATGTCCCGGTATTTTGACATCGTAAACCACTGCCCAGGCATTTCAACTTGCCAACTGTGTGCAGTACACATAAACGATTGTGATGCACTATAATCCATAGTGGTTGTCTGAGGGATATAATGCTTCTGCATTTGTAAAACCTAAGGATAAATATGCACGTGCAGTGTTGATCGATTTTAGTTTTTCTCGGTCTATACACATATCTAAAGTATATAACACAGCTGTCATGAAAACTGTCAATTCAAACATTTGTCTATTCAAACATTTGTCTGTTCAAACATTTGTCTGTGTTAATATTGACGAGCTGCGCGGCAAAGCAGATGCGATCCTGTGTAACACAAATACCGGGGGGAGTTGAGTTGAGTTGAGTTGGAGTTGGAGTCTGTAGGTTCATCTGTCTGCGAAATATTATTTCATATATTTGTTGTTGGTTGACTGTGTTTATACTAGAAACAAACCGTTCACATACAACTTGTCCCTGTATACAAAAAAAGTGCAACTTTTTCGGCATCTTCATCAAGAATTGCATATTTTAGGGAGGCGTTAATTGACCAAGAGATACTCGGTAGTTTTGGGGTTATACCAAAAAAAATAGTGGAAAACTACTTTCGTCTACTGTAATGATTGCTCCTTCGATAGCTACAACGCTAATTACATGTTGTAGCATACACTATTATGCCATAATACAGGGTACGGATTGCCGAGAGGCAGTAATAACCAGACGGAGCTAGCTCCTTATTCGTTTGTATTTAAACGATTATACAGATATATATTTAATTAAATTTCGTATACATTATACACGTACACATAATCTTCCTTATTCAAATTAGACACCCTTTGGAAGTTCTGCCCAGTTGTCTTTTTGTCTCCTTTTTTTTCATTTATCTATAGATATCGGATGCTGATTTTGACAAACAAATGGGGCTGGCGGACAACAGACCAGAAGCAGAAACTACCCCGTAGGACGTGAACTTGGGCTGTCGTCATCCCGTTAATTTTAGTCACACCGTGAAAACTCCCTTCTGGTCATTTTACTTGTTAAAAGGGGTACATCGATCTGAAATCCCCGAAAATGTTATGTTTTGGATTGTTTACTTATCCTATTTCAAACATATGGTTGAAAAGAAACCAACCTATACTATGGTGGCCCTGAAGGGACATCAAAGACGCGAATTTCATTTACGACATCACATACTGTTTCATCAAAGACGCGAATTTCATTTACGACATCACATACTGTTTCACGACATCACATAATTTTGTTTACGACATCACATATTTTTTTACGACATCACATATTTTTTTTTACGACATCACATATTTTTTTACGACATTACATATGTTTTTTTACGACATCACATATTTTTTTACGACGTCACATAAGTTTTGTTTACGACATCACATATTAAATCTACGACATCACAAACTTATATGTACGACATCACATATTTATTTACGACATCACATATTGCATTTACGACATCACATATTGCATTTACGACATCACATACTGCATTTACGACATCACATACTGCATTTACGACATCACACAATTCGTTCACGACTTTTTATTCACGACATGCATGCAAGTCGTGAATTTTTTTGTCGCGAATTTTTTACTAGTAGCTTAGGGCGTCGCAGCTGACCCTGCGCGCTCGGTGTTTGCTTGAGCTGGTAAATTGCATCCCTAGCCTTTCCTCTTCTGAGAGTGTAAGCACAACAGATAATAGGCTCGCAGTGACGACCCACGTTCAAAAGTAAGTTACTTTTGTTTTGTTTTGTTTTGTTTTGTATTGAATAATTGGGTACAAATTAAATAACATCATTATCTCTTCATGAAAACTTGTCAGTGTATCATTTTTTTCATTTGGGGGATATCATTCGAATTTTTGTTTTTCTTCAAACAAACAGGAGAGAAACTATTGTTGTACTTATGAGATTGACTAGACCTCATTCAAACGGTTCAAGGTTGTTTAAGTTTTTTCCTGAACATTTGAACACATTTCTGATCAAATGCACGTTTTGTACAAAACTGTACAGTTATGTAAAAGTGCAAGATATCGTACTGTTATCGCTCAATTAATGCATAAGTATACTTTATTAATTTCTTAATATCTTTGTGTTGTCTTTCTCAACGTTTATGAATATTATGATTATGTATTTAGTTTGGCTGAATATATACTGGGCTTGCCCAGCCTAGTAATTATTCTAACGGGGTAACCCATAGTTATTGAGTACACGGACATTAAAATGATAGCACTTTTATATTATGGGATTATCATAAGATATTGAATATTTTTTCGTGTGAGTTTCGTTACGGATTATTATAATCGTGCCCGCACATACATGTATGTTCATTGTACTGTACATGTACACTGTATATGTACATCAATTGAATCATTTTTTTTATGGCAGATGTTATTTCAAATGGTTTTGGTTCTTCTGTGGAATTGTGATACCACTTCTGCTGTTCTTCCATCGTACACACCTGCTGTTGACGGGGCTCCAGTTCATGAAAATGTTGGTTGTATCCTTTCATTGCTTTGGTTTGGGTATATTTCTGGCAGCAATTATAAATAAGAGGCTTATGTCCTATGATTATTCCAACTGTTAAATTGTACGCGATTTTGTTTTGTCTGTAATTTTGTAATGCAAATGTAAAATGTAACTTGGGATGTTGCACAAGCTTTGGTGTGAATGTTCTGAAATCGTCCCTGTTTGTTCCTTTATTGTTGTTAAAAAAATGCTTTGAAGGTGTATTTCCTTAGCACAGAGTTTAGTACAGCAACTGATAACATACTATTTTCATGCTGGCTATACAATCGCTGTCATCTGCTCATTTCTATACTACAGGCATGGAGTAAAGCGCAGGTGAGTATGTTGTGTTGTTCGTGTTTTTTTATTTCTTTTAAACCGTGAAATTAGGCCTGTGTTGATCAGAGGTCAAATTCTGATTACTATAATACTAGTACTAGTATTCACGCAATCGGTTGAATTACTAAAATGCTCCATCATACGCACCAATTACAAGTTGGGTGAAATATACCTCCTATTAATACAAATTGACGCCCGTGGTCGATCGTTTGTACGACATGGTACGACCTATCGAGTATGTGGTTTTTAATATCATATCCGATCTTATGTCTTATCCTATCAACATTTAATAATTTGATTGTGTTTACAAATCGTCTTTTTTGTCTAATTTATTTTTCGAATGTTAAATAAATTTTAACATGCAACCCCCATGCACCCACCTGCATCGAACAATATAGGCGCAACACCATGTGGTCCCAGGCCAACAATTATGTTTGTTGGAACATAAGGTTTTCAGGGGCGGATCCCGGAAATGTTGCGGGGGGGGGGGGGCGGTCGTCTCTTAATTTTTTTTATATACGATTTTCGCGCACAGTCGGACATATAAATAGGTAATACGCAGCACATTTTGTTGTGTTTATTACTTCTGTTTTGCGCTAAAGTTCACACAGACAATACTCGTGCAGAATATCTTCTTTTATTATAAAATTGTTATAAGCTACTAGTAAAAAATTCGCGACAAAAAAATTCACGACTTGCATGCATGTCGTGAATAAAAAGTCGTGAACGAATTGTGTGATGTCGTAAATGCAGTATGTGATGTCGTAAATGCAGTATGTGATGTCGTAAATGCAATATGTGATGTCGTAAATGCAATATGTGATGTCGTAAATAAATATGTGATGTCGTACATATAAGTTTGTGATGTCGTAGATTTAATATGTGATGTCGTAAACAAAACTTATGTGATGTCGTAAAAAAATATGTGATGTCGTAAAAAAACATATGTGATGTCGTAAAAAAATATGTGATGTCGTAAAAAAAAATATGTGATGTCGTAAAAAAATATGTGATGTCGTAAACAAAATTATGTGATGTCGTGAAACAGTATGTGATGTCGTAAACAAAATTATGTGATGTCGTGAAACAGTATGTGATGTCGTAAATGAAATTCGCGTCTTTGATGTCCCTTCAGGGCCACCATACTATACCGTTCCCGAAGAAAGACGAAAAACAAAACCCGTGTTTTCTTACGTTTGACGCGGCGGACATTTTGGGTTATTCGTAGACGCATTTCCGGCCGTCGTGTAATAATGACTGGCTGTATCTCGTGTAATCAGTTTTATTAGGATTAAGAGCAACTCGTCCTAACTTGCGACTCGTTCTTGGATCGATTTCACCGAAGTTAAGACGGGTTCAACACGTCTATAACTTCAGAAGCAACGTGGCTGAATTCGTCTTGATTTAGGATAATTTCATTGTTCCGAGGGTCGTCTTATCCCATTATTACGTGCGTTAATAAAAATATGTATATTATCTCGAAATCATTGCATTATATTTTTGTTGAAGACAAAATGTCGGCCTAGAATTATAGTTTCGAAGAAGAAACAAATTTGAAAAGATGTTTGATACGTATGTATAGTTTTTAAAACAAAATATTTATACACCAACAACTAGTCGACTCTGTCGTATGGAACGTGCAGAACTACCGTACAATATTGTAATGCGCAGACTAGTTTGCGCGTTTCTTTTCAACGACTGTTTCCTCTAGCGGTAAAAACAAACATGAAACAGCTATCAAATTGGTAGTTGCGATGCGTCTTTCATAAGATGAGTTTAGTGAAATCGATCTTAGGACACGTCTTAGCCAAGATCGATCTTTGTTTGAGCTGGGACAAGACCTAAGTCCTAAGATGAGTCGGAAGATAAGACGACTTTCGGGAAATCGGGCCCTGGTGCCGCAAATAGTGCATTGAATACACTACCAATATCACACTGGGAATTGAGGTTCCATGCCACTCTAGCTTCTAAATAAAACCTAGACATTTTCAAAACTGTTCTGAATGATGATTTGCGTATAGATTTGTGTGATTTGGGGCTACCTGAGAAGTGGTCAGGATAGACCACAACTGTTGTTTACATTAGTCCCAGGCCTGCCGCAAGATAGTTATTGATTGTGACAGCTGCAGTCTGGCTATACACAAAGGGTTAGTTTTCTACAGGGTGGTCAACAAAAAACTATACCCAACTTTGGAGGCCATTTTCTCCTAGATGATAAAATATTTTAGTAATTTGGTTTGCATATTATTAAAGCATATATCGTTGAGCATTATTGGTGAAAATAGGGAAGATATTTCATTAATATTTTTGGAGATATTCCTATTTTTAGCGAGTATGTGTAAAAATGGCTTTTCCACGGGAGCTGTCAATGCATCAACATGTTTGAATATGATATGACACAATAATGTAATGACGCGATAGTCCTTTGACAAATGTTTTTGCGAGAGCTTCTTTTATTTACACTAAAATGGATAAATAATTTAATAGATAGGCTTCTGGTTTTGCAGCATGCTTGAACTGATATGTACACAGCAAAGAAAGCATGCTCCAAGAGTGAATTTGAAAAGCCCGCTCTGAGCATCTTGACAATAAAGACCTCTACTACATGTACTTAAGCCATTTTTACACATACTCGCTAGAAATAGGAATATCTCCAAAAATATTAATGCAATATCTTCCCTATTTTTACCAATATTGCTCAACGATACATGCTTTAATAATATGCTTTAATAATATCCAAACCAAATTAATAAAATATTTTATTATCCAGGAGAAAATGGCCTCCAAAGTTGGGTATAGTTTGTTTTGGACCACCCTGTACACAAATGAATGGAGAACTAGAGTTCTCATGGTCGGATTGGAGGGTGAACGAACTCTGTGTCAAAAATGCATTTGCAGCCTTCATAGGTCGGGTGCAAGGTAAATACCAAATAACTTTCGGCGGAATTAGCCCAAATTACAAAAGTGCCTCACGAATGAGTCGCTCCGTTTGTCGGAGGGTTTAGTTTAACAGAAACCAGAGACTACTCAATGAAGCTGGTACATGGATGGCATAAAAAGGCCTAATCTCAGATGAAATGTTAAAGCCATAAATATATGGCTCTATCAAGTACCATAGTTGTGATGATCCCGTTAGTGCGGCGACCTATATTTTTACCGCGATATCGATAGCCCGATTACTGTTTCTATAGACGGCTATTCGGTTATCTTCGCGTTGAAATTACACAAGCTATATTTGGCCATTTAAGCGATCAAACTTTGCGAACTTTTTAACCTCGGGTGTGCGCTTTTTTATACTGTCCGATTGTTTGTCTTTTTGTGGACCCTGACCTGGTTAGATTTGGTATCAGTGGTCGATAATATATACATTTATGAGCTTTGTTTTCGTCAAGTGTTAACCATAATTGCCAACATGTAGACGTTTTGTACACACGTAAGGATGCGAGTTGTAGCCATAGGCCTTACAATATGAGAATACTCTAAATTTGCATTTTCTTCGGCTTCTGCTTCTGCTTCGCCTCCGAATTCCGAATCACTGAGAAGCAAATAGAAACGGAAGCAAACGGAAATTAATAGTCTAACCTTCTTATTCCTCCATGGTCTAACTTATGGGTTCACATCAATCGGGTGAATGTTTCTGAAGCACAACAGGTTCCAGAATGTGGCTGGATATTTCGCAGTTGGAAAACTAAAATCGTCTTATTAAAGCCTAACGTGTTTTTTTGAAAGTTGCGCTGTCGAAAAAAAATTAGGTCTACGAACTTTTTTTCTTCGGGCCATCCAGATGCGCCGAAACAGCGGCCACGTCGGTAAAGTTCAAGAAACTTTTGGCCGTTGCGGGGTCAGCTGACATTGTCATCAGAAGTGCTTTATTAATACCGCTTTAAAGGCGCAGTGGCTTACAAGTTGCATATAATATTATTGACTATGGCAAAGTAAACGGTTAAATATCCACGGTATCAATGTTGCCATTTCAATGTCCTTCCAATAAAGTACCGATGTGTGACGTCAGTTGTCGTTGAAATGGCTCCACACCATAGAGTTATATTATAGAAAATACAGAGAGCGCACTTGCTATACTAACTATCATAACTATCTCTAGTTTATATCATAATATAACTCTATATGCTCCACGCATTGACTATAGTCGACTGAAACATCCTTGCAAAAGCACAGTGAAATGGTTGAGCAGCGTTTATGTAGAGTCAATGCCTTGCCAACAGCCAACAAGGTTTGCATGGCGAAAAGGCACAAAAATTGACTTTTGTAGTCTATAATTATGCAGGCCTGTTTTTCTATCTCAAGTTTCTATAATAATATAACTCTATGCTCCACACATTGACTATAGTCGACTGAAACATCCTTGCAAAAGCACAGTGAAATGGTTGAGCAGCTTTTATGTAGAGTCAATGCCTTGCCAACAGCCAACAAGGTTTGCATGGCAAAAAGGCAAAAAATTGACTTTTGTAGTCTATAATTATGCAGGCCTGTTTTTCTATCTCAAGTTTCTATAATAATATAACTATGCTCCACACATTGACTAGTCGACTGAAACGTCCTTGCAAAAGCACAGTGATGTGGTTGAGCAGCTTTTGTGTAGAGTCAATGCCTTGCCAACAGCCAACAAGGTTTACATGGCGAAAAGGCAATAATTGACTTTTATGCAGGCCTGTTTTTCTATCTCCAGTTTCTATAATAATATAACTCTGTGCTCCACACATTGACTATAGTCGACTGAAACGTCAATGCCTTGCCAACAGCCAACAAGGTTTGCGTGGCGAAAATGCAATAATCTACTTTTGTAGTCTATAATTATGCAGGCCTGTTTTTCTATCTTTAGTTTATATAATAATATAACTCTATGATCCACACATTTACTAGTCGACTGAAACTTTCTTGCAAAAGCACAGTGAAATGGCAGCTTTTATGTAGAGTCAATGCCTTGCCAACAGCCAACAAGGTTTGCTTGGCGAAAAGGCAATAATTGACTTTTGTAGTCTATAATTATGCAAGCCTGTTTTTTATTTCATTTAATGCCACACAACAGATTCGAGCTATAGCTCCCTGTGGAAGCCATCATTGGGTACAGTGCACGGCATCCATTCTCAGGGTCTTGTGTTTTTGTTGCACACGGGGACGCGCAATTAACAAAAGGATTAGATACATGTTTTTCCCTGTGTGCACTTTTTGAGCAATGTTTTAATTATTAAGGCATTCGCAATATTACCTTTAAGCTAAAGTCGACCTATTGTACGACGGTGTAGTAGTGCACTTAAAAATAGCACCGTCTGTTTGCTGATCAATGCTCCCTGTAATGATAAGGCAGATAAAGACTTATTTTTAGGCCTGAGATTAAAACCAAGAGAAACGAACTAAAATACAGTCTGTCAGAACGAAGTCGTCATTGCGATAGAAACTCTAAGTTGATATTGGAAGGCTTATAATCCGCTGTTGATGTCTCTCGGAGCTACTTGCTGAATCGGGATTTTGAGAAGAAAAGCGCCAAAAACTCTCATCCTCAAGGATAGTCTCAGGGGAGTTGGAGTGTTCAAGACTGAGAAAAAACACATGCGCGGTATATTCCTTCTTGCAGTATTTCCTGACAGTATCACCGGCTGTCTTTGGGTCGTGCTGAGATGGCTTTTTACTGGCAGCTGTACGAGGACGTCACTTGGAAGATTTACGTTGGACTTGTGGCGGTCGTCTGCTTGGCCGTCTACTCGTTCAGGCGGTGGAACACGCCGACGTTCTACCGGGGCACAGCGTCACTGAACGGGAAAACCGTCATTGTAACAGGTAAAGGGGGGAAATGTAAGCTCTGATCGTGAAATTAATTGTAGGCGATCTCGGAATCAAGTCTGTAAGTTGTGGTTATAAGCCGCATAGGATAGGTCTATTAAGTAGGCGAGATCGTTTCAAAACGTGCTCCAAACCATAGAGATATGTCAATTGGATGTGGAGACGTTATGGTTTACGTTAATGTCAGTAACCAACGCAACCCGGTCTCCTTCTTAAATTGTGTACATATCACAATTGACCAATTGTGTGTATATCGCAATTTAAGAAATTGTACATGCGCAGTAATGCTGGCAAAACGGAGGTTGGCTCTCAAAGAGTGAATAAACAAGTGTATGATGTTCTTAATTACTTGAATTAGTTTATAAGAATTGTTGGTAATGCGGTAATAGGAACTTTTTTCTTTCTTTCTATACCCTAACCCGACTTTTCCCTTATCCTACCTCAAACTTAAACCAACTAATTCAAGTAATTAGGAACATCATAAACTTGTTTATTCACTCTTTGAGAGCCAACCTCCGTTTTGCCAGCATTACTGCGCATGTACAATTTCTTAAATTGTGATATACCCACAATTGGTCAATTGTGATATGTACACAATTTAAGAAGGAGACCGGGTTGAACCAACGGGTGGGTAAACATTCATTTTAACCAACGTTGATTAAATTTAACCAAGTTTAACCAACGTTGGTTACCAGGTGAACTACACGATACTTGGTTTTAAAAAATGGTAAAAACATGAACACATTTTCACGAGCGTTGGGTAAAGTGTACCGAACATTGGTCAAATTGGACAGAAAATACACACTGTTGGTTACAATTTCAACCTAGTTTTTTTAACCAACCAAATGTTAATAAATATTTTGATAGTATGCATGCATGAAGTACGGTTGAAATTGTTGAAAAGTAATATACCCACCATAAAAATAGTTGTTAGTAAGCCGATTGTCGTGCTGCATATGCCGACATTTGGCACCGGTCAAATTAGTTTTAAACAGAAGCCTTACAAATTGTGGAGTTGCCTTAATAATTCTAAACAGAAAACCACAAAATCGCGAGCGTTTTACATCTGAAGGAGTATTTGCAGACAGTTTAGTTGGTGATGAAGGTGCCAAATTTTGGGGGCTTCTTTTCTCGAAGGTTCAAATACGGGCATCGGCTACGAGTCGGCACTGAACTTCGCCCGCCGCGGGGCGCGAGTCATCCTGGCATGTCGTAACCCGTCCAAGGGGGAGGGAGCAGCCGTTAGGATCCGAGAATTGACGGGCAACAACCAGGTGGTGTTCCGGCTGCTGGACAACGCCAGGCAGGAGTCCGTGAGGGAGTTCGCCGGGGTGATACTCCGGGAGGAATCGCGGCTGGACATCCTCGTCCACAACGCCGGTGAGTCGAGCGACGTAGCTCAGGGCCCACGCAAGGGAAAGGTTTAATTAGGGGTGCCTCAGTTTTGGAGGAGACATGGGCGCGCCTGACTTCCCCTAATTTTCAGTTGTGGGTGTGTAGGCTAGTGGTTAGGGTTTGTGACTCAAGATCAGAGGGTTGGGGTTTAAATCCAGCTGCTGGCCATAATGTTGTCTCCTTGGGCAAACCACTTTACCCCTACTTGCCTTTCTCCACCCAGGAGTATAAATGGGTACCGGCATTAGCTGGAGGAGTATAACCTGCGATGGACTAGCGTCTTATCCAGGGGGAATAGAAGAATTCTTAGTCGTTTCATGCTAGAGAAACCGGATTTAAACACCGGCCTGGTGAGCCATATTGGCTCGTGACACTGACAGGCTTTATTACTACGTACGGGCAACTAATTCTATCCATATCCCAGGTGTTTCCCGTTGCCATGGGGAAGAGAAGACAGAGTCCGGCTACGACCTCCAGTTCGGCATCAACCACCTCAGCCCTTTCCTCCTAACCCACCTGCTGCTACCCTTGCTGAAGAGGAGCTCCCCGAGCCGGGTCCTGGTCGTCTCCTCCATCGCCCACAAGATGGCCAACACTCTCTGCTACCTGCGCTCAAACCAGGCGTGGGAGGAGACCCTGGCCTACGCCACCTGCAAGCTCGCTAACATCCTCTTCGCCGCCGAGCTGGCACGCCGGACGCAGGGCCGGGGCGTGACGGCCTACTCGCTGCACCCCGGCATGGTCGACACCAGTATTTTGCACCCGCGCTCCAGCAGGCTGCACGGGAAGTTGCTGCTGCTCTTTTCTCGAAACCTTTTGAGGTAGGATTGTTTTGGGGTATTTGCGTTTTGTTTAAAGAGTAAATGTTCCATGGCCTTGTGGTCTAAAGCATATTGAATTCGTGTTCTGTTGGCAATTCTGCAGGTCGTATGTTTTGCGGCCAGCCTGGACTAGGGCACATCGCCTAATATTGGGAGAGGCATTAGTAATGCCTTGCAGTGGACTATAGTTACTTTTCCATTCCAGCCCTATTCATGCTGTGAAGAGATCAGTTTATCTTTCCCTGTTCCAGTGCGAGTGGCTGGTTCTTCCACACTGCCCTATGTAGCCCACATCTGGAGTGACCTTTGGCCTTAATATGGGCAATTTGCATAAATAAGTACGTCTCTGTTTGTGATTGGCACGCACACGTACACGCGTTTTGGAGCAACTTGGTTTCTTGCCAAAATCGCCATCTTTTAACTTTTCTCAGTGGCATAAGTTTGTTATTGTGCCTCGAGCAACGGTTTTATTTTATTTGGCCGTTTACTAACCGGATTTTATTTCTTCGGTGAATAGACAACGGAGCAAAAAGCTCAAGTTTATTTTCTTGTTTGTGTGTTGATTCTCCCCTAGACCGTTCTGCATCTCGCTCGAAGCCGGTGCCCAGACGACTCTTTACTGCGCACTGGAGGAGTCGCTTACGTCGTACTCGGGCCGTTACTTCGCCGACTGCAAGCTGGCCACGCCGAGCAAGCTAGCCCGGGACGAGAAAACCGCCTCGCAGCTCTGGGACCTGAGCTGTAAGCTGACGGGCATCGACGATTACTGATGCTAGAATTCACATTCTGGTATACGGAACGATGAAGTTTGGTCATTAGCCACCGATGTCAACTTTGATCGACAGGAGTATCATAGCGATTTTAGTTTGGCAAATGTGTGATATCATTGGAGCTTTAGCTGTGGCGTCTGTTTGGGTGTTATCACTTTTGTATTCACTTTTGCACGCACAAAAACAGGACAGCGTCACAATGTTCACTATAACATTTAAATCCCCTAACCCATTCATTTTGTTCAATTACAGCAACAGCAAATGGTGTATACTACCTTAAAAAAAGATATGTTAAAGCAGGAAACAGGGATGGTGTCAACCTAAGCGCAGGGGCATAGCGAGGACATTTTCATTGAGGGGGGTGTGGAATACAATTTGCCGACTCTGAGCGGAGCGATTGCGAAACCATTTACGGCGTTGGTCGGAGGCCCGCTTAAGGGCCCCTGAAAAATTTGGATTCTAGATGCTCTGTGGTGCAATCCGAGGCATTTCCTGGCTACTTCCCCTGACTCTGTGAATCAAAATTGCCCACCAAAAAATTAGTATTTTTTATTGCTTTATTCCGCTGAGCTGAACTCATCACAGAGCGGGGCGGGGATGACTGGCATCATGATCAAAAGGTGATCAACATCAAGACACCCCCACACGCCCAGTCGCTACGCCCCTGCATAAGCGGCTCGGGCAACGTGTCCAACCCATGAGCCGGTTTTAAGCTTACTTATTTAAAAGCCGGTCAATAACATTAATGTGATAATTCTATTAAAATAGTCATTGCTCGGGAAAAGTTGTTTCTTGTATTCACATTAAGAAATAAAGGTTCAAATTTGCACCCTACAGTAGTCTTCGCCTAAGACAAATGGGTTGGATCGATCGTGTACGTCGCGTGTTCTTTTTCACGCAGTGCGCCTATATAACGACTTAATTATAGACCAGCTCCTTCGCTCACACATACGTCTTTGAAAAATAGCGGTTTAACTTTTCCTTATTTCTCTACAGGCTTTTTAAGGGAGCCAATCAGCGATCGCAGAACCGCGATTATCAACACGTACTACCCGCACACACGAAATTCCTTTGTGAAGCAACGCTAATTAGATATGCAACGCAGGCCAGCGCAAACGTCAAATTGTAGTTGACTGCGTAAAGATTGTACGCCTATATTCGAATGGTCGAATTTGCACTAAAAGTTCATCCCCCCATTTAAGCAATTTGCAAAGACCACTTTGCGCGTGATCGAGGGAGCTGATAAGAATATCGTGTCGTTAGCGGGCGCACTGTTCTTTGCAGGTCTTTTGCAAAGAATATAGTACAATAACAGCACCCCGCGGTGCAAAATTGATAAACCCTATCACCCTAGCACCTTAAAGGTGCAAATTTGCACCCCTTTTGGGTGCTGCTATTGTATCAAAATAGGGTGCAAATTTGAACCTATATTTCTTAGTGTGTTCTGTTACTTTCTTTTGACTCGCCCTGTAAATCTATAGTGAAAATACGGTGTTTGTTTTTCTTTTAATAGCAACAAATTGTAGTGTACAGGTCGTTTAAGGTAAAATTATATTTTTCTCTATACTCTAAAAACTGAAGTGTTGAATCAAACTATTATATGAGTTTGGTGAGTGTCACTTTAAACTGTTTATTCCAACATTTATAATGTTAAATCCAACACTTAAACTGCTAATTCAACATTTTAAATGTCGATTCAACACTTTTTATAATCGTTATAATCGTTCTGATTATTAAGTGATTTTTCATTCTTGGGAAAACGCAAGCTAAAAGGAACAGATCCGAACATTACACCAAGTGCAAGGAATCCACACGCATTCGTTTTGAATTATTTTTATTATTTTTCAACACAGATATGAATACTAGAACCTGCTCATATTTTCAAATAAGAACTTCAAACAACTGTTTGTGTGCTCTTGTAACAGTAATTTGTGTCGTCTGACACATTCCAAAGTTTCTAATCTAAAAAATATACCAACATATTATCAAACCTGTACAGAGAGATGGGTTAATTGCCCCAAAAAGTTTATTGAAATTTAGTGATAATTCCAAATATGGCCAATGAAGAAAGACGCGGCGGAAATAGTATTGTGCAATTTCTGTCACGCGGGTATACATTGGCCACGGGTTAAAGTTTGAAGTTGAACATTGATTAGTTTGTTAACCGTGCGAGACGAATGAAACGGAGACTACACCATAATGTGTAGTCTTCGATAAAGTCGAATGCGGCCAACGTAATCTGAGGTCCAAAGTTGTCTCAATTTCGCTTCCATTTTTTTGGTAAATAATAAGGTACATGTAAAGACGACCATACAGTAGAACATGTATACTATCAAGTAATCCGCAAGGGAAATCCGCTTACTTTAACCAATACTCAAATGTCTATGTTAACCAAAAGTTATTTTGTATATTACGAGTGTAAATATTAAACAAAAGTCAGTTTTGAAAGAATGGGATACTAGTCAACATTAATGTGTGTATTATTTATTAAAGCCCCGTTCGCACTGGACTTAATTTGGGCAAACTAACCGAGCCAATGGGTAACTTACCCATTTCAAGTCCAGTGCGAACAGCCTGGGTAACCTTCCTCACAGGTAACTTACCCACGCCGCGTGGGTAGTTTAACCGAGCCAAAGGTGCCTAGGAAGATTGACCAGGTCAGTTTAACCGAGCCAGAAAATTCAGTGCGGACGCGACGTCTCGGTTAAATCTGTCATCACCCGGTCGAATGACTTGAACGAAGAAAATAATGTTAAGAGCTAGCGTCGTGAACAGACGATCCGGTCGTCAATTCGCGGTCATAAGTCACGCAGGGCGCCCTCTTTATTGTTTTGGAGCCACCTCGGTTAGTTTACCCATGGTCTCGGCAATTCTACCCGCGTGAATTAAATCCAAATGCGGACGGTGGGAAGATTAACCCATCGTAATGTTGCCCGGCGTCATGGTAAAGTTACCCAAAATGTTTATCCAGTGCGAACACGGCTTAAGTCAACAGATTCGGTCAAAACATTTAGCCACCGGTATCAAATGATCAAGAGAAGTAATGCTCGTGGCAATTTTTGCCAACTATAGGTATTTACACCGCCGTACTCGTCCCCGAGAAACATTCATGTGTTTTAATGTTATCTTTGAAAAAAAAAAAAAAATGGGAAATCAGTTGGGAATGTAGTTTTAAGAGGGCATCTGTACGTTTTAAAAATTGTAAACCCCATGTTGATATGATGTTTTGTTGTCGAGTTATGTACATTTGTTTAAATACCAACGAAGAACACAGTTCTGATTAAAACATTTTTGGGATTCACGACGTCCGACTCATTCCGCTTGATCGTGTCACATTTTATTTACGACCTTTACATCTGGATTTTTGTTTCAAGTCGGCCTGGTTCGATCACGTTTGTTTTCACATGGAAATGAAAACGACATGAAGATTTCAAATAGAGTTATATATTTATTCAGGCTCACGTTTCGATCACGCTTTAAAAAGCGAGAGGTCATTTTTTTGCATGATATTTCTTTTTCACGTCATGCGATTTTTTAGTATCCATATATTGAGGTGCTAGTAACAATTTTACAAAGGCCTTTTCGGAGGGAAGTTTTCTTAAGAAATCAATGTACATGTATCAATTTTTATTTTTAACTCTAACTTTTACACGCTAATTTCCCTATTTGAGGGGTCCGGAAGCGCGCCACCAAGGGTCAGCTTTTACGCTCTTATTAGTTATTGTCATAACTCGATTATTTATGAACAGAACCACGACGAATGGCTGCTATGCGCAACAAGCATGAAATAGGGTGTTGTGGTTAGTGGTGGTTGTTGACCACTATTGGTGGCAGAGGCTATCTGTCTGACACCTTTTAATTTGTACACAATGGCAGTATTACGTTTTCGACATTTCTAGGCCAAGAATGGGCCAACGTTATAACCTGATTAGGCCTATGTTTCAGACATTTTGAGGTTGGGAAATGTCTGAAATGTTATCGGTGACTAGGAAGCTTACGTTTCAGACACTTAAAATGTCTGTAACGTAATCGCTACTTACGTTTCAGACATTTTTAAATGTCTGAAACGTGGACGTTTATTGTTCACGTGACGTTTCAGACATTTTGACACTAACAAAAGCGTTTCAGGTAGTGATATATAGTGATATCAGATCTCGTAGTCCATAGTACCCGTCGCCGAATTTTCGCAACCGGGATACGTTTAATGGGCCACGTATACGTAAACTTATCTCTGTAGTCGGGACGATAGTTCCAAAGAGTATTCCATTCGTCTTTGACACAGTTTGTTTAACGCATACAATGTACTAAAGTTTATTATTAATAGTCGACACAATGCACTCAAGATAAAACGTGTTGCACGACCGACGGTCCACATACAGCACATAATGCAATGTATAAGTAGCGTACATCATTCACAAATCTAGTTAAAGCTGACAATAATCCTTATCTGAGACCGTGTGTCGTTAAGTCTTCGTACACGCTGAAAATAATCGAACAAATTGAGTTCAATAACTGCTAATGCAATGGGAAAGCTGAAATGGGTTATTACGATTCTGGTGGCACTGTATGCAGTGTACTACTATTGGATGTTCATCCACACGCAATGCGCGTACACTGGAGACGTGAAACTACACGGCAAGACTGTCATTATTACAGGTAAAAACTGACAAGTTTTGAACATTGACTTGCAATTCTTCCTGTATGCCTAAATAATTATTAATTTTGGCGTAAGGATGTGGGTGGGTGAAAAACGGAGCACTCTATACCCTTCTTCAACTCGGGCTGGCGCCCTGTGTGTTTTTGTTGCCCTGTTTAAAAAAATGGTAGGAACATTTTGTTTGCTCTTGCCCACCGTGACCTCCTATTCTGGACGCTGGGAAGCACTGATGCGGCTAAGGGTGCACTAGCTTTATTCAAGCCTCATTGAAACCAGTCTAAAACCAACAACGTTCAGGGCCAAGTTTCATGCAAACCGACATCACCTTGGTGTCTTAAACAACAGTCAGATTATTGTCTTGGCCTTTATCTTTCCATTTCTGTTAAATATTTGGTAAGTTAGCCATTTTCTTATATTTACACCAAAAGAAACTTACCTCCCAAAAAGTGATACTTACCGAGCCTGCACGCAGACATTTTACAAATGACACCCAATGAGGACCCATTTTTTATCGTAATGTTATCAAGTCTGCCCTCAGATTGAAGCCCAAAAACCATGAAGTTGATCCTATAGGCTATATTTACACAATCCAACCATTTTAAAAATCAAACAGCCTCCTTTTTCAAAAACAAATGGTGGGTGCACATTTCATGCTAATGAGCTCGCGTAGAAATTCTCACTTCAGTTAGGGTAGTGCACCCCTAAGCTTCACAAAATGTCTGTTAGGGAAACGAACGGCATTCTGAGTAGCGTACTATGACCTATTGCAGCTGAGCCGCGGTACTGCATGGTGATTTCCAGTTACAGGTTACGCACAGCAATTAATTAAGCTCACAGCGCACCAGCGCTTCCCAGCGCCACTCACAGCATTACACCCGATAACAAGAAATACAGAATACTGAACATGATTGGACAAAAGTATGTCACGTGGCCCAACGCGTCATTTTTGTGACTGATAAGACCGCGTCCGAATCTCTCGTCTATAGGGATATGTGTTCGTCCATTACAATTACGCGTGAGCCGGCTGGCAATAGATGTAGCCGTAGCTAGCTCTGGAAGCCCGTTTCGGACACTTCCTTGTCTTCAGAATGATCTTCATCTTTCCGCAATGATGATCTAAAATGATGTCGGTCGTTCTTTAATTGCTATAGTTACAAGTTTAATACTTAGCACTGATCTTGTGTGATAAACAGGAGGAAACTCTGGTATCGGCAAAGTGACGGCCCTGGACTTGGCCCAGCGAGGCGCCCGGGTCATCCTCGCCTGTCGCAATCTCCAGAAGGCCGAAGACGCCGCCAGGGATATCAAGACCCGGACAGGCAACTCGGAGGTCGTGGTGCGCCACCTGGAACTATCTAGCCTGCGTTCAGTTAGGGACTTCGCTCGGCGAATCAACGAAGAAGAGACACGGCTAGACATTCTGATTAACAATGCAGGTATACGGAGAGCTAGAGAGTGTAACCGTCTTCCAATAAGCCTATGTGCGCTGACGACGTCATCAGTACATGTAAACGAGCAAACGTAAACGAGTAAATGTAAACGAGTGAAAAGCTCACTCATGATGGCCTCTTTTCGAGTGGTTTTCAATCTGTTTAGAGTAGTTTTCACTCTGAAAAATAAATCCATTTCTGAATCATTCTGTTAATTTGAGGTGGTGTTATAAGAGACTCGCTCTTTGGGGAGTAAGCGGCTTTTCGTTATTATTTTACATTAAAGGATCATCATTTGCTGATCCCACAGGGGATCTGCCACTATAGTCCTGCCTGCATGTAGCATTATATTATGTCGGTGCATGGAGATAGTTTTGGTGAAATTAAATTCCCTATTCACATCCTTCACAACAGGTATCGTGTTTGCAGGAAACAGCTCTACTACTGAGGACAACTTCCACTCAGTCTTCGGCATCAACCACTTCGGCCACTTCCTCCTGACCAACCTCCTCCTGGAGCTGCTGAAGAAGAGCGCCCCCAGCCGGGTGGTCACCGTCTCGTCAATGACACACTACGCGGTCAACGCGACAGAGATATACATGACCCGGGTCGACCCTTCGGGAGACTCCACCGTCCTCTACCCGGGCCTGCAGGTACACAACGTGTACCTTTTTCACACTATACTCTGGACTTACCCGGATGTTGATCATATTTTTTTGATGCAGCCTGAATGCATAAGAGTTCTGAGTATTGTTTTACTAAGGGAATAAATGTGTGTTCGATAGGTTTTAATCACTCTGTTTAATACCGCTTGATGTCTGGGTGCTGATAATTACCCGAGTCGAAGGCGAGGGTAATTATCAGCACCCAGACTCCAAACGGTATAAAACAGAGTGATTAATACCGACCGAACACACATTTATTCCCATTCATAAATACTTTTTTGTAAAATTCAGCTAAAAAGCCCAAACAATCGCGGAAAATTGTCGCAAGTAAATGTCGGTGTTTCGCCATTCTGTGTGTTTTCCCCTATCCATGTTCATGGGCCACTGTCAAATAACATGTTTCCGCCTCTGTCGCTCTACACAATACATGCAATAAAGCGTATTTACTATGAACCAGACTAAATGGACATCACTGCATTGGCAACCTCGTTCCCAGAGCTGTACGCTATTTTAACATGAACTTTTCAGGCTCGGTCAAGAGGTTTGCATTTATTGCTTTTTTTTCAATGGTTTTAAATTACAATTTATTTAAAAATGGTTTGAAGTATAATTATTTTCTCATCCCATATTTCCTGATCTCCGAAACCCACCTTTTTTGGGGGGAAAACAATTTATCTTCTTTCACAAAAGTAAATAACTCTAGAAATTATGACGTCACAACAAAAATACCCCAAATTTCCCTGAGCTTCATAACCCACCCACTTTCGGGGCAACAATTTGGCTTCTTTGATTAAAATAAATATTTATCGAAAATGTGACGTCACTCCAAATACGGAATGACGCGCAACCAGTCGCGCAACGCCGAGATAGGAATAATGTTGTCCATGTGCGCAGGCCACTTTTGTTGCCAACTGGGTTTAAACACTTCCAGCCATGTCTTTATCGTCCGTTTAAAACCGGCCACGTGACAGGCTCTCGACCAATAGGAATGCCTAAACTGTCCCAGGTATTTATGAATATTTTTTAATTGACGGAAGTATGGGGATTTAACACTGGTGCTTATGGGGATTAACATGTATTTGCTTGGGTCCACCATCCAGGAGTACGACGCCAGCAAGTTGGCCAACGTCCTCTTCGGGCGGGAGCTAGCCAGGCGAGCGGGGCCGGATGGAGTCTCCTCGGTCTCGCTTCACCCAGGGGTCATCTACACCCCGTTATGGCAGAAATCCATAGAGCTGTCTCCGGTTTGGGACAAGGTTTACTATATTTTGTCTCCGTTGTTCTGGTGAGTGGCTTGTTGTAGATACATGTATATGTATGCGGTTTTGTTTTCAAAACTGGAGACAAGGAAATATGTGAGGGTCAGTGTTGTATAGTCGAATACTTTTCGAGTAGGCCTACTACTATACAGGGTTGTAGTCGAGTCCCTGCAAGTCCTTTCACAAGTCCTTTCGTGAAGCCAGTCACAAGTCCCTTTATAAAGGCAGTCACAAGTAACTAGATGAACAATGACAAAGGAATGCCTTTGTCAAAGCTGATTTGAATAGCTTGTGATTTGAATTAGAACTGAAGGACTTGTGATGGACTTGCAGGGACTTACAGAGACTTGCAGGGACTTGTGACGGACTCGACTACATCCCTGCTACTATATAGCTTAATTAGCGGCTTCCAGGGTGGATTGCAATAACCAGTCCTAACACACGGTCTATGCGTCCTACTGTTTGCCAGTCTAATACTCCCATCACACCAAACTAGTTCCCACTACGTTCTCAAAAATGTTGCCAAACGGGCTCAAACTGTGTGCGAACGGAGTGGACGTAGCAACAACTGTTTACGGTCTTTTTACGAACTTCATTGGACGGGCTCAGACAGGAATAGTGCTCCCAAACTTCGAGCCTACTCAGAATCGTATTTATGACATTATTTGGCCAAAAGTACACGTTCTACCCCAATCACAGCCCGTTTTACGATTTTTGTTAGGAGGGGGCAGGACGTTTTGAGAACTAGTTTGGTGTGACTGAACATTAAAGTTCTGGCTGCAAGTCGGTCTAAAGTTAGACTGTAGGGCGGGGGCGCGTGTCGTAGCATTCGCGAGTTCAGTGCTATACTGCGCGTCCTATACACGTGTATAAACTGTTCGCAAGGGTCGCAGACAGAGGTCGCAGGTTACAAATGGCAAGGGTCTCAACAGAAGCCTCAGTTCTCATTCCATACTTTATTGTATAGCAATCTCAGGCCTAGGCTATACGCCGTTCTACTGCCGTGCCGAACTCAAATAATTAGATTTTTATTAGTTCGTCGCGGCAATAGCCCGGCGTTTAGAACCAATTCGGCTCGGCAAATAATTCGGCACGGCAAAGCCCTTAAGCTCGACAGGGCCTGTCGCGCTATCGGTGTTCGGAACGGCAGTGGCACGGCATGGCGCCAATTACGAACGGCGTTTAGTGTAACGCCGTGCTATTGCCGTGCTATTGCTGCACTCATTTCAATTAAGTTCGGCACGGCAGTAGCACGGCGTCTAGCCTTGGCCTAAGTTCCTTGGCTTCATAAAGGCAGAAAGTTGTTTGGTGGCTTATAGTTCTAAATTCTGACTTTAATATGGCTCCGATTGACAACGGCTTCAATTATTGACAATGGCTTAAATTATTGACAATGGCTTCAATATGGATAAAATAACAACGGCTTTTTGAAAACTGCAAATAAACAATACATGTATTCAACAATGATAAACATCAATTCTAGAAGTGTCAGGAAATCAGACCAACTTTGAGTATAATCGTACAGTAATAAACGTTAATCGCGGTAAGAAAGAAGAGACTTTAAATTACCATAAAGCATCCTTAAAAACCAGAGTAATACTTCTTGCATGAGATTTAAGTATTCTAGATTTACCTCCTTGCATCCTTCAGTAATTAAAAGCAGGTATTTCTCGATTAGATGAGATGAAAATCACATCAAAAATTACGAGGATCAGTAAATAAACGCATAGACCGCCCGGTCGCGATAATCTTTTCTGCAGGTAGGTTGGTACATTAGCCAATCAGAACACAGATGGTGTTGACGTCATCGATGATGTTAGAGTTGTCTGGGACAACCCTAGCCCCTAGCCCCTAGCCCCTAGCCCCTAGCCCCTAACCCTAACCCTAACCCCTAACCCCTAATCCCTAACCCCTAACCCCTAACCCCTAACCCCTAACCCCTAACCCCTAGCCCCTAACCCCTAACGCCTAACCCTAGTCAGATCTCAGACAACTCTAACATCATCGATGACGTCAACACCATCTGTGTTCTGATTGGCTAATAAATGTACACTTTGTACCAACCTACCTGCAAAAAAAATTATCGCCGCCCGGTCCTGTTCTAACCTTCATGATAATTTCATGATTTGTGAGGCGCCCGACTAAAATGCCAACTCTGGATTTTTTTTTTTTTTTTTTTTTTTGGGGGGGTGATTTTATTTCGAACCTGGGTCACAGTAGTGAAAAGCGAGAACAAAACCGCTACACCAACTTGACTCCTAATGTAGGATTTTTTTTTTTTTTTTTTTTTATATCAATTCTCAATATTCCTTAAGGTTGTTCTTGTTAGACGAAGAGGCTGGAGCCCAGACTACAATCCACTGTGCACTGGACGAGTCGATCCTGCAATTCCCGGGCAGTTATTACCAAAACTGCGCAGTGACTGAACCATCGACACTAGCTCAGGACGACAACCTGGCGAAACAACTGTGGGAAGTTAGCTGCCAGGCCACGGGATTGAAATGTTAACAAAAGGAGGGCAAATTGGCGGCTGTTATACAGACTTGCATATCGATCATAATTATCCGCGAATGTCTGGCCATGTGACGATGATGATAATAATAATAATAATAATAATAATAATAACCGAAAATGGTACATTTGGGAGACATCTCCACAGAGATGTGCACAACATTTTCCATTCTTTATTGTAACCTAACCCGTTTTTACCTAGAGCTTTTTCCACGAAATTTCATATTTATGCATTTTAGACCCTACTCTATCGATCTGGACTGTTAAATGTTTAAAAATGTATCTTCTTCTTGGAGTTGGGACGTTAGGGAGACCTCGAAATGTCTCCCTAATGACACTGGTCTCCTTAATGATGTTAAACTTACGCAAATTGGTCTCCTAAAGGGTACTTATAATAATAATATAGGCAATTTATAATGCGCCATTATCCAACTTCTCTTCGGCTGCTGAAGTTATTGCCCGGGTTCGAGTCGCGGTCCGGGCCGACGTCCTTATCTGCAGAGTTCAGGTTCGCACCTTCCTTTGTACGGGGTTTGCTAGCTAGGCAGCAAGACTTAGTATGTCACTCCGCCTCCTCCCTTATGGTGCGTGACCGTCGGGTTACATGAACAGGGAAGGAAGCTTGTTCGGCCGGGAAATCCTAGAACATATTTTTATTTAGAAGGATTCTCCAATCTCCATTTATTGGTATAGGTAGTTTTGGCTTTGGGTGGTCGAGGTGCGCTTGTCTGTTTTGTTGTTGTTTTGGGCCACCCTGTATTATAATGTGTTACCTAATTTGTTTGTGCAAGTTATCAGTAATTATATTGATATAAATTACTGACACCGATGAAAACAACGATAATTGTTCTTGTAGAATTCTGCATAAAATGTAACTTTTAATCGTTTTTATCATCTGTGTAATAAATAAAAAATGTAAATAAATAACTGTGTAATAGAAAAATATGACAATTGAAACAAATATACAAATTTGTCTATAGAAAACAGTACTCAATAGATATCCCCATTCGCATCATATACTAATGAAAACAACGATAATGCTAGTAGAATATCATATAAAATATGTTACAATATACTTTTTTTAAACTGTATCATGTAATAATAAAAAATGGGACAATTTAAACAAATATACCAATTTGTATAAAAAAGGATTCATTACCTATTCAATTGACCCCTTCAATTGATATAATGACAAAACAGAGTTACAACCAAATTTTCAGGTGGTTTATTTTGTTTGTGGTTGATGTTTAACTAGTTTTTGCTTAGCATAAAAAGCACATGGAGTATTAGCTGGTAACCTGTTTTCACTAACCGGACTTTTGTTGTGCTTAGCACTAGCAGCTCAATGAAATTGGCCTAAGCTGAAGGCTTTTATTTTAACATTCCAAGCCAGTTGCTTCACAGCTCACTTCCCACAAGCTACGGGCTAGCTCGTCATCCTGTGCTTCCGCCGACGGCAGGGCTATCTGACAGTTGGCAAAGTAGCTCCCTGACAAGTTACCAACCGACTTATCTAAGGCACAGTAACAGGTGGTCTGGGCACCCGCCTCCTCATCAATGAACAAAAGCCTGTTTTGAAAGTTACACATCAGAGAAACCGATTAGATTCTCTTTTAATCAATCAAAGGCGTTTTGGGTAATTTGTCTTGAGGGGCCACACACAACCCAACCCATTTTTCGCAGGAGGGGGCATATCCCTGAAATATTTGAAATTTACAATGCTTCGGCTTGCATTTTAAGGCAAGCTAAGAATAAATGTGACCTGTCCCCCCCCCCCAAAAAAAAAAACCCAAACAAACAAAACAAAAACAAAAACAAAAGCAATGTCGCACAATGTGTTTTATTACAATGTACTCATTAAGTCATTTCGGGGTGGATTTATCATTTTAAGTTTGAGTTTTTCTAAATCACAAGCTATTATTCTACAATCTCCCGAAATGGGATACATAATGATACATTAATTTAAAGCTGAGAACCTAGAGAATTTGAAAAAAATCTAAATCTAAAAAACAAAAATTGTCAACTTTGTCCGGGTTTTGTTGGAGCAGGTCACAAATGTAGGTGCTCTGATCTATTTTTGGCTTTATTTTGGTAGTACATGTACATATTACAGTATAATTATATTACAACCGTAGTCCGCAGACATTACCTTTTTATTATTATTTTGTTATTCAAAATTGTTTGGGGGGTCAGAGCAGGGAGGTCGATTGGTTTCCGACCCCCAACACCAAAACAATCTGAGTCGGACCTTTGACAACCTCTTGGTGATTTGGCACAGAATGGCACACCTATAGTATCTTGTGCGAGTGTATACTGTATAAGGTGAGGCCATCTACAGTTTTGGCACATAATTATGTCCACGCTTACCAAAAGAAAGGAACACAGAAGAAGTGCTGGATGCTCGTAACCCAGTCCCTAGACATTTCGCTCCAGAAAGAGGTGTAAATGACGCCGGGGTGGAGAGACACCGAGGCGACGTCCGTGGATTCCAGACGCCTGGCCAGCTCCCGGCTGAAGAGAATGTTGGCAAGCTTGCTCTGAAAGTAGCCCATCAGGTAGGGGTACAGAACGGGGCTCTGCCCGCTGGGGTCCCGTCGGGCGAGGTCCAAGGGCACGGATGCATATCTGTGCCCTACGGAGGAGACGGTGACCACCCGGCTGGGGGCGCTCTTCTTCAGCAGGTCCAGGAGGAGGTTGGACAGCAGGAAGTGGCCAAAGTGGTTGGTGCCAAAGGAGAGGTGGAAGTTATCCTGGGTGACGGCGCCTTCTTTGACAAACCCAATTCCTTGCAGTTAAAGGGGGAGATTTTACGAACACAAACATCGGACAGACATTATGACACGAGGAATATTAATCCACAAAGTTCACACTCACCTGCATTGTTGATCAGAATATCCAGTCTCTCCTCGCTTTCGATGATGTTGCTGGCAAACTCCCTGACAGACTGCAGACTGGCTAGATCCAGGTGACGCACCAGGACCTCCGAGTTGCCCGTCCGCATCTTGATATCTTTCGCGGCGTCTTCGGCCTTCTGGAGATTGCGACAGGCGAGGATGACCCGGGCGCCTCGCTTGGCCAAGTCCAGGGCCGTCACTTTGCCGATACCCGAATTAGCCCCTGTGTGTATGAAACTTTCCATTTATTATATTAACCCTTTGACGCCGAGAATCCGCTATAGTCGCAGCCCGCTAGTCCGTCCTAAATGCTGTTGTCAGCTGCGCTACACCATAGCACGCGCCGTGTTTCACAGCTGCGCGCTCAGCCCATTTAGCTGCCAAACAACGGCTGCTGTACAGTCATGCATAATAATCCGTTGCAGTAAACTCATAGAAGTTGTGAAATTCCTACAGCAGCTACGCTTTTTTCGTGCTGGCCAGCTGGCCGAAAAGGAAAACAGTTTTGGCTTGGTGGATTGAAGGCGCTCAACCTATTTATAATATGAACATTCAGTCCAAGGCGGATGTTTTGATACCAGTACTAATATATATCAAAAGCTATGATCAGACAGCATGATGTCTTCTCAAGATTTCGATAGTTATGGTCAAAAGTGTAATCCTATGCCAGGTGGGGAAAGGTATCCACTTCCAAAAGTCCATTGCAAACAAAGTATCATCGTGGGTGCCAGACCCGCCGGTCCCCCCCCCCCTACCACTATCGAGCTATTACATATAGAATTGTGCAGGAGCCCATTTTATACGAAATGATATAATTATTAAAACCACGCAACTGAGCGAGACATTGCTCTACTGTAGTGGATAATGCACGGGATTATTAATCAGGAGGCACGAGTTCAAATCCCATAAAAACCCATTCAATTTTTATTTTTTTATTTATTACATTTGTTATAGGTTTGTTAGTAATTTGCAACATTTTCCTTTTACTAATTTGTGGTTTGGAGGATTTTTGTTCAAGGGAAATAAAGTCCGAGAACCTGACTTGCAACTCGCATAGGCCTATGCTTTAGTATACGACCATAGCTCATTAGTGGTACGGAAAAAAATATCGCGACCGGGGGTGCTCCCCAGAGCGCATTGGAGTTACGCCACTGCCGAACTCTCGCAATTACTCGCGTAAGTCTCGTTGCCGATTTGCCACGTTGGCCCACTGACCTCTATACATGGACAGATCATCATTGTTTCATTTTGAAGTCGGCATGCGGAGAAGTGCAACATGGCGGACCCACGACGTGACTCTGTGAGCCAATGAAATGTCCAGGTGTTGGTACGATACGTATTACGTAATGTTTATAAATACAAAATGTACAGAATAAATCCGCTGACCTCCACACCTGGACATTTCATTGGCTCACAGCAGTGACGTCTCGGGTCCGCCATGTTGCACTTCCAGTTCGCGCCGACTTCAAGTGTTAGCACAGCAGAATATGGACAATGGTCCGTCCAGGTGTAGAGGTCAGTGCGTTGGCCGTGCAAATAAAGTTTGGGATATTAACGCGTGCGCTGCGGACTGACTGTAAATCTGCGCAGTAAGGCGCTTTATGAAAAATCTACGGTGTCCGGGCCATGCAACTCAAGAACAACATTGTTTACTCCTTCATTCTTTGAAAAAATATTAGCTTGAACTTTGTTAACAATATTCCTATTTATTTTCTTCAATGCCAGTACACTTTTCGTACTTTCAAGATTAATTCAACATAATGGTTGAATTCTCAACAGATAATTGTAAATTTTTACAAAGGGTTTATATTTACAATTTACATACAATTGATACATTTTTGCCTATTGAATATATATGTAGACCTCAGTTTGTATTGTTATCATTGGAGAAATGTAATAATAAAGTTTGAAATGTGCATTAATGAATAAAATAATTAATTCAATTGTTTTACTCAAGTTAAAAATAGTAAGATTACCTGTACCGTGTTCACGAAACTCTCAGTCAAGCTAAATGTAAGACTGCCGTGCTCTGAATTTATACTGAGACGTCTTTTTATGTTCTTCAGGCCAAGCAATACAAAAATTGTTTCACAATATTATTTCAATTTGGCAATTCAAGGTCTCTCGTTCTAATATTAATAATCTTAATGATAATGGTTTATACAAGGTACACCCAGGACCAAGTTGTGCGTTTTATTGTTCATTTCAAGTAGCAATTGGTTCGCAGAGTTTTTAGAAAGGTGCATCAATAAACTCAATTGTTGACTAGGCCTGAATTAATAAAAATTACAAATAAATCTAATTAAATATTTAAATGTATTAATACATTCATGATTGACCCCTGATTAAATGTTGTATCCTGAACAATATTTATAGATCATCCAATGTAATGTATTGATCATCCCAATCAACAGAGACAATTGTCAAGATGTCATATTTTAATAGTTATGACAGAAGAAAATTCCAAAATAATATAAGAAACATGTCTTCTTTGTTGTACCGCAAGTCTTAAACCCCCTTAAAACAATTAATGAATTATATAGGACACGGTAGCTATAATACTGACGACAGAGGGCGACCAACAAAGTTCACCGTGCGGTCATTTTTTCGACTTCTGCAGGCCCGGAAGCCTCTACCAACAATTGTACCTAGTAAATTAGCTGTAAAAAGCAGATTTTTTTTCAATTTTTGCCCGACTATTTGCCCGACGTTAAAGCATTAAATTTACATATTTTTTCGGTGGTTGTGAAAGTTCATGCATCAAAGAATACGATCCTAGTAGCGGTCCCAGATTAAAATTAAAGGCGAGTGCGCAGAAATAGGACCGCGTTTTAGGGGGTCTGACGATACACATTTATACCTGTAATTATAACCGTCTTTCCTTTGAGTACAGCATCGCTATTGTAGTACTGGCGACTGTTGATAAACTGCCAATAATACACACTGTAAAATACCGCTAAAATAGGCAAAAACCACCTCAAAGCCTTGCACAACATGATCGTTTAACTAAACTACACACTACACTAGTCTACAGTAGTCACTTCCTTATAGCAGATTAAAAATGAAGAGCGCCCTCACGAGTTTCTGACTTTTAAGCCATTTTATGGCTTAAAATACAATACAATTCCCCAAATTCATGAACAATACTCGTACCCTCTGGAGTGGTGGGGACACACATAAAAATGAAGCTTATTTTGTCATCTTTCCAATTAGTGGTTGATTGTTTTGGGGGTTAACCTATGGGGGACGAAAATACCATCCATATATGATGATCACACACACGACCCTTGTTAATGGAGGAAAAAATAGTCCTGAAACCCCGCCCCATTTTAATGCCATGTGCTATAGAACCCTTTCCCCAAAAAGTCAAAATTCGTTTGGCGTATACCCAGCACGATGTGTGGCAGAGGGGTACCCCTCTCTTATCACTATACATCATACACACTCAACACTATTGTTACCAAACACATCCCCCCTTGAAACCTGAACAGAATTCCTGAGATTCCGGGAACACAATGGCCAACACAAAAGATGGGGGGGGGGGGGGGGTTCTCTGCCACATTCTGTGCTTTATATGTAGTTATACACACTCAACACCTTTGTTACCTAACAGATCCCCCTTGAAACCTAAAAGGAATTCCTGAGATTCCGGAAACACAATACAATTGTCAACACAAACAAGTGGGGGGGGGGGGGGGGGGGGGGGGGGGGTCTCTGCCACATATCGCGCTTCATATGGCTCGACTCGAACACAAAACCCAAGAATGTAAAGTGTGAAATTGTTTGTTCGATCATGGTTGGGTAAGCAGTTCTTAAAGCTGGGGAATAAAAACCATGAAAGACTCGTGGCTGTACGTACGTGATGTATAGTATAGACTGATCAATGCATGAGACTGCCACGCACTGTTGCGCATAATTTAGAATGTGCGCACCTTACTGCCACGTTTGCGGTCTAGATCAAAGGGGGCCAAGCAATTTGCCCGTTTCTAACAGACACATTTTAAACGGGCACTGCACTTTATGAAAAAAACGGTGTCTATAGTTCTGGATACGCGCTATGGGCCTCGACTATGTTGACTGGAACTTTATTTGTAGGAACAAGAACAAAAAAGGAATAAAACCAAAATCACTTCTTCTGTAAATAAATCATGAAAACATGTTTTCTCTGTTTTTTTACGACAATTCAGAGAGAAAAAATGTACTTCATGGTGTGTGAAATTATTATATAATTGATGACTGGTGTTTCAAAATTGCATAAAACAAGCTCGGGTTTGTCCGACCGTCTTCCCTTTTTGTGTTTATACTCTAACGTTTTCGGATGACCTCCATGGGATTTGTACACGTTTTGGAATCGTGGACGTACCCAATTCTTTTTCTGACGACCACGATTGGCGGTCAATACATACGCACACTCACCAATTACTAAATACTACTTACTAGAACTAGAAGCTCGCACAATTTAAATAAGGGTTTGAAAAAATATTCTAAACAACTAAATAAATGGAAAGTTCCACATAAAAGGGAAGGAAAATTATGAGAGAGAAATCCAGGACGCGAGGCTACGTAAACAAATACGGTGCGGTCCATGGTCCGTCCGCCCCACGTGTTCGAGACGTGTACATTGTGCACAGTGCTTACTGGTGTGAAGCAGTCGCCCATGTTTTTACTACACATGCAGCCTCGTACGCAAAGCGCGCGGCGTACTTGTCAACAATCTAGCTCATTATTCTACCAATGTACGGGCGTAAAAAGTTCATTTATAAAATTTACGTATTTAACTTGCCAATACAGGATACTTTTTGGATTGCAAGCAGAGTTTTAAAAAATAAATTCTGGACACATTTTTGAGGCACATAATTATAATTAACGCGTACTATAATTCTTCCAAATAGGCACTTTGGGATACAAATTAGCGTAAGTTTTGAGGTAATAAGGAGACAGTGGCACTTAGGGAGACATTTCAGTGTCTCCCTATAAGTGTCTATAGCTACCCTAAAAACGATATTTGGGATTTTGTTGTTGTCCTAGAACGACAGAATTTGGTGAAATAGCATAAATCTCGAAGATCTTAGAGAAAAGGGTTAGGGTAAACAAGTTAGGACTGTTTTAAGTTTGTGTACATCTATATGGGATTGTCTCCCCAAGTGCCTATTTGGAGGTAATGCAACTACAATGACCATGCGGCATTTCTATATCCATGATGCAACATGAACGTGTTAGCACGGCTCAGTTGAACGACCGTCACATTGAACTTTGTACTATTACCTAGCATTATATTATCTGGTCAAAGTCGCTTTTGAATTTTAGCAGTTCGTTCATTGAAACAAGATTTTTTTATTGCAATTAAAATAGAGGCAACAACTGCGTTTGCTGTCATCGTCGTAGCTGCACTGGTTATACTGTACATTCGTCACTACAAGAAGCACGTTGCTTGTCGGCGTTACTGCAAGAGTAATGCTAGCTTGGAAGGAAAAACAGTCGTTATAACAGGTATTCTGTCAACCCCCAAAATGCACTGTTCATATGCAAACTTCTAAATACTACACAAACGACCTTGGGCTCCCATCCCATGGCGTGGTGAACTATTTACACAGGTTAGACTAGTCCATTGTTGGCCATAGGTAATGCATTCACACGCCACCTATAAAAATACAGAATGTCTAGTTCGGGCAAATCATCCTAAATTTCTCGAAGATTTTGTCCGTTTTGTACCTGAACTTATACCAGTATCGCATGAATATCGATTGATCCAGCAACGTCGATCCTCCTGTTTAACTTAATACATCCAGTGGTATACGTAAAGAATCACAATGTATCTTTGTACTGTGTGCACGCATTTTCGGTTTATTGTTATTTGTTATATGTATTTGATGTGCCGCTACCAACACGTAAATTTGGCTGTAATCTGAAAATGTAAAAAGTGGATACACCGGCACGTGGATTTTCCGTTTCGTTTTTCCCCCGGTTATTTTAAGTTTATTTCGGTTTTGTACAACATAGCCTAACCGACCCGACCAGACCCGAAAATCACAAACGCAAAACCGAAACCGACCCGACCCGACTGAAATGATGAAAACACCGACCCGACCCGACCCGACCCGACCCGACCCGACCCGACCCGACCTGACCCGACGTCGGTTTCGGGTCTGTTCGGTTTCGGTTTGGTGTCGTTTTTGCACAACATTTAGTGTGAAATCTAAATCTAACTTGTATAATTCCTCTATGCAGGTGCCAATTCTGGTATCGGCAAAGTGACGGCCCTGGACTTGGCCCAGCGAGGCGCCCGGGTCATCCTCGCCTGTCGCAATCTCCAGAAGGCCGAAGACGCCGCCAAGGAGATCAAGACGCAGACGGGCAACTCGGAGGTCGTGGTGCGCCACCTGGATCTAGCCAGTCTGCAGTCTGTCAGGGAGTTCGCCAGCAATATCATCGAAGATGAAAAAAGGCTAGACATTCTGATTAACAATGCAGGTACATGTATTAAAAAAAACACCAGATCTCACAATAAGTTTTTGGCGGCGTTAAAGGTAGGATACACCATTTGCAGATATTTTAAAAATATTATACGGAAATATCTTACTTATTTAAAAGTAAATAATGATTGTAGGCATCCAACACAATTATTGTGCTAGATATCCTGTAATTGTTCCGAACAATTGAATTTTATATTAAAAGAGTACGATCACCGGACGGCGATCGCGAAAAAAAGAAAGAACAACTAGCCGACGCCGGTTGAAAACGAACGCCATTTTCTTGCTTTTCTAAGCATCTATGGTTGTAAAATTTTGAACAGGTCAGTTAAACATTATTTATTATACAATACGACCCCAAATCCACCCATTCACGACAGTTTAGGCAATTACCAATGGTGTATCCTATACATATACCTTTAATGTCGATCGGGCTGTCGTTGTCTATCTGTTTCTTTGTTTAATAGCAGGATTACAGAAAAACTACTGGAGAGATTTTAACGAAATAGTGGATATATAATTATAGCTTATGGGTCAAGGATGATTCGATTACAATTTCAGATTGTTCTGGATCCAGATCAGGAATCTGGATTTCTTTGAATGATTGTTCAACGCTGGGAGATAGGGCGTTCTGAGGTTTTGAGCGCTGTACGACTAGTACTAATTAGACAACCGGTAACATTTGGCCGCGTTTTCGCGTTTGAAGCGGAGGTCTGCACTCTCTGATTACCATTTTTTTAAGTTAAGTTCCGGAGAGATGTTTGTCATAAGAGAGTCTGCGACGTAATGTACATCTTTCGTTATTCACTACGTACACCTTTCATTTCATAACACTGTCTACATTATACACAGGGCTAGGGGCTCCCCCTGCCGCCAACGCGAGACTCACTAAAGACAACTTCCAGTTCGTCTTTGGCGTCAACCACTTCGGTCACTTCCTGCTGACCAATCTCCTCCTGGACTTGCTGAAAAAGAGCGCCCCCAGCCGGGTGGTCACGGTGGCATCCGGCGCCCACGCGGCCTTAAAGAGCCCGCTGGACCTCGCCCGCAGCAGAGCCGAGGTTGTGGGCGCTGATGGTGGGGGGAGTCCCGGGCGAGGCGACGGCGCCAAGCCGGTGCTGTACCCGCACCTGTCCACCTACCAACAGAGCAAGCTGGCCAACATCCTGTTCGGTCGCGAGTTGGCCAGGCGTCTGGAGTCCACGGGGGTCACCTCTGTCTCTCTTCACCCCGGTGTTATATTCACATCAATCTGGCAAAACATGAAGATCACGGTGACTATGACCCTGGTCTATTACGTAGTCTCGCCATTTATGCGGTGGGTATTACGACTACAACCAGAAATACACTTGCATTATTGTTTATGTTTTATATATGGATGGTAAATGAGCAGTAATGAGGGGTGAGTGAAGGCCCCTTTGCCGTTCCATACTAAATTAGCCTATAGGGCCGCTTTCCAAACACTAACTTAATTTAGGGCTAGTCTGGTTCCCAGACCAAATAATTGTGACTAATTATTAATTAATAATAATTAATAATCATGAGAGGCCCAGAATCAAAATTTGAGGTAAATATATTGATGATAAATAGCCGTCAATGTCACGTGACCAAAACTAGAGGAATCCCTCCAGTTTCCGAAAATGGTCAGGTTTTATATCGTTAACGTTCGCGATGTTCGAGTGTTTCCGGGAATTAATTTAACAAATTACTGATGCCCATGATCCCGACTCTTTTATTTTTTCTGGTTTGCATAAAATCAAAGCTCGATGGCAAAAATCTTTCTTAGACGAAAATAATGTTCACTTCCGTTTTGGGAAAAAGCTGTTAGAATTTGAATTGTCGCATCGTCTAAAAAATAACTACGCATCCTGCAGTGCGTCGTGATTTATTGTTGTCGCCAGTGGCTACCTGATCTACAATTTAGACGTCTGGGCATAAACAAAAATTGTTCAGGTCAGGGATCCAGACTAGCCGAGTGCCTATGTGTTGCATACACGAGATCACGTGATCCGGCGCAGAGCGAAAACAAACAGAACCGTCTGCTTTAATTTTGTTAAGCAAACAGAATAATGGCCGTAAATTAAAGGTAAACCGACCGTACTATTTTACTCACGAAATTAGGACCTACATTCTTCAAAGATAATCAATAATTGTTCTCTCCGTCCGTCGCGAACATCGTCATCTTGAATCGTGCCCACCCACCTCGCGAGCAGGATCCGCCCGTAGAAGGCGATCCACATCAGGTTATTTTTCTGTTCAGTATTCCCCCGCCAAAAAATTATCAACTCAAACTACTATAAATTCAAACAGAAAGTGAAAACAATGAAATACAAGTTTAAATACGTCTTCTACATCAACTCAAACTAAACTTGGCTTTGATTAACATTGAATAAACTGCTCAGTTTGGTGGCCAGTACACCGCAATGTCCGCCAAAATCCTGTCGAACAAGTTCAAGTTTCGGTGGCGCTGTCGCCACATCCACTCGCAAAGGTGTGGGTTAGTGTTAGTGTTTGGGTTAGGGTATCCTAACCCAAACACTAACCCTAACCTACATCCTAACACTAGTGTTTGAGTAATTTAAGTACAATCAAAAAAAAAAAAATGGGCGGGGGAATAACAGAAAAGTACCCAGATCCGCTATCGACGCTCCGATCACCGAATCTGCGCGAAACAAACAGGCTCTCCCCCTGACCTCTACATATGGACGGATCATTGCCATTCACTTTTGAAGTCGGCGCGAACGAGAAGTGCAACATGGCGGACCCACGACGTCACTAGCACTCTGTGAGCCAATGAAATGTTCAGGTGTAGAGGTCAGTGGGTACGGTACGTATGACGAATGTTTATAAATACAAAATGCACAGAGTAAATCCACTGACCTCTACACCTGGACATTTCATTGGCTCACAGAAGTGACGTCTTGGGTCCGCCATGTTGCACTTCTCGTTCGCGCCGACTTCAAGCGTTAGCACGGCAAAATATGGGCAATGATCCATCCGGGTGTAGAGGTCAGTGGGCCCTCCCTAGTTAGCAGGCACGAATGGCATTTTGCTCCGTCACGATTGCCATCAAACTGCGTGAACGAAGCCACTACGGAAACGAAGGTGTGGTTTGGAAAACGGCATATGTCTTATGGCTTTCTTGTTTTCCGCGCAGGTTGCTGATGATAGACGAGAAGGCGGGAGCCCAGACCACACTCCATTGCGCATTGGACGAGTCGGTGTCCCATCTTCCTGGGCGATACTTTGCCAACTGCGCCGTCGAGGAACCATCTGAGCTGGCTCGGGATGACGAGGCGGCGCGAAGACTATGGGACATCAGCTGTCGTGCTACGGGAATTGAAGGAGATGAAAAAAATTAGGATTTCACACCAGAGCCCAATTTATATATACGATAGTGTGGGGCACGTGTATTATGTATAGCATGGAGGAATAAGAATATGGGTATAGTGACAAGGCAACACATCATGATGAAGCACGATATGTGGCAGAGAAAAAAAAACCTCTTTTGTGTTGACCATTGTGTTCCCGGAATCTTAGGAATTCTTTTTAGGTTTCAAGGGTGGATGTGTTAGGTAACAATAGTGTTGAGTGTGTATAAGGTATAGTGATAAGAGGGGGTACCCCTCTGCCACATATCGTGCTGGGTATACAACATATACGAGCTTCAAATGCAATCTTTTTATAAGGAATATTCCTTTCTAAAAGTTAAACTGTAATTGTATATGGGAAGAATGTTATTAAATTATATTTAATTCGATCAACATTTTAACAATACACAAATGACCGACTTATTATCTCGGCCGTGGGATAATTATGTCAGGGCCGCGAGATGCGAAGTCGCGGCCGTGCGCCGCAGTATAAACCCGACCGCTACTTTAGTATGTCGCGGCCGCCACTTAATCACAATAAATTAAAAATACACCCCTGCGAAAAATGGACTTGCCCTTGAAACAGAGAGACACGCACGTTCTGAACGAGAGATGAGCTACTGCCAAGAGAAACGCACCACCTCAAAAGAGAAACGCACCGCTGTGAAAGAGAAACGCACCGCTGTGAAAGAGAAACGCACCGCTGTGAAAGATAAAAGAACGCACCTCCATGGAATAGAATGATGTACCTGGCCCTAGCGGGCTTCCGTATGGATCAATTATGAAGTCTGTTTCAATGTGCCCATCAATATGCGCACGCATCGTGTTTTACATAAATTTGGTTAAGAGGCGACATCAGAGGTCACCTAATTCAAAGGTGGTCTAACCTGGGCGTCACTCCTCAATCAAATTGTATGCAAAATACGATGTGTGCGCATATTGCCGGGCACATTCGAATACAGATGTAACCACGTGACGTCAGAGGGCACATCGTCTATACCTGTCTGAAACATTTCAGATTCAATGGCCATTCATGACATTATACATGTACGTCATCTTGTGTTCCGCCTGCCACAGTAAAACTGCCAGCAAGTTTTTAAAAAAGAAGACAAAATAAAGGTCTTTTTTGTGTGAAACAAAATAAAAATTCCATTTAAAGTAGAGCTTAAGCAGAGCTTAAAATTTGCTTACCGTTAAGGATCTCTATG
The DNA here is from genome assembly GCA_037893245.1 of Crossaster papposus. NCBI lineage: Eukaryota > Metazoa > Echinodermata > Asteroidea > Velatida > Solasteridae > Crossaster > Crossaster papposus. Next base: position 3,207,269 of record JBAIAA010000352.1, on the reverse strand, counting down.
AAATTGGGCCCTGGTGTGCAGTCGCGCAAACAGCGACCGTACTCGGCCATTATAAACAACGCAACTGGATTCCATTAATGGCATAGGCAGCTTGTTCCATTCATTCTGATCCTGTGGGGTTTTAGGGTGGTGCTCATTATGCTAATAGCCCAAGTTGACTTATAAAGTCGTGTTGTTATTGGTCGATCGTTGCGTAGAAAATGCAAATTTAGCCTACAGTGAAATGTCACAACCGCATGGGTCATGTATTGAACGAGTACCTGTACGTGCGAGAAAAAAACACCAACAACAGTACAAAAAATGGCCAATCTTTTGTTCTTCCGGGGCCATGTAATGTTAACGTCAGGTTAGACACTACCATAATTAACAAAGTCTAAAAGAGACTTTTTGTTTTTAATATATTACTTTGTCGTTTCATTAATGACGTGTACACGAGTAGTTTAGCGAGACGGAAGTTGTTTAAAGACAAAAACAAGTTTGTTCATCGTAAAGCTATAGCCAACTAAAAGTAAAGTCTTTAATGAATAAATATCCTATATTAATATAGATAAACGGCTAGAAAATTACAAATATCAAAACGTTTTTCCGATTCTCTCTTTGTAAAAAGTTATACAGCATTCTAATTGAAGGCCGGGTCACAGTTTTTTTTAGTTATAGTTTTTAATTCCAGGCATATGCCTCAGTCTTTTTTTTGATATTTTTTTAGTATATTTCACGATTGTTTCAAATGTAGAATAAATAATAACTGTGTTGAGTTACGACTGGAAGTTTTTGTAATGTCAGTCTGTTAGTAAATTGTATTGTTAAATAAATTACTTTAATCGAAAATATATATTTGTTTTAATTTTATATTCACAGAACCTATACGAGGTCCACTTGCAGATTTGTTTATTATTTGGTATTTTATGTTCGTTAACGAGCCTACTTCGCGGTATTTTTCAAGCCGGTATAAAATTGTTCCAGCTCTACCCCAGCTGGCACCCAGATCACCACGGCTCCAGCAGTGGTCTTCTTGGCAAGAATAGTCCCGGCCCGGCTGCCGAATCGAACCACTGGCTTGCCCGCGGTGCTCATTAGCAGACGGTAGATGTTTCCCCCGACCTCGAGTCCACTCTGGTCGAAAGCCTCGAAGCGCCCGTTCTTGACGGCTGCGGCGAGCCGATTCATCTGCATGTCTGTGAGAGGCACCGCGCCTTTGCCGCCGTGCGCCATGAGGTTGCCTTTGGTCATGTCCAAGACGGAGATGCTGACCATAGACGACCCGCCTCCAGGTAGTGCCGCGATCAGGCGCTGTACGTAGTCTTGGGCTGCCTGCAAATGTTTCAAGTAGAGTGCATACGAAATTGAAACAAAATACAGATACGCACAGGTACTTCATAGAAAGAATATTTCGTCCATTTTCCCGATTATACAAAATAGTTTAAAAATAAAACCACGCAACCTCATACTTCCAATATCCAAGAACCCAAACCCTTTATAATGGATAGGAAACCTAGTTGTTAGAAGGAAACCAAAATGTAACCAAGAACTCCAGATTGATCGGTTCAAGAGTTTGGATTCCAGCGCCATTTTGTGTGTGAACCAAAAGCTGGGCTATTTATTCTTAGATGTTCATCACAGTTTGAGCCTCCGACTTATTTTGTTCGACAAAAATGGCGCTGGAATTATAAATAATAAACCGAATCGGGAGTTCTTGGTACATGTATCTAGCACGAGTTCTTATATCAATACAACACAGTGTAGCTCCAACAGCTAGTGGTAGCATACGAGGTTGCATTTTTTTTCTCGCTAAAAGTCGGTCATTGCAGAAAAAAACAAAAACAATGAACGTTTATAGGCAATACTTACCGCCACATTTTGGGCGCGAATTTCGTCGAGCATCCGCCGCAGTAGGCTGTCCAGAGTGTCGGTCTCGGCATTGCAGACCACGAACGCGCCGGCCACCAGCGACAAAAGGAACACCAACTTCAATCCTACCATGATGAGGTCTAGAAACCAACCAAAAGAGAAACATCACACAAAATCAGTTAACAGTTAACCGCATATTATCGAGGCAGTTCAGTAAATGTTGACGTACATTATCTTGTATAAATAAGTCCGACACTCAGCTGCGGGTTTGGTTTTTGTGAGGGGGGGGGGGGTGAATGTGATATGAATTACTATTACGAGACTATAACAAAAAAAAACTTGTGGCCGGACGGGCTGCATTTGTACAATATTTCAAATAAAAGTTTAATTCACGTGGGGAAAAAAAACTTCAAAATAAACTGAACCATTCAAACGAATTCAGACCTCCGAAAACGACTTAAAAATCACCGAACCTACAACCAATTTCCACGTGCATTGTAATAAAAAAACATTAATATACTATATGGGCCCAGTTTCAAAACAAAAATCTTACTGTTTTTTAGGCACGAGTAGTTTGGCAAGATGTTTACAGTTCAAGCCGATGCTTCTAAATGAACGAACTCAAAACTTGGCGAGGGTTAAATACGCTTTGCTGAACGTATGTTCCGCCCTTTTTCATTGTACTTACGTAACGGAATTACTTCGAAAAGCTGAATCTTTAGAATTCATTTTAAAAGCAGAGCGAGGCTTATTTGCATGTAACGGCTGCCCGTGGCCGGTAATTCTCTCCTTTTTTCATATAGGACAACACAAATTCTCTCTACAAATACATAATTAACCCGATTAAAATTTCGGACATAACGACCTCGGATCTGTAATGAATTTTATTCACTCGGATTCCGCGGAAAGATGAGGTATAAAGGTGTATTGAGATTTAGTCTTGTATTGTATCCTCTGACGCTTGAGTTAGATTTCAGCATCTAATTAACAAAAATCGTACAATGTGCCTGAATCGGTTTTGTTAAATTGATTACGCAGTTACTTTTGCAAGTGCATTTTATCGAGCGCGTGTAATAATAGTCTAGTGGGATTTCTGAAAAATGTGAATGCTAGGGGCATTTTGATAGTTTGATAGTTTGAATGCCACATTAAGTTGTTTATTCCCAACTTGATCCGTCTGGCTTTATCAGCAACGCCATTCCTAAAAACCCAGTTACTTACTACATTATAGTCGAAATAGGGGCGTAGCATTTCGTGCCTCAGTCAGCAACTGACCTGGACCACAAAAACTCGACAAAATGGGCCACTAAATTAATAATTTAGTGGTCCATTTGCCGACTGAGGCTCTAAATGCCGACTACAGGGAATTAACAAAGAATTAAAGCCTTTTTTAGTAATTCTCCATGCAGCATACTTTATCACCGTCTATCGTCAGGTGTACATTGACCCCATTTGACCTGAAGTTCTTGAGACTAAGTGACCATTAGGTAGGTCACTGAGAATTCAAAGTTACCGCAGAACAGTAAATCTTACTTCCCTTATACCTCAGATGAAGCATGGTTCAAGTTTCCACACAACTATCAATCTAAAACCTTGGTAAAATAGGCCAACACAATGTGTACACTACAGTGAATTGATAAAAGTAGACGACTTTGAAATGTACTGTTTATGACAGTCGATGATATGTCTAGATGTTGATCACTTTGTGATCATGATGCCAGTCATCCCTCTCCCCGCTCTGTGATTAGTTCCGCTCAGCAGATTTCTTTTCTGCAAATTTGATTAAAACAGTCAGAGCAAAGTAGCCAGGAAATGCCGTAGGATGCACCACAGATTATCTAGAATCCAATTATCTAGAATCCTTTAAGCAGGCCCCGGACCCCACGCCGTAAATCGCTTCGCGCTCGCTCGGCTCAGAGTCGGCAAATTTACTCCTCCCCCCCCCCCCCCCCCACCCCCCAAATGAAAATGTCCTGGCTACGCCCCTGAGTCGAAAGCCAATCGGTTATACCATAGGGGTGCACCACCCTAATTCAAGTCCCATTGAAAACAGTGTAAAATCAACAATGTTCACGACCAAGTTTCATGCACACCGACATCACTGGGGTTTCTCAAACAACAATCAGATTATTGTCTTGGTCTTTATCTTTCCATTTCTTTTCAATTTTGAGTAGGTTAGCCAATTACATTTTTTAATATTCACACCAAAAGAAACTCACCTCCCGAAAAGCTATATTTACACAATCCCACCATTTCTTTCACCAAACGGCATCCTTTTTCAAAAGAAATTGTGGGGGGCACATTTCATGCAGATGAGCTCGCGTAGAAATTCTCCTTTCAATTAGGGTGGTGCACCCATAGGCGCCTACCTAACCTCGATCGATGGGTTTCTACGAAAACCGTCGTTTTTTGTCGGGTTGATTCCATCCACCTCATGTACATGTACTTATGTTATTGCAATTAGTCTTGTTTTGGGTTCTAGAACTTCGACATTAGTACCGTCTCAGGGGCAGATGTAGGAATTTATTAACTTTGTGGGGTCCTAGCCATGGACGGGGGTGTGGGGGATCTCCCCCCGAAATTGTTTTACAGTAGAAGCTCTAAGGTGCATTCTGGGACATTATGAGCCTATTTTTCTTATATATTTTGATCGTTTAGATCTATTGGAAATCTTGTATAGAAAGCACCACGCTGCTATTTTGCTCTGATATAACAATAACAATAATAACAAATGGGGGAAAAAAATGATAAAAATGTGGGGTCCGGACCCCAGGACCCCTCCCCTGGATCCGCACCTGCTTCTTCGATTACGGACGTCCCCCGTTTTAAGGCCGGTTCATACTCGGCGCGAAAGCAAACGCACAGACGTGAATTTGTGACGTCACAGTAAGTTTTCGCGCTGCGAATTCGGGGAAGTCGGTTGAACACATTTCAACTTGGGTGAATGTTCGCAAAAAAATGCCTTGAGACGTGAAATTCGTTTCGCAATCGCTTTCGTGTGAAGTATGAACCGTCAGCGCGTCCCCGTTCGATTTGACGATCACGTGACTTCTCGCGCTTACTCGGGCCTGGTGCGAGTTACCGACCCGCCGAGCCAGTAACTTTGAGAAGTAATTAAATTAGGCCATGCTAAAGCATAGCTGCCACGTCCGGTGATACCCCACACTGAAAACCTCACTTAGTCAGTTGACTAAAAACAAATAGTCATTTTTATGTTTAGTTTTACCAATCTTTAATTAGTCACCAGATCAAAAGATTAGTCAACTCACTTCTTAATTGACTAATAATAATTAGTCTTTCAAAATGGTTTAGTTTTACTAATATTTCTTGAGATTAGTCATCCTTGAAATTTAATTAGTAATGCAAGAAAATTAATAAGTCAAACAACAAAATGTATTAGTCTTTTAATTAGTCAAACAACAAAATGTATTAGTCTTTTAATTAGGGAGGGGGGGTCAATAATACACTGACCGACTTATATACTTTGGCAAGTTTTCTTCGGGCGGGCTGAGTGAAAAAAGAATATCATTAATATCATTAGTATTTGGGCAATAAATTAGCCAATCGATTAGCAGGGTTGTAGTCGAGTCCCTGCAAGTCCTTTCACAAGTCCTTTCGTGAAGCCAGTCACAAGTCCCTTCATAAAGGCAGTCACAAGTAACTAGATGAACAATGACAAAGGAATGCTTTTGTCAAAGCTGATTTGAATAGCTTGCGATTTGAATTGGAACTGGAGGACTTGTGATGGACTTACAGGGACTTACAGGGACTTGCAGGGACGTGTGATGGACTCGACTACATCTTTGTCGATTAGTAATTTAAAAATTAGTTCGTCATGTCCGATTGAGGAGACTAACCGCATTATTAAATCAGTGATGGATCAATTAGTCACACAGCAAAATTGGTATTAATAAAATTCGTGTTAGTCTTTGAACATTTTAAATTAGTATTTCATTTTGTTTAATTAGTCAACAGTATTTCCATTAGTATTTTAGATTGAACAATTAGTCAGACATTGAAAGACTAATTTTTATTACCTACTTGACTAATTTTTCACTCAAATTGACTAGATTTTGTTTTCAGTGCAGCATAACGGGAAATTCAAAAAGGGAATTTTTTTTCGAAATTATTCTTGACGACTGTTTTGACATGAATCAATTTTAAGAGTTTTCCAAGAAGGAAAATAATGTTAACTCTCGCATGTGGCCAGGTATTTATATGGAACGCCAAAGAGGCATAAACCCCGTTCAACGCATCGATCGGTCTTTTACATCGACCGATCGGTCTTTTACATCGACCGATCGGTCTTTTACATCGACCGATCGGTCTTTTACATCGACCGATCGATTTTTTGCATCGACCGATCGGTCTTTTACATCGACCTATCGGTCTTGTACATCGATCGATCGTTTTTTTACATCGACCGATCGGTCTTTCTACCGATCGGTCTTTTACATCGACCGATCGGTCTTTCTACCGATCGGTCTTTTACATCGACCGATCGGTCGTTGCCATCGACCGATCGAGACCATTTCACGAGGGGACCGTGCAGTGGTCAGTCCATTTTCTTAACTGGTCGTTGATTGATAAATAGCATCAGCGGCGTTCTCCGACGACGCCAAAAGTGGTGGTCAACCCCCCCCCCCCCCCCCCCCCCCCCTCCCTCCCTCCCCCCCCCCCCCCCCCTCCCCCCCCCCCCCCCCCCCCCCCCCGCCCCCCAGGCGTAACACAGACCATAATTATGCCAAATACACTGAAAGGAAAACTCTACCCTTTTTGGCAGTAAATATACAAACAAAAGGGGTTCTCCTAAATTTGTTTATCATTTATTATTTCTGGTTTAATAAAAAAAAAAAAAGTAGCAGCCAAAAGCGGAATAAAAATGGCTTAAATAAAACAGAGTAGTATTTTTTATGAAATTTAGTAAATCGTTTTGTTTAAGCCATTTTATTTCAGCTTTTGGCTGCGACATTTTTTTTTTTTAAATAAACGAGAAATAATAAATGAAAACAAATTTTGGAGAACCCCTTTTTGTTTGTATATTTACTGCCAAAAGGGTAGAGTTTCCCTTTCAGTGTATTTGGCATAATTATGGTCTGTGTTACGCCTGGCGGGGGGGAGGGGGGGGGGGGGTTTGACCACCACTTTTGGCGTCGTCGGAGAAGGGCCGCTGAGGCTATTTATCAATCAACGACCAGTTAAGAAAATGGACTGACCACTGCACGGTCCCCCTCGTGAAATGGTCTCCTTGAGCACTGCATGTCTTGCAAGCAAATTCCCGACAACCGTAGATTTTTTTAACTATTCAGATACACAATGAAAGATAGGCCAAGACCAAAAAAACTCGATTGAAAGTACTAAAATCGTTAGGTTATAATTAAATTAAAAACAAAGTAGCGTCTCAGCTAACACAATTTGTACACAAATATGCCAACTCTATTATTATGTACACGGCGAAGTTTGATTGTACACGAACCACGATATAACGTTGGGTTGCTCGGCTGCCGCGGGCTCGTGGCGACAACTGTTTAATGTGCATTATTGACTCGGGTAATTAACGAGCTACGTAGGCGCTAGCGGGATTTAAGAGATATTCAATGTGTCAATGATAAAACCAAGGAAATAATGTAATGGATAGAACACACGATATTGTGATGTGTGCGGATGGATATGGAAAACCATGGAGGGAATAAGAACAGGTAGAAGGATAGTGGGGGGAGTTGGGGGGGGGGGGGGGGGGGGGGGGGGGTCATGTTTGAGTACCACCGTTTGTAACAAAAATCTGTAGGAATTAGGAACCACTGATTAAGGGCTAACATAGGGCGGAGCACGTAAACAATTAGTTGAAAAACAAAATGCTTAACAAGAATTTTTATAGGAATATAATTATTTTGTTCCCAAAACTTTTCCACCCTGGTCTAAAACGGAGGGCACATGCATGCTAATAATAATTAGGCTTGGCTGTATATGTCAGGCAGGATGATTTTGTTAACTTCATGATAGTATTTAATATCAATCAAAATCATCTTTCTTTTGAGACATACAAATCCTACATCTTAAAAAAAAAAAAAACTACTCCCAAACTTAACGTCTCTGCCCAGGATCGTAGGGTCGTGTGGCGTGTGAAATCGTAGGGTAAAGGTTTTTTTTAGAAAGGGTTAAGGGTTTTTAAACTTAAAAAGTTTGTTTTTCTGTGGCAATTTTTTATGAAATTTAGGTAAATCGTTTTGTTTACGCCATTTTATTTCAGCTTTTGGCTGCGACAGTTTTTTTTGTTTAATAAAACCAGAAATAATAAATGATAACAAACTTTGGAGAACCCCCTTTTGTTTGTATATTTACTGCCAAAAAGGGTGAGAAGTTTCCCTTTCAGTGTATTTGGCATAATTATGGTCTGTGTTACGCCTGGCGGGGGGTAGAGGGGGGGGGGGTTGACCACCACTTTTAGCGTCGTCGGAGAAGGGCCGCTCATGCTATTTATCAATCAACGACCAGTAAGAAAAAATGGACTGACCTCATGCACGGTCCCCTCGTGAAAATGGTCTCCTTGAGCACTGCATGTCTTGCAAGCAAATTCCCGACAACCGGTAGGTTTTTTACTATTCAGATACACAATGAAAGATAGGCCAAGATGTGTACATGTACACGTACGTCAACAAGGTTGGTCGGATTTATGCCTCTTGGCGCGGGGGTACTTTTCATCGGTTTTTTTTCATCGTTCTTTTTCATCGATCGGTCGATGGGCAACGACCGATCGGTCGATGTAAAAAGACCGACCCTCGGTAGAAAGAAAGACCGATCGGTCGATGTAAAAGACCGATCGGTCCGATGTAAAACGGACCGATCGGTCGAGGTAAGAAAGACCGATCGGTCGATGTAAAAGACGATCGGTCGATGTAAAAGACGATCGGTCTGATGCAAAAGACCTGATCGAAGCGTTGAACGGGGTTTATGCCTCTTTGGCGTTCCATATATTACGTATGAAAGTCACTGACCCGAGTCGAGTGACCTGAGATCGTTCATTCAGTCTCGCGTGTACTGCGCATGAGCATGTACATGTACATGTACATTTGTACATACACTGTAACAACCGTTCCCCGATTTAGAGGCAAGTACGAATAAGCGCGGGTATAAGCCGAACACGCTGTCTGCGCGTGAATATACACGTGTCCTATCTAGGATCAATGGTTCCCATGTAGTAGACTTAGCTCAAGTCGGGAACAACTGTGAATGTGCAGTTTGCGTTACAAGTCTCCTCACAAGTTAGTTTTTTCTGTCCCAACCCTGTTAAACATTGTGTTGCGATACATCAAGTCACAAGTTGACCTCGTTTATAGTCGTTCTCGAACAAGAAGTGGGAATTTTTTGCCTATTTCCCGCTGGATACTCTAATCTATACGGCCCAAGCCGCCGGAACAAAGCGTGCATGTCGATCGATGATAGCAAAAGCACACATTCAGTTATTTAACGGGTTCGTATAAGAGTGTTGCAGATTTCCTACACTATTGAAGTTCTGCTCAGTAAATCCTTTTAATTTTCCCAGAAATTTCATAATGAAATCCAGCTGTGCCTGAGGGCTCGACTCTATGATTATCGGAATTCCTGCTATTATTCTGAAATCATAAACAAACGTGTACGATTGATGATATGTAGGGCCTATAGCGAGCGCAGAGCGGAAGGTCTGGAAATAGTATATATTTTTCGCTTCAATCCTTCGGATTAGGACGCTTATTTTCAAAAGTTACATATCATAGTTTTAGTATTTTGCACCCGAGGTCCCTTCGTATTATGATTCCTCGACAAAGCGCTCGGCTGGGGTCCCCTGTGTGATCCGACGGATTCCTGGAGTTTGAATCAGTGACTTGTAAACACGGTCGATCAAGTACCTCTATACCAAGCAATGAACATTACAGGCACTCGTAGTCGTACCGACTCGTACTGTGAACTTCAACTTCAGCAACTTACTCAGCAACCGGCGTTTGTGCGTGTATTACACTTAGCAGTGATTTCAGTCAGACTTGATCGGATTTTTCAGTTCAATAATATGGCAAGTTCCTTCTTTCAGTTTTCGTGTTCATTGTCGGCATATTGATATTGGTGTACGCCTTGCACTACAGGTGGTAAACATTGCGTGTCGAAGAGAATGCAGGAGTAATGCTAAGCTCGCTGGGAAAACGGTGATCGTCACAGGTAAAAACAGACATTATCTTAATAGATGCGCCTATTAGTAACACCGAGCCCAATTTAATGCAATTTTTGTGGTGATTTAGCGCCTGTGTTTGTTTAACCCCAGGTATTAATTAATTACACTAATGAGCTTACTCCCAATATATAGCAGTCGCTTCACCACGTCTATTGTTATGACAAGAAAGCATTGTTTTTTGAGAAGCTACAGTTAGGTGATGCATTGGAGTTAAGTGGATCCCCTCCGGGTCGAACCTCAGAAACTGAGGTTCCAGAAAATGCATTTTATTGGGCTCGGTTCTGTAGTGTATAACCCCTCCCCCCCCCCCCCCAATCCCCTCCCTTCCTCCCCCCCTCCTCCCCCCCCTCCCCCCCCCCCCCCACCCTCCCCCGACAAAATAACATAGGGCAGCCCGGGGAGGGGTGGGGAAAAGCAATTACTAGGCGCATTACTTGCTTGGTATATTATTCTCGAGTATATAGTTCTCTCACGGGCTTGCTTCACTAGAGCTTATCCACGACAAAACAAGAAACCATGCTCCTGTTATCATAATAGTACATGCACTTTACGTTGACTGCTATATACAATATGGATGGTTCTCCTCTGCCGAATATTACTTATTGAGTTAATAAGGTCGTGGCCCGAATTTGTTGGCCTGCAATGTGTAACACGCAAGAAATGGAATCACCAGGCATTTGGATAATACTGACTATTGCTAGTTTAGGTAGGGATAGGGCCTACACCATTTAGCAGATATCGAACAGAAAATTACAACCAGAATTTTTCAGAAATATCTTACTTTTTGTGAAAGTAAATAATGATTCCTATAGGCATCCAGCAAAAGGACTGCCTTCGATTTCTTTTAATTGTTCCGAATAATTAAAAAAAAATTAAAAAAACTTGATCGCACTGACGACGACCGCGAAAAAAAACCCCCAAGAAAAACAAGAACAACTGCCGACGCCAGTTGAAAACTATAGTAACGTCGTTTTTTCTGTTTTAATTTTCTTGGCATTCATGATTGAAAAACTTCGAGAAATGTACTATATGAAGTTAACCACCCCCCCCCCCCTCCCAAATCCACTCATTCCTGAACATTTAAGCAATTACCAATGGTGTATCCTACCTTTAATCATGGAGGAAGGAAATGTTTCCTTCCTAGCTTTAATATAGACGTCCCATAACTCCTGGATCAAATAATTGACCCAGATCTGAATACATATTTTGCTGTCTTTTCAAGGTCAAAAATGAAATGGACCGTTTTCTGGGTCAACATTTGTCTGATAAATTAGTTGGTTCTGGAAAAGTGTCATACTAGATAAAACCATATGGTAATTGTTTGAATTATCATAAATGGGTGGATTTGGGGGGGTTGTATTTCATAGTAAATATCGTTTAACTGGACCTGTCCCGAAGTTTACAATCATGGATGCTGAGAAAAGCAAGAAAAACGCCGTTCGTTTTCCCTTGCTTGGTCGGGCAGTGGTTCTTTATGGGATCAATTTTTCGGAACAATTACAAGATATCTAGCGCAATCATTTTGCTGGATGCCTACAATCATTATTTAAAATATTTCTGAATAATTCGAGAGTTAATTAGAGATAGGCCTATCTCTAAAATAATTTATCTAAGAAATAAAAGATTATATAAAAAAGGTGGAATTTCTATAAATAATTGGTATATATATCTTTTTTCATTAAAAAATACAAATTCTTATGTTGTCGTTTTGGGTGTTTTTCGCGATCGCCGTACGGCGATCGGGGACCGGTATTTATTTTTTGTCAATTCAATTTTTTTGGAACAATTTTATTAATTACTTGATATGTACATAGCGCCAATAATTTTGCTGAATGCCTACAATCGTTATTTACTTTCAAATAAGTAAGATATTTATGAAAAATTCGGTAGTACAATTTTTTCGACATCTGCCAAAATGTTGTATCCTACCTTTAATTACCCTGGTGTAGCGTGAATTTCAGACTGTGGAAATACGAACTCGTTGCTAGCATGCATTGTACACGGAATAATAACGTAAGTCGGCACACCGGAAATTGACATCGCTTCACGGCTATGCGTTCGATGCATGCTTAGCAATTATCGTGAGCTACAATCTTGACCTATTTAGATGTATGCGTGTGTCTGTCTGTGACAGAAAAGTGTCTTCATAAACACAAAAGGGAGAGTTGTTGAAACAGTGCAATGTCATGATGTGTCAGGTCGACTTTGGTGCGGCTTTTTTTGTGATAAACTAAAAGTTCCTCGAAGCTTACTTCCCTGCGCTGCCAAAATGCATTTTATTAGTCATTGCATTTTGTTTTATCTCAACTTCGATCATCTTGTCTCAGGAGGAAACTCTGGTATCGGCAAAGTAACGGCCCTGGACTTGGCCAAGCAAGGCGCCCGGGTCATCCTCGCCTGTTCGCAATCTCCAGAAGGCCGAAGACGCCGCGAAAAGAGATCAAGACGCGGACGGGCAAACTCGGAGGTCGTGGTGCGCCACCTGGATCTAGCCAGTCTGCAGTCCTGTCAGGGAGTTCGCCAGCAACATCATCGAAAGCGAGGAGAGACTGGATATTCTGATCAACAATGCAGGTGGTTAATTGGCCATTTGCGTGTGGAATTTAAATACTATCTGGTACACTGACTTGTTCACGCAGCTTGGCCACAGTTTTACTTTAAATATCCGACCAAATACACTGTTGCTATATCACGTGATTTGGGGCAAGCTCTTGCATAGTTACGTTAGAGACGCTCGGCACACCAATACATTGTTCACAATGGTTGAGATTAAAGAGAATGGTACAAAGACACCAGACCATTCCAGAGCCGGGAGTTGCTAGCGTAAGGCTTGCCCCGAATCACGTGATATAGCAACAGTGTCTTTGGTCTGGAGAATTTAAATGTAAACTGTGCCAAGCTGAGTGAACAAGTCAGTGTACCAGATATTATTCAAATTTCCACACGCAAATGGCCAATTCTTGCTGACCTACACTAACTGTTTAATGGCATAGGCATTATACTTTAAACGGAATTTGAGAACAAAGTAGTGGCGTAACAAGGATTTATTTTGTAGGGGAGGGAGAGGGGGGGGGGGGGGGGGGGCATGGCATTGTTCAAAGGGACACCTAATGGTAACTGATCATTTCCATGATACCCAGCAAGCAGTGTGACCACTTTTTATTTTCATTTCAAGATCAGCACTCAAAATCTTTCAAGATCTTTCAAGCCTATATGTAAATTTGTACACAACTTGATAAAATACATGTACTTTCACATATTTTCACATATAATCTTTATAGCTCTTTTAAGATCTTTCAAGCAGTGGCAACACTGACAGCAAGACATGGGGACCGAGGGGACTCCCCCTTAAAGTCCCCGACACCTATACACTATCTAGACTATTGTTACATAACACACCCCTCCCCCTAAAAAACCTAAAGGAATTCCTGAGAAACTTCAACATTCCCGCAAGCACACCGACTCATCTGGACATATTTGTTTGTGTGTAAATCGAAATTTCCGGAGGAGGGAGGGGGAGGGAGGGGAGGGGGAGGGGGAGGGGGAGGTGGGGGGGGGGTGGGGGGGGGGGGGGGGGGGGGGCGGTCACCCGGGGGATGGACACACGGGGGGGGGGGCCACTAGGACTGGGGGGACATCGCCCCCCATTCCCCTTTCCCTAGTTACATCACTGGAGCAAAGTGAATTTTTCGGGGTAGCAACTTATTATACCTCATTAATTTGTCTTCTGGTTTCCGTCAGTTTTACTATAAACTAGCCCAACAATCCACTCCGTGTATATTGAGAAATTAATTCCATTTTAATGGTTTTAATTGATGCGACAGCTAAGCACAATCAAAGACAAACTAGTCCTAAACAAAATACCTATATCGACATCAAGGGTGTGGTTCGACGCTAAAGTGCAGTTTCTGAATTAACGGTAGATTACTTTTCGTATGCGTTGAGAGTCTACGTACGATCATGGTACGATCAATACAAATATGCTGGGTCAACACACCTGCCTTCATTGTCAAGTTTTAATCCTCATACTTTGGTACCTTAGAAAATCGAGGACTTGGAAATATGACACCAGGATATATCCCCCCCCCCCCTCCCTACTCGAAAGCCTTCATTCGTCAACCTTAATGGATTCTGCAATGGACCGTTTCAGAGTTGACAAAAAAACAACGCTCATCACCTCCTGTATGTTTTTGTACCTTTCCGAAAATTCCTCGTGACCGAGTTTGACCGCCGATCGTGGTGGCTAAAAGAAATACACGATGTACATTTAAAGGGATCGTATACGTTTGGTAATTGGAACCCACTGTTTGTTTCAATCCTATATGTGACCCAGCACGAGTAAATGAGACACTTTGAGGCAAAAATGAAAATTAAGATTTTGATTTCATCATTTAAAGCTAAACAAGCTTTAAATGATGAAATCAAAATCTCAATTTTCATTTTTGCCTCAAAGTGTCTCATTTACTCGTGCTGGGTCACATATAGTTATAGATATATACCATAAAACTAACCTGTAAAAATTTCATTTCAAAAGGTGGTAGCGATTTTGAGATATTGCCGAAAATCTGGGGCGGTTATGTCCATGCAGGAAGAATAATCTGCATTGGAATACACAATCTGAGAAACGTCACTGCAGTAACGCTTCTCAGATTCAATTTTGTTGGGATAAAAAGTGATATCTGTTTCCATAACCGCAGTACATGTACGAAGTGAAAAGTTTCTAAAAATGTATTATACTATCTAAAGCTGCTGTACTTCTTATTACCAAGTAAGTTATTATTGCCATTCATTTTTTGAGTAATTACCAAACGTATACGATCTCTTTAATTTGACCCCTTTAATTTGACCCCCGTTAATACGATAACGAATAGAACGAAATTTTGGTTATTTTTACAAAGACATTAATGTAAACAGGGTGGCCCATAAACAAAACGGACACGCATACTTCCACCACCCTGGGACCCAAACTAGCTATACCAATGGATGGAGAATCTTTCAAAAAGACAAATTATACCAAACTAGCTCTACCCTAATTTTATAAACCACAGTCCGAGTCGGGTTTTTTTTTTAACCGAGAAACCGCACATGACACTTATTTCTCGGTGCGAAAGGTCCTGACTGAATTCACTTCACAAATTAGGGTCTGGAGATAAAACTATGTAGCCCAAATCGAGATATGTTGGTATCAAAAATGTATGGCAATAAAAAAACTTACTTGGTAAGAAGTACAGCAGCTTTGGATAGTATAATGCATTTTTAGAAACTTTTCACTTCGAAGTACTGCGGTTATGGAAAAAGATATCACTTTTTTCTCCAAAAATTTGAATCTGAGAAGCGTTACTGCAGTGACGTTTATTCCAATGCAGATTATTCTTCCTGCGTGGACATAACCGCTCAAAATTTTCGGCAATATCTCAAAAATTTGAAATGAAATTTGTACAGGTTAGTTTTATGGTATATATCTATAACTATATAGGATTAAAACAAACAATGGGTTCCAATTACCAAACGTATACGATCCCTTTAAAGGACTTTTCTCATCCATTAGTATAGGTAGTTTTGGCCTTGGAGTATTGGAAGGCTATGCTTGTCCGTTGATGAGATATGCTTGTCTCTGTTTTGGGGGGTCACAAAATATCCTCACATCGGTCCGTCCCAGCAAAACTGTGCACGTTTCTACGGGAAAACAAATTTGCTTATAACAAAATCGGATTGTACCAAATTCCTGTTACAGCGAACAGTTTGGGTAACCCGTAATTATGCCTTGATCTGGTTAGGTTGCCGTGTATTTTAACTAGTATACACGCAAAGTGTTTCCGAGATTCAAAACGGATGATGGATAAACACGTCACGAGCAAGACCGAAAAAAATCAGTCAGTGACTGGCTCAAAGCGAGTGAGTGCGAAAATATCAGGGTTGCTACCTACATTGTGCTGGCCTGAACCCGTCTCGGATCGAGGTTTGTGAAAAACAATCCCGCGCCTGGGCCCGGTCGATTTTAAAATAATCCTGGCACGAACTGATTAAGCGATCAACTTGCGAGCTGGTTATCTAGATCTGATGTCATATTTGCCTAATTCCCTGTGACCGACTCGAAGCGAGCGAGTGCGAAAAATATCAGGGTTGCTACCCACATATGCTGGCCTGAACCCGTCTCGGATCGAGGTTTGTGAAAAGCAATCCCGCGCCCGAGCCCAGTTAATTTTAAAGTAATCCTGGCACAAACTGATTAAGTGATCAACTTGCGAGCTGGTTATCTAGATTTGATGTCATATTTGCCTAATTCCCCGTGATCTTCAGGTATCGGCGTTCACTCCGGCAATCATGTAACCGAAGACGGGTTCGACAGCATCTTCGGCACCAACCACTTCGGCCACTTCCTGCTGACCAACCTCCTACTGGACCTGCTGAAGAAGAGCGCCCCCAGCCGGGTGGTCACGGTGTCATCCAACTTCCACCGATGCGCGCTGAGTCCGATGGACTTGACTCAGACTGATGAAACCGACCACAACAGCAACAACAGCCAGGCATTTAATTACCACGGCCTGAACACCTACCAGCACAGCAAGCTGGCCAACATCCTCTTTGCTGGAGAGCTTGCCAGGCGTCTGGAACCTACGGCCGTTGCCTCCGTCTCGCTTCATCCGGGGATCATCTTCACCCCGATCTGGAAGAACGTGTGGAGCCGGATCTGGATCCTGACACCGCTGTACTACATCTTAAGCCCCCTGATGTGGTAGGTTTTTTAGTTGGAAGTTTTATACCAGTCGAGTCTTCCATCTCAAGTCAAGTTACAAGCAATTTGAATAAACTGACAATGCAGTCTTTTGTTCATTCCTCGTTGCTTAGACCTGTAAAAGGACTCTTTCGTGGTTTAATTTTGACTGTGGCCTTGTCAGGGTGGACTAAACAAAACTTGCTAAGCACAAGTCGGCCGATAACCAGTCACAAGCAATAGACATTGCATGACATTTTAACTGGTAACCTGTTCTTGCTTAGCAAATAAGGTCGTGCCCAAAATAACTTGGATGCGGCTAATAACACACAAGTCTGAACTGACTGCAGCCACTTCACACTGACTTGTGTGTAATTTCAAGTCGTAGACAAGTAATTCAGACTAGACATAGCCTATCTGGCAGAACAACGGTAACCCTGCAAGTCTGTTCATAAGTCCTTTCGTGAAGCCAGTCACAATTCCTTTCATAAAGGCAGTCACAAGTAACTAGATGAACAATGACAAAGGAATGCTTTTGTCAAAGCTTTTTTGAATAGCTTGTGATGTGAATTAGAACTGATGGACTTGTGATGGACTTGCAGGGACTTGTGATGGACTTGACTACATGCCTGCATAGAGCTACTAAGCACCAAAATGAGCCAAGCGCAACAAAGTCTTGCTCAGTAAAAACAGGTTACCAGCCAAAACTCCAGCTTTTTATGCTAAAGCAAAAACCAGCTGAATACCAGTCACAAACAAATACTCATAACCTGAAAGTTTGGTTTGTAACCCTGCTTTTGACAAGGAAGAATATATGTTCATGCTAAGCAATATTTTGTGCTAGCAGCTCCTTGAATTTGGCCCCTGCTTGCTATACATGTATGTGGCCATATAGTCACTTAATTCTAACTAACTGGGCTATGACTGGAAAACAAACATATTTATGTAATGGGGAGTCAGGTTGGCGTAGCGGTTCTTTCCTCGCCTTTCACCACTATGACCCGGGTTCGAATCCGACCTGGGCCATTATGTGGATTGGGTTTTCAGTCCCTGCCTGACTCCGTGGGTTTCCCCAGTTTATTCTTCTGGGGTTTTTCTCCCACCTCTAAAACTGTAACTTCTTCACATTATCTTCTCTCATCCTGTAATTGGCGATGCGCTATTATACAGCGCTGTTGGGTGTTAAAGGGATCGTATACGTTTGGTAATTACTTCAAAATTTAATGGCAATAAAAACTTACTTGGTAAGAAGTACAGAAGCTTTGGATAGTATAATGCATTTTTAGAAACTTTTCACTTTGAAGTACTGCGGTTATGGAAAAAGATATTACTTTTTATCCCCAAAAATTTGAATCTGAGAAGCGTTACTGCAGTGACGTTTCTCAGATTGTGTATTCCAATGCAGATTATTCTTCCTGCATGGACATAACCGCTCCAGATTTTCAGCAATATCTCAAAATCGCTACCACCTATTGAAATGAAATTTGTACAGGTTAGTTTTATGGTATATATCTATAACTATATAGGATTGAAACAAACAGTGGGTTCCAATTACCAAACATATACGATCCCTTTAAATAAACAATTTAAAAATCTGCAGCCAATTACTATAGACCTGTATTTTATTTCAAGCCGGCGTAGACAAATAATTCTTTTTTTGATGAGCATCTCCCTAGAATCGGTCCTGCTATTTTGTCTAATCTCATTTACAGGTTGCTTCTTATAGACGAGGAGGCGGGAGCCCAGACCACGCTGTACTGTGCCTTGGATGAGTCTATCGGTCGTCAGTCCGGTCGGTATTTCGCCAACTGTGTGGCCAGCAAACCCTCTGCCAAGGCTCAGGACGAGCAACTCGCTAAACGGCTGTGGGAGGTCAGCTGTCAAGCCACGGGGATCAAGGACAAATGAAATGTTTCCTTGAAAAATCCTTAAGCAACACATGTAGTTTGTAATACAAGTTAATTTAATTTCATATCTTTTTATTTTTGCATATGTGACCCGCTCCATCAAAATCAGGAATAAGTCTCAAAATGACTTTTTGAGATATGCACATGGTGAGAAAGGGAATTTCATAAGCTTTCTAATGATACCCATCACAAGTGTGTTACTATTTAGGTTATGGTATGAGTTATGGTATGATGAATATGACAGGTGTATATTTATTTGCCGAATCCACATTCCGAGAAAAACAGCTTTGAAATAAACAAAATTGACCAAAATCATAGGGACAGCGCACACAAATCCTCTTCATTTTCATCGTTATTGATCGTTTTTACATACAAGACATTAATGACAATAATCTGTGATAACTACACTTCCTAAAAATACAATGTTCAGAAAATCGACTTGGTCACGATTTTCACCCATGCGTTCACTTCAACGGCCGGTTCCATAAAACGGCCTCCGCGACTTATTCCCGATTACGATGGAGCGGGTCACATATGAATAATTCCTTGATACTTCAAATACCCACTCATACGTGTAATAACTGTACATAGAATTGACATGTGTGTACATATGAAAAAGATTTCGAAATCCGGTTATCCTAATTTTTTTCGAACCGAATACCGATTATTCACAATCATACCAGTAACGAGTGAGGTGCCACAAGAAATGCCCTCTCAATGACTGGGGAGGATGATTCAGTGACGACTGGGTCTTTACAAAAACACCCCAGAGCTGTTATGTAGGGAAAATGAATGAAAACTCACAAATAAGTCAAATGGGCAGGCTAATAATGAAACCACTGGTACAATCGGAGACCATGGAGCAAATTGGAAGATGTTACAATTGTCTTCTTTAGCCTGTGTCACACAAAAATGGAAGACTAAACTATTTTGGGGTCAGTTTCGAATATTCGGTTTTCTAAATCGAAACCGAATAGTGGAATTAAAACCGAATATTAGAAAATTCAGTTTTAAATCCCAGCACTAGTACATACACGTACATGTACATGCAGAACTTAATGTGGATCTATGGAAAGCACTCGCAGAACTTGATAATTGTTTTGTTCACCATTATACCTTCAAACATTTATTACAAACGTAAGCAAAAATTGTTCATTCAAACTAAAGTGTACAGGCTCAAGTTGAAGTTTTGCGATGTATAATTTGTGACCCGCTCCAACGAAACCCGGACAAAGTTTACATTTTTTTTTTTTTTAGATTTTGCTTTTTATTCAAATTGTCTAGGCTCTAAGCTTTGAATGTACTGGTATGTATCTTTATTGTCCCCGACCATATCTCCCCTGGGAGAAGGATTTAGTAATAAAACCTTGACAACCTAATTATGAGATAAACAGCTTTGAAATTCATACAAGCGGATTATTCCTATACACAATTGTTTCACAAAATTAACCCAAAAAACACACTTCTGGGTGACGGATTATGTTCAAATTTGGAAAGATTGTAGAATAATAGTTCGTGATTCAGGAAACCTCAAAAATGGTAAAATCCACCCTGAAATGACTTCACGAGTACATTGTAATAAAACATTGTGCGACTTTGTCCGGGTTTCGTTGGAACAGGTCACATTTCAACTCTAGCTGAACAAGATTTAAAGATAGGATACACCATTTGCGGATATCAAAAATATCTTCTACCGAATTATTAAGAAATATTTTACTTATTTCAAAGTAAATAATGATTGTAGGCATCCAGCAAAATGATTGCACTAGATATCCTGTAAATATTCTGAAAAATAGAATTAAAAAAAAAAAAAATTGCCATCGCCGGACGGCGATCGCGAAAAAACAAAGATAACATAAGAATAACTGCTCGACGCCGGTTGAAAACAATTGCTGTTTTGCGTGCTTTTCTCGGCATCCATGATTGTAAAACTTCAGACAGGTCAGTTAAACAAGATTTACTATAAAATACAACCCCCCAAATGTACCCATTCATGATAATTCAAGCAATTACCAATGGTGTATTCTACATCCCCGTGTACCTTTAACTGTCTTACAATTTAGCAAACTTAAGAGAGTTTCATACACTGCCCGTTACAGGGATTGCATGTCTGGGTGGCACGGTTGGATGGCGGATCAAGGAAGCTTGCATGAGTAACGTGAAAGTCAGGTGTAGTTTTGCCTTTCATCCTGATTAGCACCGAGAAAGAAAATGAAGAGAGAAAAACACATTAATCCTGAAAAAAACCAATTCTTGTCAGATGGATCGTCATTCACACTAGGAAAGGGCAGGATGTGATCTTGCATTCAAAGCGGACACGGTCCTTAGCAGGATGTGATTTCTACACACGTACTAATGCTCCAAATTCACATCTTCCGTCTAAATTCACATTCTGGGTTGCAAATTCAGCTCCATTGGATTAACATCCAATTAACCAGTTCGCGCGGGATTAACTTTTAACGAAACTTGATCCGAAGCAGGTTCAGGCCGCCAGTACCGAGAAGCACACCCACGCATTTCCGGCCTTGCTCGCTGCTGACAGACATTTCCGGCCTTGCTCGCTGCTGACAGACATTTCCGGCCTTGCTTGTGGCGTGTTTATGCATCATCCATTTTGAACCTGGGAAAAACTTTGCGTTTATATTCGTCATCCGGCACGAACTGGTTAACCCAGGATGAGAATTTGGACCGAGAAGGAGGATGTAAATTTGGAGCAATATAGGATGGGATTTTGGAAATCTTTTATTGAAATCACATCCTGCTAATAAGGACCGTGCCCGCTTTGATTGCAAAATCACATCAAGGTTTTTCCTAGTGTCATAAATACTTAAGACTGTGTAGCCATTCCTATTGGTCGAGAGCCCGACATCATGTGGGCATGTTTGAACGGCCTATAAAACGTGACCCAGCCTGTTTTAAACGTTCTAGCATACACCTAGTTGTGCTGGACAGGTTCTTTTGTTTGGAAAAAAACGGACCGAGTAGTGGGGACATTTTCCTGTCTCCATAGCGCGTTGGGTCTCCAGTAAAAGAGGTAGAACTGGTTTAGGGTATAATGTTCAAACAAAATGGAGAAGACAAATTAGGGTGATGTTGAACATTTTAGGTCGAAAGAACTTTCCGAGTTGGAGAGAATTCCCTTAGCACACGAACCCTACGGAGTGTCTTCATATGTGATGCGATCAAGCAAAATCAGTCGGAACTCGGCAATTCTTGTTTTAAGATAGGGCCAAAATATGTTCGTAGGGGTGGACAAATCCAAATTGACTTTTTTACAAAAACAGAAAGGGAAAATATTTTTCTTTTACATGAAAATACTCTTTTAACCAAATTCAGAAGGGAAGTGATACAAAAACATGATTTTCTCAGTTTCTTAATTTTAATCGTGCTGGTGTTAAAATGGTTGTAATTGTTTAACCAAAGGTCGTATTCACATGGGGTTTTCACTGAAATGGAGCCTGAAGTATGCTACAAAAGAATATGTAAAAATCCCAAAAATTACCAGGGCCTACATGTACATGTACTTCAGACTGATTTTGCTTGATCGCATCACATATCATAATGTACAAAAAGAATCTTTGCTTTTTTGGTGCCACATTAAAGTTGGACTCTTACGTGTATTGAAGTCTGTTTCATCACCCTTTTATTGGTTAAAATCTCCCTCAGCATACGGGTGCACCAGCCTAATTCAAGTCCCATTGAAAACAGTGTAAAATCAACAATGTTCACGACCAAGTTTCATGCACACCAACATCACTGGGGTTTCTCAAACAACAATCAGATTATTGTCTTGGTCTTTATCTTTCCATTTCTTTTCAATTTTTAGTAGGTTAGCCAATTACATTTTTTAATATTCACACTAAAAGAAACTCACCTCCCGAAAAGTGATACTTCCCGAGCCTGCAAGCAGCCATTTTACAAATGGCATCCCTCCACGTTCTAGGGCAATTAGGGCCCATTTTTCAACCGTAATTTTGTCAAGTCTGCCCTCAGATTGGAGCTCAAAAACCAGGGAGTTGATCCTATGCTATATTTACCGGTACACAATCCCACCATTTCTTTCACCAAACGGCATCCTTTTTCAAAAGAAATTGTGGGGGCACATTTCATGCAGATGAGCTCGCGTAGAAATTCTCCTTTTAATTAGGGTGGTGCACCCATACGCAATACAACCAATCAATCCATATATTAACCCTAACCTTCCTCAATCCTCCAAAATCCTCATTGCAGTTTTGGAGGATTTTGGAGGATTGAAGATGAATGACAAAAAAGTGAGTTGATTTTGGAGGATGCAATTGGTCAAGGTCATAGGCCATACCCAGCTTTTCTTTATATTCAGCCATGCATAATGCAACCCTTCATTATGCTCAATATATACCACCCACACTGCTTCTAAATGTCATTGGCATCGACTCAACCCGTAGCATTGATTGAATGAGGATTTTGGAGGATTGAGGCAATGGTCACCACTCCCACTGAACAAATGCAAGAAATAACCAATGATTTTGGAGGATTGAGGATGAATCAATTTTTTACAAACAGGTAATATGAGGATTTTGAAGGATTGAGGATGATTCCTAGATAAAAGGGCCTCAGAGGGTAGGCGTTAGGGTTAACCAGCTCGCGCCGAGATTATTTTTAACGGAACTCGATCCGAGGCGGGTTCAGGCAGATGGTACCAAGAAGCACACCCTAGCATTTCCGGCCTTGCTCACTGCTGACAGGAATTTTCGGCCTTGCTCGTGGCGTGTTTATGCGTCATCTGTTTTGAATCTGGGGGAAACTTTGCGTGTATATACAGTGAACAGTTTCTAAAAATGCATTATACTATCCAAAGCTGCTGTACTTCTTACCAAGTAAGTTTTTATTGCCATAAATGTTTGGAGTAATTACCAAACGTATACGATCCCTTTAAGTTGGCTACGGGTACTTGATCCCCTAATCTGGAACCGATTCTTGACAGCAGCGGTCGGGTTCTCGAATATCCGGTCCCGATGCACAGTCCCAGTTATGGTTGCTGCAAATTTACCTCTTTATTAAGAGGTCTTCACGTCTTTTTCTCTTCTGGAGCCACCACACCTAAGCATGCGTCGGCAAACTCGACAAACAGTGGTTCCTGCATCAACCTCTCCATGAATGCGGCCTTGTCACCAGAACGATCCACTTCCAGGAGCAACCGTTGAAGGTGCTTGTTGAGAAGTAAGGCTTTAAGATCACCAAACTCCGCTGTGAGAAAGAAGAATAAAAAAGTCAGAAAATTTAAAGTTGTTGTGTCTGTGCTTTTAGTTGGTTGCACCGTGAAAAATAGGTTTTCAAATTGAATTGATAACTATCTAGAATTGTGATGCGATCAAGCAAAATCAGTCGGAACTGGGCAATTCTTGTTTTGAGATCGGGTCAAAATTTGTTCGTAGGGGTGGATAAATCAAAATTGACTTTTTTTACAAAAACAGAAGAGGAAAATATTTTTCTTTTGCATGAAAATACTCTTTTAAACAAATTCAGAAGGGAAGTGATACAAAAACATGATTTTCTCAGTTTCTTTATTTTTATCGTGCTGGTGTTCAAATGGTTGTAATTTTTAAACCAAAGGTCGTATTCACATGGGGTTTTCACTGAAATGGAGCCTGAAGTACGCTACAGAATATATGTAAAAATCCCAAAAATGACCAAGGCCTACAATACTTCAGACTGATGTTGCTTGATTGTATCACAATTGTATTTGTTATTAGCTTTAGAAATGAGACGTCGCACACACACGCATATGCGTGTAAACACCTTTCATCATGGACCCCCTATTGTCCCTCTTTTGTTTGTACTTCAACGTTTTTGGAAGGCTGTGATAGGTTTTGTACACGATTTTCAATCTTGGACTTTCTGTCAATCGTGGATCCTATTGTTTTCTATTGTTCTACTACATCCACTATTTGAATGCAGATACAAACTCGCACACACAAGTTTTGTGGGCGGTAACGTGGGTCGATATATCGATATTACTCAAATACTCGATACTATTTTGACATTGATATCGCCGATGTCACTTTTGTACTCATATCGCCGCTATAGTTCACGACCGCTTGCACAGTAAAATTTCAAAAGAAACCGGCCATGCTGCCCCAGCCTATCGGTTGTTTGGGACGTAACCCACCATTGATCTGATGTCATTTTGGGGTGGCCAATCACGAGTCGGAAATAGCGGGGAGCGTTCTCTGCACCCTGCTATTCGTCTAGCAAGCGGAAGCGACAACCGTAATCATTTCTTATCTTTGTTGTAAAACCATAAACACGCTGGCTGGCGCAATTTGATATTGTTCGGACCGACAACATGCGCGGAGGATCAAGCCGAAAACCGGTATATATATATGCAACCCTATTAAACTGTCGGTCTTCAGTATATTGAGCGCTGTTTTTCGGCTTCATCTTGCACACGGGAAATAATCAATATATATCGAGTATACTCGATATTGAATTCCCGATATATCGCCTATTATGAAAAAACTGACATCGACGGACATTAGTGGGGGGTGGGGGTGGGGGGGGGGGGGGAGGGGGGCTAGCTCCCTAGGGTGTGAGCGAAATCATAATGATTTTGGAGGATTTGAGAGGGTTAGGGTTAAAAACAGTCATTTTTGGCGTGGTATAGAAATTCCGCTTGAACGGAACTGAAATTCTGTGTACTGTTTGGCTATGATTGGTGTCACAAGTCAATAAAATATAAAGAGAAACGTCGGATCGTCAATGTCATCTCTCCACAAACAACGCTGTTGAATCATTTGCACATGCGCTGAATAAAGCGATTGACCACGAGGTCAACATGCGCGGCAAAAAGACTGGTCTCGGCTGGATAGTGAAGTCTCTCAAGCCATGCTACAGTACCGTCATTTCCACGTGAAGGATTCAGGGCACCGTGTGAAGATCTTTCAGGAATCGCGCGCGACAAAAAAGGTAACACGTTTGTGTTAGATTAGACTCCATCTTTTTTTTAACAAAATTTCTTGGAAGGGAAAGGTGCTGTACTTGCGGAATTTGGTGCAAGAGAGCATGAGTAAGTAATAACATAAAATTGATAACAAATCTTTCCTTCAAAAAGTTTAGCACGTGGTGTTGTAAAAAATTAACATTAACCCTAACCCTACATGTACCTAATGCTACTTTTTACTACTAGTAGTAAAAAGTAGTATGCAGTACTCTCACTGACTTGTGTGCAATGCCTGTAGTAATTTTTAGTATTTGGTACTTCACCCCTTATTGCACTCGTAGTACTTTTTAGCATTGGGTCCCTCTGCTTGCTGAGTGTGCATGGCCCATGTATGCTGTGTAAGGTGTTCTAAACTCTACAGCAAAAATTGTCATTTGGGACACAGCAATGGGTCAAGGCTGGACTACTGCATTTTTTGCCAGGTAAGTATTACTGACCTGTATTGCCACTATTAGTATTTTGTAGTTGGCAGTATCTGTACTCTGTCAGTACACACCCAATCATCAGTCACGGAAAGACCCAATGCTACAAAATACTAAGTAGTATTCTGCAGTACGCAGTTCTTTAGCCCAAAGTAAGGCAAAGGGGGTTAGGGTTAACAACGCCATGTTCACGGGCCTACATGTACCCCGGCCCCAGGTGTATATTTTTCTCCAAAACTAACATAAAGTACCAAACAAATAAATAAGTTTTGAGACTTACAAAGTCTTTTCAAACGCTCTTGTGGTATTCTGTCATGTTGCTCATCCTCCAACTTGCCCTTGTCCATCACAGCTCTATTTTACTGCAGAAGAAAAAACCCAGACAAAAGTAAATTGATGTGTGTAATAGTTCCACCATGATCAACGACCAACTAGCTTAAACCAGTTCGCGCCAGAATTAGTTTAACATCACCGAGCCGAGGGACAGGATTAATTTTAACGAAACTCGATCCGAAGCGGGTTCAGGCCGATAGTACTAGGAAGCACACCCACGCATTTCCGGCCTTGCTCGCTGCCGACAGACATTTCCGGCCTTGCTCGTGGCGTGTTTATGCGTCATCCATTTTTAATTTGGGGAAAACTTAGCGTTTATATACGTCATCCGGCGCGAACTGGTTAAGTAACTCCAGGTTACCAATCAATAATGCTCATGACATTGGGAGTTTCGCATGTAGCGCTGGAGATAGTCCCACTAGTGTGCCCCCGGTATACTGCGATATCGCAGTATACCGGGGGCACACTAGTGGGACTATGTGGGACTATGCTGGAGAATGAATGTGTACTTGCATCTGGGCTCTTTGCAGCTACACAATACAGCGGAAGTGCATTGTGGATTCCCGCGCTTCTTGTTAAGTCTCTTAAGTGGCCACCAACATCATCAATATTTCTTCATCTTTTTAGAAACTGCTGTTTCAAGTAAATCATTCATTCATCATTGCCACATTGGCGTTGTCATGGTTGTGAATGGCTGCTGCACGCTATGATTATGAAGTAGGCTTAAGTGGAGGTAGGAATTTAGGATGTTTCCTACCTCCATCCATGATCATGGACATGGTTACCCCTAGAACTCTAGGGCTCCCGACGCTCCCGTAGGGCAGAGCCCCATAGATAGAGAGGGTTTTTATAGGTTAACCACCGTTAAACAATAGAAACCATAAGGTCTATTGTCGATCGGTTGATTTCAACAGGTGGCGCCCTGCGCTACGCAAGAAAGGGAGCATCGCGCGCACGGCGAACCACTCAAAAATATGTCGTCACAAAATTTCTAAATCTAAAAAGAAGACCAACTCTCGTCGTATTTGAGGGCCAGAGGTGTTGTAGTAAATAATGAAAATAACAAAGAGCTTGCTGAGAAGGCATAGCGGGCCGAAAAGCTTGGTTTAGTGCAAAACTGCTCCCTTTTCTACCCATCATGCTTTGCGGGATCGCGATCAACAATAGACCTTATGCACAAACAAAATAAAATTGGCCGTTGCTATTCTTACGTGACCGTAACCCTACGTACTTTTTCTATTCTTACGTGAGTTTCGGTAGCGCATGCGCAGTCCCTAGTTGTTCGTATACAGTCCCTAGTTGTTCGTATACAGTCCCTAGTTGTTCGTATACACGACTTTTATAATAAGACCCTATCTAGATGAGATTATTAACCAATAATTTTGGTTAATAGAAAAAAGGTTACGTAATGCAATAAAACCAATGGAATTAACTTATCACACATTTAAATTACGCATACATACAATAATAACCCATTCCTATTGAATACCTCTGAACACTTACTCGAACTTAGCTATTGCCAGTATTGCTGTTGTTAGTTTTATAGTACACTTTTTTGTCCACGACGAAGTCACAGCTAGTTTTTTAGGAATAATGTCAACATTTGAATACGATTACGAATGAAATGTAATGTGAATTTTTCACTATGTTTGCACAAAAATCTAAATTCGATCATGGAATCGTTTGAATAATTACATAATTACATATTATGGTCAAAAAAGTGCATTTTGGACTAAAATACCACAATTTAACATCGACTATTGTCAAAACAAATTTCCTGGGTGGTCTTCATACGTCCCGCGCGTATTGAGTTTCCCTTGTCTGTGTCGGGAACCAGTTAAATCACGTAAGAATAGAAAAAGTACGTAGCGTTACTTATTCCTCCATGGGTCAAGTAAGAATAGCAATAGATTTGACCGGTTTTATGGTTGGTGCTGGCTCTAGGTGAGTTGATAAGGCCATGATAATGAAAGTATGAGTTTACCGTCCACCGCCCGCATGGTCGTGGCGCCACCGCATGAAAAATTTCATTATTTAAAAAAATTTCATTATTTCTCAAAAAAAGTTGCACAGTTTTATCCCAAAAGTCTGTTTCACTTATTCCCTCCAAAAACGACGAATTCTACACCTACGATCATGGCGTTGTTCAGGGAGACATCTAGGCCGAGTTCGGGCGGTCTGTTCTTGACACGCGAACTCTGTTCCTTACGCTCGAACGGCGGGAACGCGACCCGTGAACATTGCACTCGGAACAAGAACACACACCACCTATCCATCAGGGTTTTGCAAGAACAAGTTACGCGTGTCAAGAATAGACCGCCCGAACTCGGCCCTAGCGACTTGTAGTTACACTATTACTGGGCGCCAAACGTGTCAGCCAATCACCGTCGTCCTCTTTCATCGGCTTGGCAACGCTTGGCCGGGACCCGGATGTTGCTTACCGATTTGCCGATTTCGTGTGGGATTTCCCGTGTTGCATGTGCGTAAGTATTTTCATCATATCGAGCATTAAAACGATGAAAAGTCATAAATACGCAAATGAAAACCTGAATAATGTTTTGATGAATCTCGTAGATGTAATTACATCAAACGATGGCACAAATCTAACACGATATCTTGCGATTTTTGAAGGACCCAGCCGCAGCAGACGAATGCTCGCGTCATGATACAGGTCACGTGATTGCAGTATTCTCACGGTCGGAGGCTGTTCCACCTATTGCACACGCCGTTGGGCAAAGGGGGGTAGCCCTCCATTCAATTTGTACAGGGAATTACGTGTTTTCTATATTTTTTTACAGCAATAAAAACATGCATACTTTTTTTTCCGGTGTATCGTGGGAGATTTTGTTACTTCATAAAACAATGAAATTTGGAAATATTTCGGTGTAGTGTTTAATAGATATTAGACAATAATTGATTATTTAGATTTTTTTCACATAGACCACCACACTATTTATTGCCGCTCATTCCCCTTTGAGTCCAGAGGGGGTGATAACTAACAGCCACCACTGACCAATCAGAGACAAGAAACAGGGCCCGGTGACGTCATCCCGACCGCGAGAATACGGGGCGGCCCTTGCCGGTTCTATGTACTTCACTATCCATACTTCACACACTGATCAAACATGAACATGTGTTTCAAGTTGTGCTAGGCGAAAGGAATGAATAAAGTCAGCGTGTCAACATAAACAAATCTAATTGTATGCCGTGCATGTACGATATAGAGGGTTGGTCTAGAACACTAACACCAAGTTCTGGCAACTGGCAACTGGCAGAATAACTAGGTATTGTTTAAAAATACAGTATGCTGATAGCTCGGGGGTGATGGTGACACTGACAGGCCTTTTTTAATTTTTTTAATTTAAATCAACTATCTTCTGCCTTTTGTTCATTTATTGTGCATTTTTATTCAGTTAAAAATTAACAAAATAAGTGCATGTTCCTACCTCTCTACCTGATTCCGTGATTGTCGGTTCTATGTATAAACTTAATTCGCTTGAAAAAAGGGTGAACAAAAATAATGAATAATGAAATAATGAAAAATATTGAATAATGAATAATGAATAATGAAAAAAAGCCTCATCACTTTTCAAAAAGTCTCGGACGGTAAACTCATACCTAAGTTCTCATGGCCTAAAGTACTCATAAAAAATGTGTTTAGAGGTAGACCGTGCAGCGGTATGGGAGTAATTTTATTTTGTTTGTGCATGGTTTATATTGTTTAACGGCGGTGAACCTGTAAAAACACTCTCTATCTATGGGGATCCGCCCTTCGGGCGTCGGGCGGGAGCATAGGCATAGTTTTTAGCCTAGCTAGGGTTAGGGTAGGACATGGCTGGACCATGGAGGTAGGAAACAAACGGACTTGTTGGTAACAAAATGTGGGAAAAGGTCCCGAATTTTCCACTATTTTTCACTTGTGATTTTCATGCTAAGCATTTCTAGGCAGTTACTAACCTTGTTAATGTTGCAAAACTTGGAGACCCCGTATCTTCAGAAGTCGAGTTATTCTGTAATCATGGTTATTTCGGAGACAATAATTTTACTTATTGCAGTTGCACCATGTTGCTTGCGCGCATGTGGTGTGAAGGTCACGTACGCACAAAGGTCGTATGGGATAGCGCCACCAGCGGCGCTATTAGTGAGGTGGATTAAGGACAAAAAACACGAAGATCGTGACACGGTGGACAAAAGCACCAATTTTTTTGTTAAAGACTCCTATGGGTATGTAGATTAATAAAATCCCATGCTCCAACAAAATTGCAATGACCTTGACCTAATTATGACGTAATATATTCAAAATGGCCGCCATTTCCTTAAAACGGCATGTTTTTAGTTATATAATGCCGAGGCAAGTGATTTTAGTAGCGAATTATATGTATCAAAGGCCAAGGAATCGCATGGCAACGTTTGTGTTGCGCTGAAACAAACAGTTTCATCATTTTTGTATTAAATTTGTCTATATTAGCATATGATGGTGTTTAATGGGAAGTAGCGTAATCATACATGTTAGTTACGTCTTTGTAATTATTAGAACGATTCTCGGTCACATGGGAAGAACATTAAAATGAAGGTCGTGTAATACTGGGTTATGGGAATTTTCTTTCTTTTTCAGTGAGACTATTAGGTTTTTTTATTCAAATATATAGAGTGCTTATGCACGAACGTAGCACAGATAGACCGGTTTATGCAGGCATACTTCAAGGAATGATCAGTTTATTTTTGTTTAGTTTTTATTGATCAATCCTAGAGTTTGCTGCTGTGAATCAGAACTCTTTCTATATGGAAAGGCAAGGGTGTATATGGGAGTTGTCACAAGTCAGAACTTTTCCTCATCGTTTTCTTTATTTTTTTTTGGGATGCTGAAACAGTTCCGCTGTGTGAGGTATCGTTGGATTTTAGGTGTGTGTGGCTGGTCTGCAGATGTGTAATTATGATTTGCTGGTATGCCAGCAGTGTGGTTGCGTAACTATACTGCCCAGAGCGTAACAGAGATATAGTGGGTATGCCAGAAGGTGGTTGTTTGACTGGCCTCTCCAGAGCGTAATTCTTAACTCTTTTTTTTCTTTTTTTGTGTAAGACACGCATCTGGGGGGTCAGTTCTAGCCACATTATCTCTGCTAGATGACAGTCCGTGGTTGGAGTTCGTGGACAGGCAATTACATCAAACGTCTGCAGGCCAATTGGGTTAGACATTCCCTAAAAGCGGGAGTTTCAAACCCTGTCTCTGGTTTTGGCGACGCGATAACTGGTTTGTGTATTGCAAGAGTGGTACATTTGTTCTTAGTTCACTCAGTGATTGATTATTACCGGTGATAATATGCCGTCCCCTCTTTTTTTCCCCTTTTTTGGAAGGGGAGCAGGGCATATTTTCTGTGCTATATCATGCACGTCATCAGCCACCATCTTATAGTTCAATTTTCTTTCCTTGTTTGTATTTGTGTGTCGTTTTATATGACAAGTGGCAAGGACAAGTATCGGCTTTTTTAGTGGGGTGGGGGTGGGGGTGGGGGTTTGTCTTGACTTATTTATTTTGTTTTAGTCTTGAGATCCATTTCTTTGATCATTGTTTTGGTCTTTCAATAGTTCCAATAAAATTTGCAGATTCTCCTCATCAAGATTTTGTTCCTCTTGGTTGGATTGTGGGGATGCTTTAATCCTAGATCGAACAAGTTCATCTTTTTTATTTTTGTGCCTTTTTGTATGCCAGGATGGGTTGGGTATCAAAAATCCTATTTAGATATTCGTTATCGCTAATTAAGGGCCAGTGTTTGAGGATAGCCTGTTTGAGAGCTGGGTGCGCGACTTGTGGGTAGTATGGTAGGACAAATACCAATGGGATATTGTTTTTGTTTTTTTCACGCTTAGGGTCCGCGGGAGTCTTGCCCCTTTGAGAAAGGAGTGCTAGGTCTTCGTTTGTTTATCCGCGCTTTTGAAGTTTGTCTTTGAAGAATTCAACCCTCTCCTCAAAATCGTTTAAATGGGTACATATACGTTTGTATCTAGTCACTTCGCCCTTGATTAATCCGCCAAATACCGACCGTAGGTGTGCTGAATCTCGAGCTAGGTACTGAAATGTATCAGTTTTTTGGTAGCTACTCGAGTATCCAATATCCCTTCATGTATAAATCGTTCGCCCGTAGATAATAAGGTCGAGAAAAGTCACCTTGCGGTGCGACGGATCTCAGACGTGACTTTCAGCGCTGCAATGGTTCCATCCCCCGAGGGATGGAGGTGGACCATGAACTACAACCAGTGGCAGCCTGTTTGGATGACTATCCCCGAAGCAGCAAAAGCCTGCACCGAGCTCATCAAATGCGGCTGCAAATCTGAGCGTGGCTGTGTCAACCGTTGCAAGTGCTCAAGAGCTGGTCTACCCTGCACCGACCTTTGCATTTGCAACTGTCAAAAATAATCAGTTTGGGCATTGATAATTAATTCAGTCATCTGAAACGATACAGTAATTACGAAAGCTCTAAAATAATTGGAAGATGTGATGCTTGCTTCATCAAAACATTAATCTAAAATGTTTTAATACCAGAAATTGAGACTGTTCATTATTGAACAATAACAAACTTTAAAATCAAAACGGACTTTAAAGGGGCAGGATTACTATGAGTTTAACAATAATTGAAGGAAGTATGTCCTAACTTGCCAAACAACATGTACATATCTTTGCAGTTCACTGGGTATAAACGCTTTAGACTTAAACATTTGTGACGTCAAACTAATGGACCAGCATTGATTGACTTGGGTACAGGTTTCCCGAGAACGCCAATTTTTTGAGCGACGATCCTGCCCCTTTAAGTAGGTGGTTAATAGTAATTAACTGTAAAAAAAACTAATAACTGTAACTGTAAGATGCAGTTAAATAAATGGTAACACACTATAATCCCTCGTCTACACAAACCAACTGTTATATGCGCTATTCAATATAATAAATATCCTGTCATAACCTATATCCGGTCAGAATCATTGTTTCATTGTGTTAATGTGTTATTGTTTTGGTTGATAGTTATTGTTTATTATATCATAATGACATCATGGTATCTTATAGATCAGTGCCACGGTAATTATACTGTTACCATTTTGACCAAAAAAAAATAGCATTTTGGTGAAAAAACGGCAATAAAATCTGTTTTTTTTCAAATTTTGTGTTATTTGTGTAGTATTGACGATGATGACGTCATATTTACATCAATATACATGTAGTCACCATAAAGGATATTAATTTTTTACAAACTAATACCACCCTCATTGAATTCCTTGACCTCAGAAACATAATTTTGGCATATAGAAATCCCACCATGGCATTTGCGTTTGCTTTATTACATAACAAGAGGTTATGACGTCATAATGACGTAATTCAAGGTTAACAATTCTCAGATTTTTTGGAGCATGACTTTTTTGAAATCTATGGGTCAAACTGATACTTTGGTGAAAAAATGGTGCTTTTGTCCACCGTGTAACGATTTTTTCCTTAATCCACCTCACTATATACGGTTCGTACGTACAGTGTACTTTGTTTGCAAACAGGGCCCAATTTCTTGGCTCTGCTTACCGTTAGCGAAGAATTCCTGCTTACTATAGCAGAAAATTCGGTGCTTACGGTAAACGTATTTCACGCGTTAGCGAGGAATTTCGGTGTCTGAGCATGCGTACATCCCGTAACTAGGGATTCTGTGCTTACATGGTAAGCAAATAATTTTTCTGCTAGCGCGGTTAGCGGAGAATGGTGACCGTAAGCACGGAATTCTGTGGTTAGCAGAGCCAAGAAATTGAGCCCTGGGGCCAATTTCATAGAGCTGCTAAGCACAAAAATTTGCTTAGCACCAAAAATCTTGCTCATTAAAAACAGGTTACCAGCCAAAATTCTACGTGTTTTTCATGCTAAGCAAAAAAACAGCTGATTATCAATCCAGAACAATAAAGATCAGGTGAAAATTTGGTCTGTAACCTTGTTTTTGCCAAAGACAAAATGTCATGCTAAGCAAATGTTTGTGCTTAGCAGCTCTATGAAATTGGGCCCAGGTAATTTCGTACCCAAGTCATTTCGTACCCAAGTCATTTCGTACCCAAGTCACTTCGTACCCAAGTCAATTCGTACCCAAGTCAATTCGTACCCACGAAAACTATTACATGTAGGTAAATTGAGTTTGTAATTTCCTCGTAGTTATTTTTTTCTCTTTTTCTTGTAGGACAGGTTCTGACGGGTCGCAAGATCTTGAGCACTGTTTTCATTTGAATTGTTTCCCCTTATCGACGTGGATTAAGGCCAAGTAAAATAAAACAACAGTTGATCGTCCGAACTTTTGAAAACAAGGATGGGGGATCGGAAGGGAGGTGTCTATTTAATATTTATTAAACAAATTATTGTATCTGATTTTTATATTAAATATCAGAAAAATCTTCTTTTTAGTGCTTCTTTTGTATTATTATTAATTTATATAACAGTAATTTCGTACTCAATCATTCTTTCTTGGTGGACAATTGTGTTGTAAATTAAGTACGGCGTCAAAATTAACTAGGCCTTTGGAACAACAATAGGACTAATCAAGCAACCGACGCGTGCCTGTGATGCGCGCCGGTGACGCCGGATGTCGGCGACATCACTAGAGATGTATCACGATCTGTGAACCCTGCACCCTGCACCAAGAGCAAGACATCACAACCTACAAGACGGTGGAGGCCGGCACTAAACGGGGGAAGGTCGTCTTGGTGGACAGCCATGGATACTCCTACACGAAGAAGTGGAAGAAGGCGGGCTCCACTTCTTCCAAAATCACATGGCTGTGTAGTCTTGGTCAAGACCAAGCTAGCCCGTTTATTCTGGCCTTGGGGAGTGTGGGACGCCCCCTATCCAGTTAGTGAACCAGCACACAAGGACACCAATGTAGGTACAGAGATTTATTCCTACTGTGTACGGTAAAAGAGCTGTTGTGTCTCCAAACGTACAAATGCTGTCAAACAGTGAGTGCCACAAGTCCTACTGCATTGTAACTGGCAATTATCAGTACGGTGAACGTATACATCAAATCGTAAAAGGTTGTCAAAAAGACAAAAAACACAGAAAGATTTGTACAAAAATATACCGACGCGTTTGGTCGGCTGGCGGCTGGCGCCCAAAACGCTAAAACAGAAGGGGGCGCTGTTGCTACTTGACAGTAGCACAGAAGGTGTCACTGAACCAAAACTGCGATCAGCACACTCCCCCTGTGATGTGAGCAACATCGCAATAAAACCAAATTATCAAGGATCATGCAACCACAGTCGATGACAGTTTACTGACACCCTTGAAACTCAACCAACATCACAAGTTCGTGTATGGGGCGGACGTAGGTTCTTCCAGTCAAAGGCAGGCGCACACTGACCTCTCTGACACACCCATCATCTGCAGTGCACAAACCGTCAATCACTCCCATAGGCCACTGGGTTCTCCTTGATCCCTTGTCTCGAAGCATCACTACATCGCCGACTTTGACGTTCCTTTGCTTCTCTTTCCATTTTCGTCTTGTCTGAAGAGTTGGAAGGTATTCAGCCTTCCACTTGGTCCAAAATTGATCGGCCATGATCTGTACCAACTTCCACTGGGCCTTATACATGTTTTGCTTCTTGTTCTCGATGACGATCTCTTCGATGCAAGGGTGCTTTTGAGTCAACAACATGGTAGGAGTTAGGTACACCACATCTTCCGGATCAGTACTGAGTGGTAGTAAGGGCCTCGAGTTGATGATACCACACACTTCTGCCATTAAAGTCACAAGGACTTCATGCGTCAAGTTCTTGTTCATGTTGTTCAAACACATACCATCGAGGACTCTTTGAGTTACTCCTATCAACCTTTCCCATGCTCCCCCCATATGGGATGCATGGGGAGGGTTCAACTTCCATTCCATGTTATTGGATGTCATGAAGGACTGAAGCTCTTGAATGGCGCCTACAAAATTAGTTCCTTGGTCAGATCTAATTGTGCGGATTGGACCCCTGAGGGCGGTGAATCTACGCAGGGCATTGATAAATGACGAAGTTGACATCTCTTCAATAACTTCAATGTGGACGGCTCTGGATGACAGACGAGAGAACATGACGGCCCATCGTTTGCTCTTGGCAATACCACCTCGCGTCCTTCTTGCTACGACTTCCCAGGGCCCAAAGCAGTCTAGGCCTACATGTGTGAAGGCAGGTTCACATGACAGTCTGTCCTCAGGTAGGTCAGCCATGCGTTGTGTCGCTTGTTGTCCTCTGAGTCTCCTGCAGGGAACACAGTGATGAATAACAGAAGACACAAGTCTTTTACAACCGGTGATCCAGAACCCTGCTTCCCTTATTGCACCTTCTGTCAAATGCCTTCCCTGATGATGGATACCATTGTGAAAGTGTTGCACAAGTAGAGAGGCAACATGGCAACTCCCTGGTAAAGTGACGGGGTGTTTGAACTTCACAGGAATGTTGCAGTTCTTCAGACGCCCACCTACACAGATTAGGCCATCTTCATTCATAACTGGGTTGACGTCCAATAGTGCAGAATCCTTTGGTAAGGGTCTGTGTTCATTGAGACAAGTTATCTCCCTATGGTAGTGCTTCTCCTGGAGACTCTGAAGCACTGTTCTCTCTACCTGAAACTTCAACCGGCTATCTCTCAGACAGCAGTGGTGCCAACCCTTGCAGAGACATGAAGCCTGTGCGCCCTTGAAACATTGCACAATATGGGTCAATAGCATCAACACCCGGATGAAAGACTTCCAACTTGAGAACTTTTCAGCCCTCGTGGACAGGCTTGCACGACTCACCTCTGTCTTGATGACTCTAATCCCCTCATCATGTCTCAGTTCCTTGTCTAGTTCTGGTTCAATAAGGGGAAAGCTCAAGGGACTTCCGGACTCAACGTCTCTGTTATGCCACTGCTTGGGACCTATCAACCACGGACAACTAGGAAGTTTAGAAGCCTCCATGCATCTTGTCCCTTGATCTGCAGGGTTATACTCTGATGCCACATAGTACCATTGCTGAGGGGTGCTGAACTGCAGAATCTTATCAACCCTATTTGCCACAAAGGTGTGGAACCTTCTTGTTGTGTTGTTGATGTATCCCAAAACCACCTTGCTATCTGAGTGATAAGTGAAGCTTGCAGGGGAGAAGTCAAGATCCCTTGACACAGTCTTAGCTAATTCAATTGCCAGGACAGCAGAACACAATTCAAGACGAGGGATTGTATAGCCCTGTTTTGGTGCGATGCGAGACTTCCCAAGTACAAACCCAACTTGACTGCCTTGATGAGTGGTCGTGTGTAGGTACACCACTGCTGCAACTGCCTGTTCAGATGCGTCACAAAACACATGTACATTTTCCTCGAGTATGTGACTTCTCATGCTTGTAGAGTATGCACGCGGTACCTGCAGCGTGAACAATTTCCCCAAGCCTGCCTTCCACGCCTCCCATTCAGTGCGAAAGCTGGCCGGCAATGGTTCGTCCCAGTCCACACCAACTGCGAGCATATGGCGAAGTAAGACTCTCCCTTTCAACAAGACTGGGGAAAGAAAACCAAGAGGGTCAAAGACACTGTTAATGACTGCTAAGACACCACGCTTAGTAAAGGGCCTTTCTTTATAGTGACGGGAGAATGTGAATACATCATCATGCAGTCTCCATTCCAGTCCCAGACTTCTTTGCAGAGGTACATCACTTCCCTCGATGTCAAGCTCGGCAATATCTTTGGCAATGTCGTCTTTGCGGAACTCACTCAGAACCTGCTGGCTGTTTGAGGCAATTTTGTGTAGTCTGACCTTGCCTCCTTCCATCAGGGCTTTCTGGGTGCGTTTCAACAGTGACACAGCCGTTTGGGGGTCGTCGCATGACTTAAGACCGTCATCCACATAGAAGTTCCTCTGTACGAACTCTTTCACATCTGGGTCAGCGTCCTCCACGATAGCACGGAGCCCGTAATTTGCAACTGGAGGGGAAGGCTTGTTACCGAACACATGGACACACATGCGGTATTCAATCATTTTCCGGCCAAACACGTTGTCTTCATACCAGAAGAACCTCAAATAGTCTCTCTGTTCTGGAGGCACTTTGAAGCAGTAGAACATGCTTTCAATGTCAGCGCATACCGCAACTCGCCCAGTTCTGAACCTCAACAGAACCCCCAACAGATTGTTGGTAAGGTCGGGACCTTTGAGGAGGACTTGGTTCAGAGACAGCCCTTCAAATGATGCTGAAGGGTCGAATACTCCCCTTATCTTGTTAGGTTTGTTGGGGTGATAAACCCCAAACAGCGGAAGATACCAGCATTCTACATCATCTGCAATAGGCGATGCCTTCTCTGCGTGTCCCTTGTCAATGATTCCATTCATGAAGGTAACTAAGTGTTCCTTTTTCTTGGGATCTCTACATAGGCTTGCATGGAGGGACTTGGCCCTTTTCCATGCCATCTCTCTGTTCTTGGGCAGTTTTGGTCTTGTTGATCTGAAAGGAAGTGGGGCTTGCCACTGACCATCTTCATTAAGTCTTCCTTTGGACTTCATCAAACTCAAGAACTGTGCCTCTTCTCTTGAGGGACTGATCGAGTCTTCTCCCAAATCAAAAAGATCAGGAACTGTTGGCTGGCTGACGCTACGTTCGTAGAGGTCACAAACTTGGATGGAGCTTCGACATGGTTCGAAAACAGTGCTCGGGCGTCCTGTGTTGTGCAGAAGTTCAGTCTTGTAGACTGATATACCATCTTTCTTGTGGAGTCCATTCAAACAGACATCACCGACGATGACCCATCCAAGGTCCAATCGCTGTGCATATGGGGCGTTATCAGGTCCGTTAATTTGTTCTCTAACTTTGTGCGCTTGCAGCACATCCCTTCCGATGAGGAGCAGAATGGGAATTGCCGGGTCGATTGGCTCTATCTCGTTGGCAATTCGCTGGAGATGTGGATGGTGTAGAGCAACTTCTGGTGATGGTATTTCATCCAACTTGTCTGGAATCCTATCGCACTCTCTCACGAAGGGCAGCTTGATACGTGTTCGACCATCTGTCGACTTGATCCAGAGCTTAACTGTGTCTCGTCCTGTGACTTCACTTGAGCCAGCACATGTTTTCATCGCGTAGGTGGTGGGTGGAGAGGATATCCCAAGAAGGTCAAAGATTTCAGCTTTCGCCAGGGTCGAGTTGCTTTGATCGTCAATTACTGCATATGCTGAAACTGTCTGCTCTTGGCGATCTTCTGTGTACACTTCCACCTTGCATATCTTTGCACAGGACTTTCCACCAGGAAAGAAGCCGCACACATTCGTGCATGCATTGGTAATCTCGTTTAATGAGCCTGTCATTTTGTCTGCACCCTTGCTACCACTCTGTTCTTCGAACGGCTGTAGAGGTCTTCGGACATGAAGAGCGGTGACATGTCTGTCGCTGCCACAATCTTCACATTTGATGGGGTTTTTGCAGTCTTTGGCGACATGTTTTGTGGTCATACAACACTTGTAACACACCCCCAACTCTTTCAATTGCTGTTTGCGTTCCTGTAGTGGTTTCTTTCGGAAGAGCCGACACTCGTGTAGTGGGTGCAGTGAGTTATGCGTAATACACATCTGCAAGTTTGCTTCCCTAGGCTTGGTTGTATTGATGACCTCTGTCTTCCGAACACTGACTGGTTTGGTAGACTTCACCGTGTTGCTAGGGCCAATAGACTCCAATGGCGCACAGGGTTGACCAACTAGAAAACTTGGGTCGCTTCGCATCTTTGCTTCTGAATGGATGAAACCATGAAACACCTTAAAGGGTGGAAATAACCCGGCGTTGAAACTCTTGAATTTTGATCCATGTTTCATCCACTTGTCTTGGAGCCCTGGTGTTAGCTTTTGAACTATGGGGTTAATGCCATGGGCAGAGTCTAAACTCGCTAGACCGGGGTACTTCCCTGACTTTTTGAGGTGCAAAACCTCTAGGAGCAAGTGATCAAGCTGGAGAAGTTTACTAGATTCCTTTGCTGAAAGCTTTGGAAATTCCTGAAGACGTGTCATGACATTTAATTCTATGGCCTCTGGCGAGCCATACTTATTATCTAGCAAGTCCCAAATTTGCTTTAATGCCTCGGCAGGTTGGTCAATGTAGACCGAGTGTAGTGGTTCCACCATTTTCCTTGAGTCATTCCCTAACCATTTCATGACAAGATTCAGTTCTTGGGAAGGTGGTACGTTCAGTTCCTTTACTGTACTGACAATCGAAGACTTCCAGGTTCTGTACATGGCTGTAGAATCATTAAAGGTTCGAAGGCTCAAGGCTAACAACTCCTTTCTGAACATGATGTTTCCCATCTCAGTCATTATGTTCACTGGTTGTGGTTGAGATTGTCGGGCGACACTGACAGGAGACACTTGTGGGGTGAGATCGGCTGCTTGATTCACAGGAGACGACTGTGGGTTAAGATGGGCCGGCTGGTTGACTAGAAATGGTTGCGGGGCGGGATCGGCCAGCTGGGTGACAGGAGACGTGAATGGGTTAGGATGAGTAACGGCCAAAGAGCTTGAGGTGGTGGGCACGACTGGGGGTGGCAGGGTACGATTGATCTCCTCAAGGGGTGTATCAAAGATGTTTGAACTTTGAAATGGTTGACCTGACCACCATGGATCGCTTAACAACAGCGGAGAAGCTGCTTGTTTCATTTCTGAGTTCGCTTCATGATCAGGTGAATCAGCTTCTAAAAATTCATAGACCTGTTCTTCAGCTTCTGCCTCTGCAAGTGCGGTTTCTTGCTCGAACCGACTCTTCTGTTGTTTCAACTTAAGCTCTGCATGCTCAAGTTGTTCCATCTGAACAAGTCTTTGTAGACGAACCTTCAATGCTGCTTTCTTTGCTGATGCTCTCGCCTTGGAAGACGCCGAGCTTCCACACGAACTGATGGATGACATGTTGTCCGCCATGTTATCGTCCAGTTGGCGAAATTGGAAATAGCTCTTTTACTATTCTGGCCTTGGGGAGTGTGGGACGCCCCCTATCCAGTTAGTGAACCAGCACACAAGGACACCAATGTAGGTACAGAGATTTATTCCTACTGTGTACGGTAAAAGAGCTGTTGTGTCTCCAAACGTACAAATGCTGTCAAACAGTGAGTGCCACAAGTCCTAGTGCATTGTAACTGGCAATTATCAGTACGGTGAACGTATACATCAAATCGTAAAAGGTTGTCAAAAAGACAAAAAACACAGAAAGATTTGTACAAAAATATACCGACGCGTTTGGTCGGCTGGCGGCTGGCGCCCAAAACGCTAAAACAGAAGGGGGCGCTGTTGCTACTTGACAGTAGCACAGAAGGTGTCACTGAACCAAAACTGCGATCAGCACACCGTTCATTATTTTGTTCCGCGGCGCGCCGTCCGTATTATCTGGGCTTATTGAGGGCGCCCTTAATTATCGCCAGATTCCTGGACTTTTCTTCCATAACTTGGTCTTGGCGCAAGCGTCACGTGAACCCGGAAAATTCCGAGGACATTCCGTATCGCGTCATTATCTATTTTTTGTCGCCGGCGGCTACCTGACCGGACGTGTAAGAAACCACATTTGGCTATACGTCTAAATTGTAGTGTAGATATGACGACGCAACAATTCAAATTCTAACGGCTCTTACCAAAAAATAGCACAATGACTACAATGACTGTGATAGTCTTAGGCATTTCGTCTGGTGTTGACCTTTGCTAATGTGAGTTTTATTTTATAAAAACCTGGAAACACTGGAACATCGCGAACGTTAAGCAATTCCTCCAGTTTTTGGTCACGTGACATTAACGGCTAAATAATAAATGAAAAATCACAAATAGTCAGAAATATTTGGTCTGGGAACCAGACTATAATAATCGAACACTACATTAAACAAAAACGACTTAGCGCGCATGCGGGGGCGAGTAGCTATTAGAGCTATGCTTGG
Organism: Crossaster papposus; assembly: GCA_037893245.1. Taxonomy (NCBI): domain Eukaryota; kingdom Metazoa; phylum Echinodermata; class Asteroidea; order Velatida; family Solasteridae; genus Crossaster; species Crossaster papposus. The sequence continues at coordinate 3,164,949 of JBAIAA010000352.1, read as the reverse complement.
AATGTCCTCGGAATTTTCCGGGTTCACGTGACGCTTGCGCCAAGACCAAGTTATGGAAGAAAAGTCCAAGAATCTGGCGATAATTAAGGGCGCCCTCAATAAGCCCAGATAATACGGACGGCGCGCCGCGGAACAAATGAACGGGCTAGCTTGGTCTTGACCAAGACTAATGGCTGTGCAGTGTCCGGGGCAAGTTGCACCGGTGTGCTGTTTCTGTTCACCAAGACGGCAACGTATTCAAGGCAGGACTTCATTCCACCCATTCACACCCAGCGCATCCCGGAGCAGGACTTGCAGTCGAGGTTAAAGCCGTAGTCAAGACCAAGGCCAAGGATGACGTCTTCAAGTCAGCAGGTGCTATTGTGGAGGACGTAATTGGCACCCTAATCGCACCTGAAGCACCCGCTGCAAGCTGCCCCAATCCGTCCTACCTAGCCCGAGCTGCAAACCGTCACCGCCAGAGTCAGCGCCCTGCAGAGCCTCGTGACATTGACTTTGTCTTGGACGAAAATTTCCTCCCGGAAGATTTCCTCCAGAAAGACAGTCGCCTCGACGGTGCCCGTCACGTGATGTTTTGCACTTCGGAGCAGCTTAGTGTGCTGGATGGCGCCATGACCTGGTACATAGACGGGGCCTTCAATTTGGTGAAGCAGCCGTTCGTGCAACTGTTTTCCGTCCACGCCTTTGTCAAGGGGGAAACCGGCGGACTGAAGCAGGTGCCACTAGCTTTCGTGTTGATGTCCCGGCGAAGGAAGCAAGATTACCGGAAAGTCCTCAAGGCCCTGCGAAAGAAGTTACCATCCCGTGCTGCCAACGTTCGTGAGGTGGTAGTCGACTTCGAAGTTGGGATGTGGGCCGCTCTCCGAACCGTTTTTCCTGACATTTCTGTGAAGGGCTGCCTGTTTCATTGGACACAGGCAGTCTGGAGGAAGTGTCAGGCACTCGGTTTGGCAGTGGCCTATGTTTCCAATGACGGAGTACGAGACTTCATCGGCCAGCTCATGTCACTACCATTCCTACCTCATGAGCACATCCAACCAGCCTTTGAAGAGCTCAACATCCGGGCAGCAGGGCAACCAATCATCAAGGACCTCTGCAGTTACATCAGGACAACGTGGCTGGAGAGCACCACCTGGCATCCCAGTGACTGGTCCGTGTTTATGCGGAGCATCCGCACAAACAACGATGTGGAAGGGTGGCATCGGCGACTTAACGGACGGGCAGGTCGTCACACCGTCCAATTGTACAATGTGGTGAGGCTGCTACACACAGAGTCCAGATTTGTCACCGTGCAGCTGAAGCTGGTGAAGGAGTCCAGGCTGTGCCGAAACCAACGCAATATGTATCGGCAGATACAAGGCAAGGTGTTTCGGCTTTGGGACGAGTACGAAGCCCGACGTCTGACCACATCCAACCTACTGGCAGCCTGCAAACATCTCACCGGGCCATGTTTGTAAGGAGGCACACAAACAAACCAAACGGTCCTTTTCAGGACCATGCCTGTAAGAGGCACACCATAAACCAAACGGTCCTTTTCAGGACCAACAAAACTACAAAAGAGATAAATATCGTGCCATGTACCAAAAAAATAATAATAATAATAAAGGAAGAAAAAATAAAGGAAGTTTGAAGATTGTTCTGATATTTAATATGAAATCAAATAATTAATAAATAATTAATGGGAGAAAATAATTATATAAATTAATAATAATACAAAAGAAGCAATAAAAAAGGGAAACAATTAAAATAATGGGAAAACATAATAGGTTTTGACAACTATGAAGATTTTTATTATTATTTTATTTAATATAAAAATCACATACAATATTTTGTTTAATAAATATTAAATAGAGGGCACCTTCCTTATCCTGGTTTTTGAAAGGGGATACGTCGATAAGGGGAAACAATTCAAATGAAAACAGTGCTCAAGATCTTGTTATATCCTTGCGACTCGCCTCGTGAATACGAGGAAATTACAAACTCAATTTACTTGTTTTATGTCACAATAATCATGTAACGGGAATAAATGGTACACTGACAAGATTTAATGAAGAGATAACGATGTTATTTAATTTGTAGCCAACCATTCAAAACAAAACAAAACTAACTTCACTTTTGAACGTGGGTCGTCACTATGAGCCTCCATATCTAGCTCACCGCGGTTGTGCTTACACTCTCAGAAGACGGAGGAAAGGAATGCAATTTACCAGCGCAAGCAAACATCAAGCGCGCGCGCGCAGGGTCAGCTGTGACGCCCTAAGCTAGTACAAAATTCGCGACAAACAAATTCACGACTTGCATGCATGTCGTGAATAAAAAGTCGTGAAAAAATTGTGTGATGTCGTAAATGCAATATGTGATGCCGTAAATGCAATATGTGATGTCGTAAATAAGTATGTGATGTCGTACATAACAGTTTGTGATGTCGTAAATTTAATATGTGATGTCGTAAATAGAAAATTGTGATGTCGTAAACAAATATGTGATGTCGTTAAAAAACATATGTGATGTCGTAAAAAAATATGTGATGTCGTAAACAAAACATATGTGATGTCGTAAACAAAAGTGTGATGTCGTAAAACAAATGTGTGATGTCGTAAAAAAATATGTGATGTCGTAAAAAAAATTAGGTGATGTCGTAAAACAGTATGTGATGTCGTAAATGAAATTCGCGTCTTTGATGTCCCTTCAGGGCCACCATAGTATGACGATTGACCGACAATCCACGATCGAAAAAATAGTGTACAGAACCTATGGGGGGGGGGGGGGCCTTCCGATAAAGGTACAAACAAAAGAAGGACAATAGGGTTCCACGATGGAAGGGGTTTACGCACATGGACAATTGTGGCTGTAAGGTACGGTGTAGGGGTTATGGGTGGGTGGGGGGGGGGGGGGGGGGGGGGGGCTTTACAATTTCCCGGAAATTTGCCAGATGTCGATAACTATCTTCCACTTTTATCAAACCCACTGTGGGCTTGGCCATTAATAATACGCAGCCGGCTTGAACAAATTAACGATAATTTATTTTCGACAGAGATTGGCTGTAGATTCTACAGAGCATCTGCCGAATTCTCACGAAATTACGGTCACCCAGTATCAGCCAAGAAGATAATAATGTCGGGTTGCTGTTTTTCCCCCAAATTCGCAACCTTAGTTTTATTTAATTTCCATTTTTATTTTAAAGCACCGTGTTCGCAATGGTTTAGCATGTGGTAGTAAATGGGAGTGTCTATAAGTATGGATTATGGGTTTCACCTAATACGAAAGCGTAGTGCCCAAAAGAGCTATTGTGTGTGTGATTTCAGATGTACAAACTATGGCTAAACATGAAGAATGAGTTCAACATTATATTTAACACAGGTACAGTTGTATCTCTAAATGAAAAAAAGATATATTAAATTATTTATAGAAATCCCTTATTTTGTTGAGATATCTTTAATTTGTTAGATATATCTCTAATTATTTTAGAGATAGGCCTATCTCTAAATAACTCGAATTATTCAGAAATATTTTACTTATTTGAAAATAAATAATGATTGTAGGCATCCAGCAAAATGATTACGCTAGATATTCTGTTATTGTTCCGAAAAATTGAACCCATAAAGAACCACTACTGCCCGACCAAGCAAGGAAAACGAACGCCGTTTTTCATGCTTTTCTCAGCATCCATGATTGTAAAACTTCGGACAGGTCAGTTAAACGATATTCGCTATAAAATTCAGCCCCCAAAATCCACCCATTTATGACAATTCAAGCAATTACCAATGGTGTATCTAGTTAACTTAAAAAATGCTGGTCTCAGGTGTTATAAAATTATGATCATTAACTGTGAGCACGGGACTGATAGTTTGATCCAATCAGAGGACGAGATCTTACAGTGACGCCATAGTGCGCATGACCAATGGCGAAAACCACCCAGGCAAGCTACTATACTGGTTTAAGCATGGAGGCGATACCGCTGTATACTATAAAGACCAAGCCCTTAGAATTGTTTTCAGTTGGTACGAGAAGTCTTGAGGAATTTAGGCCGGGAATCAGTTCGCAACTCGCCGTGGTATACGATGAGGGTCACCATACTTCTCCTGCTGGCAACAGTCGTCGCCGTTGTGACTGCGACAAAGCGATACGATGGGTAGGAACCTCTATAATTACGAAACATTTTATGTGGCAGAGGGAACCTCTCCCCCCTTTTGGTGTTGGCCATTGTGTTCCCAAAATTTCAGGAATTCAGGAATTTCAGGAATTTAATGGCAGGGTGTTAGGTAACAACAGTGTGGAGTGTGTTTTTAGTATAATATCAAGAGTGGGTACCGGATTCCCCTCTGCCACACATCGTGCTGATGGGATAGGTGGTACGATCAATATTTGATTCTTTACATTAACGAACCATTAACCAACCAATTTAGGAAAAACAAACCCGAAAAGCAATCGTAAATATAATGCACAAAGGCTGTAGGGACATGGTGAAAATAATTATTTTCTCTCACTTCAGCTAACTCGTACGTACGACTTATATGTAGCATTGGAGTAGCTCCACGGTCGCCCTACCGAATGAGGTGCGCGCGGCGTAGGCCTACTTATGTCGTACGTACACATAAGTCTGACATTTAAGTAGTACGTACGGCATAAGTCTGACATTTAACTCGAACGTACGGCATATAACTCGTATACGTACGACATATAACTCGTACGTACGACATATAAGTCGTACGTACGAGTTAGCTGAAGTGAGAGAAAATAATTATTTTCACCATGTCCCTTAGACAGCTTCGTAGAAAGTCAAGTTTTGTCGAATTGAACAAGATTTGCAGTTCAAAATACGTTAGAAAAATTCGACTGTACACATATTTAACATTGTGATCAGGGGAGGATCTAGCTTTGAGCAGGGGGGGGGGGGGGGTGATATTTGAGTGGTGGCTTGCTAGGGGTCCGAAGGGGAACTCCCCCCTCCCCCCTCCCCTCCTCTGATATTTCAATCTACAGTGCTTGGTCCTGCATTGTAAGGTAATGTGGGATAGACTACTACGGGGGCAGTATACGTCGCATTTGTCTTGACATCACAATGGCACAATTCAATGTGACATAAGTGCCATTTTCGTACATCAACAAAATCTCGACATGAAAGGTTCAGCTTGATGTGACTGCAATAATTAAATTTTAATCAGCATTATTGACTAAAAACGTCTTCGAAACAAAATTGTCGCTAATACAGTATGCTAGTATATACTAGGACCTATTACTAGGCTGGATTTAACATTTCACAACACAATTTGCAAGCACCATTCTAACTAATCGCTTAGTTACGACATGTCTGCATGCAGAGCAGCTGAGAATGTTCTGCCTCGAATACTTCTGGGTACCATCTGGGCCCAATTTCTTAGCTCTGCTTACCGTTTAATAGCGAAAAATCTCTGCTTACTGTAGCAGAAAATTCCGTGCTTACGGTAAGCGTATCATCACGCGTTAGCCGAATTTTGGCTTCTGCGCATGTGTACATCCCGTAACTAAGGGTTCTGTGCTTACAGGGTTAGCACATAATTTGTATGCACGCGCAGTAGCACAAATTGATGATTGCAAGCGCGGAAATCTATGGTTTAGCAGAGTCAAGAAATTGGCGGGGCCCTGATTGTGTTAAAACAGCGATGTTCGTGCTCGTCAGTAATTGGTATGCGCCAGATCAGTGCATCCTTTCTTTCCCCTTAGGCCAAATAAAAACAAAAACATGTTTAGCGTCACCGCCCGATTCCTTTTTGGGGGCCGCCTCTTTTTCTTTTTTTCTTTTTTTGAAAAAAATGATACATTTTATCATTTTTTTATTTTTATATTTTTTATTTATAAACATTACGTCATACGTACTGTACCCACTGACCTCTACACCTGGACATTCCATTGGCTCACAGAAGTGACGTCTTGGGTCCGCCATGTTGCACTTCTCGTTCGCGCCGACTTGGGCAGAATATGGGCAATGATCCGTCCGCGTATATTTTTATTACACCGCAGCGAAGGGTTCACTCTATATTACGGCCTTGTAACAAGACTACGAATACGTTCAGTAGGCTGGCACTAGTTGCAGCGCTGAGGGCGCAAGACGCGCGATATTATCATATTACACGTACATTTTTAGTATTTATTATTTATTCGGCCATGAAACCACAACAAATACAAAGACAGTGTACACAAAAACAAATGAAAAAACCAAAACATGCTGAACAGGGTAATAAGGTAAAAGAAAGTAATTACACTAGGGCAAAATAAACATTTGAAACAAGTTGAGTGAGGAAGGAACAAGTTTCGAAGGGACACTATGGGATTCCTCTCCGCCATCGACAGCCAATTCATTATACATGTACTTACTATAACTATTATTATAGTGATAGTCGAGCACGAGTCGAGCAATAATTTTACCTGATGAGTAGTCCGAGTAACTTGGACCCTACAATCGCTTTTTTTAACATTTGGACATAGTTTCGCGATGTGAAACTATGTCCAAATGTTTTTAAAAGCGATTGGAGGGTCCAAGTTACTCAGACTACCGTACTACTCCATTATTAGTACTTTAAACACCCCCACTATATTTTCCCAAATATTACAGCTCATTAACCACCAACAAGGGAAATTCTGATGAGAAATCATAATTTTAGGGTGGATTTTTGTTTTACTTCTTCGGAAAACTTAGATTTGTTTAGAGGAGATCCATAGGAATAGGGTTTGCGAAACTTTCTCAATTCATCGTGCTCGACTCAGTTCAGCAATGGGCGTAGTTCAGCCATGGGGCAAGGAAAACGAATTCCGACCACGGAGCTAACTCAGCTAGCTTTGTACAATGTACATGTGTACAACCCCGCGCGCTGTGTACACTATGGTGTACTATAAAGGCCACTAAAGCGGCGCGATGTGTCTTGTCTAGCGGCGCGGTGTGTCTTGTATGGTGTACTATTAAGGTCACTAAAACGGCGCGGTGTGTCGTGGCTAGCGGCGCGGTGTGTCGTGGCTAGCGGCGCGATGTGTCTTGGCTAACGGCGCGGTGTGTCGTGGCTAGCGGCGCGGTGTGTCTTGGCTAGCGGCGTGGTGTGTCGTGGCTAGCGGCGCGGTGTGTCGTGGCTAGCGGCGCGATGTGTCTTCGCTAGCGGCGCGGTGTGTCTTGGCTAGCGGCGCGGTGTGTCGTGGCTAGCGGCGCGGTGTGTCGTGGCTAGCGGCGCGATGTGTCTCGGCTAGCGGCGCGGTGTGTCGTGGCTAGCGGCGCGGTGTGTCTTGGCTAGCGGCGCGGTGTGTCGTGGCTAGCGGCGCGGTGTGTCGTGGCTAGCGGCGCGGTGTGTCTTGTCTAGCGGCGCGGTGTGTCTTGACTAGCGGCGCGGTGTGTCGTGGCTAGCGGCGCGGTGTGTCGTGGCTAGCGGCGCGGTGTGTCTTGTCTAGCGGCGCGGTGTGTCTTGACTAGCGGCGCGGTGTGTCGTGGCTAGCGGCGCGGTGTGTCGTGGCTAGCGGCGCGGTGTGTCGTGGCTAGCGGCGCGGTGTGTCTTGTCTAGCGGCGCGGTGTGTCTTGACTAGCGGCGCGGTGTGTCGTGGCTAGCGGCGCGGTGTGTCTTGTCTAGCGGCGCGGTGTGTCTTGACTAGCGGCGCGGTGTGTCGTGGCTAGCGGCGCGGTGTGTCGTGGCTAGTGGCGCGGTGTGTCTTGTCTAGCGGCGCGGTGTGTCTTGACTAGCGGCGCGGTGTGTCGTGGCTAGCGGCGCGGTGTGTCTTGGCTAGCGGCGCGGTGTGTCTTGGCTAGCGGCGCGGTGTGTCGTGGCTAGCGGCGCGGTGTGTCGTGGCTAGCGGCGCGGCGTGTCTTGGCTAGGCGGCGCGGTGTGTAGCGGCTAGCGGCGCGGTGTGTCTTGTCTAGCGGCGCGGTGTGTTTTGGCTAGCGGCGCGGTGTGTAGCGGCACGAGTGGATGATGGAGGGGAAGCTTTTGGTATCAAGGGGCTTGCCCTTAAAATTGTGACGTCATGTCGAACTCGAGAATAAATATGTAGTGTTTTGGCAGTTGGAATATTCAAAGTGAAGGGACTTTTCTTTAATTCAATTATACCCGTTGTTTAATACATTGCCCTTTTTATGCCTTTCCTCTGCCCTACTGTGTTACCCAGTACCCCTCTGAGCCAGTGGTAGGCTCCAAAATGTTCGCGCTTTTTTTTAGGTTTCATTTCTTTTATTTATCCTTGGGTATTGAATTTCAGAGAGGGTATTGTTACGGCAGTCGACCATGTGGTTCCAATGTGGTTCCCATCTGGTTCAGTGCAACCAGACTATCGGTTGATAGTCTTGCTCCACGAGCCAAAGATCCTGATGATTAATTTCAAGTCAGGGAGCCACACTGTTGACTGCGGTAACGATACCGATTACGTTTCAAATGTTATTGAAATATCATTTCAAGGAAGGGACGAAGAACCACTGGGTTGAATTAGTTGCAAGACTGAGCCACAGATCCTGACATTGGATAGGCCTACTGCCAGGTCGAGGAACTAGATGGTCGACTTCTCATAGTCAGCGTTCGAATTTCCCAAACAGCTTTAGGGAACAGGCCTTATACCTAGCGTTACCTGGACAGATTCACCAGAATAAACCTTATCGACATTCTCAATGCATCATTGGATTGGATCCAAACATGCCATGAATTGTATGCATAAATCCATGGTGGAAGTGAACCAATAAAACATCAATTTATAATTTTCTTCAGAAATGTTCTTAAGAAAATACCTGCTCATCAAATCAGAGATGGATGCAAAGTATACCACAAACATTTTAAATATAAAAGAAATGTTAGACTTGGCCTACATGACGTACGCCCTTCATAATTAAGTTTTCAAGGACAACCAATAGAAGCATGAACAGGATTCCTGAAGCCTTCATTGAACTTGAAGGCATGAGTGTGGATTGTTTTCATTCATTCATTTTTTTTATTTTACCACCGTTATCTCATGAAGAAAAGGCCATTAGAACATGCATGTTCAATGCACATGCATGTTCTAATATTAATTACACAAGAAAATGTGGAAACACCACAGAACAAAAAAATATGTATACATAATATGTAATGTATTAACGCAATAATGTGGTATACGTATAGGGCTAGGCCCTAGCCTAGGCTATACATTTATACATTCTTTTTTTATGGGTTTTTCTCTTTGTATAATTGATTTCTCAACAACCGCACTAATTTTGACTACTCTTCCATATTTTTATCACTAGTGTTTGCACATACAGCTATACTAATCTAGTAGATATTTTTCGGTAGGCAGGTTTCAAAGTTTACTGCAACATACGCGTCCACACACACAAAAAGAGCGACCTCTTGTAATTATTTCCCCCAAAGCGCGAACATTTTGGATCCTACCACTGGATCAGAGAAGTACTGGGTAACACAGGTAAGTACTGGGGAAATGTATTAAACAACAGCCTTTGGGGGGTACGGGTATAGTTGAATTAAAGAAAGGCCACCTCACTTTAAATATTCCTACGGCCAAAACACTACATATTTATTCTCGAGGTCGACATGACGTCACAATTTTAAGGGCAAGCCCCTCGATACCAAAAGTTTCCCCTCCATTATCCACTCGCGCCGCTAAACAACGCGCCGCAAGACAAGACACACCGCGCCGCTAGCCAAGGCACACCGCGCCACTAGCCACGACACACCGCGCCGCCTAGCCAAGACACATCGCGCCGCTAGCCACGACACACCGCGCCGCTAGCCGAGACACATCGCGCCGCTAGCCACGACACACCGCGCCGCTAGCCGAGACACATCGCGCCGCTAGCCACGACACACCGCGCCGCTAGCCACGACACGCCGCGCCGCTAGCCACGACACACCGCGCCGCTAGACAAGACACACCGCGCCGCTAGCCACGACACACCGCGCCGCTAGCCACGACACACCGCGCCGCTAGCCACGACACACCGCGCAGCTAGACAAGACACACCGCGCCGTTTTAGTGACCTTAATAGTACACCATAGTACACTGTACTTCGTATTAAGTGAGTCTCCTTTCAAGAGTGGAATTGCCAGTGTTACGACAAGAAACCCTTCGCTGCGGTGTAAAAAAAATATACGCGATCCGTCCAGGTGTAGAGGTCAGTGTTCTGTTCACGTCCACGCGCTAGTCTTTCAGAAAGCGTAGAGCACATGCAGTATAAGGCGGTCGTCGCCGTTATTTATGTAAATATGTACGTCCTTTGACGCCCGCACACCCCAGCGCACCGACACGCAGTACATGTACATGGAATTGGGGGCCGGGCTTTCTCTTCCCGACAATGAGCTAATCACGTTTCAACTTGTACGCTCAGGTCAAAGTTTTTTGTTTTTTTTAGACAGTCGTGCAAGTTTTTATATAATTGTAAAATTAAAGGGGCACTATGTCCTGTACGTGTATCGAACATTAAACGGAAATGACATCGTGTCCGATGTAAACAACCTGGGTTTTTTTCTTCGTCTTTTCTCAGGAACGGTAAGACATTAGGTTGGTTTCCTTTCAATCATGTTAGAAAAAAGAAAAAGTAAACAATCCAAAACATAATATTGTTTGGGATTTCAGGAAATATTTTCCCTTTAAGTTTAAATTTATCATATTGGCATTCACAATATACACTTACAGGAGAAAACTCAAAGTTCAAGCAAATAAACAGCCCAGTCCTACAACAAATGAATTGTTATAGCTCCGAAACGGCACGATTCCTATGGTGTCAAACATCTCTATTAACTTGACTTGTAGCTGTACTAATAAAAAAGTAAATACTAAATTAGTCTAATGAAATTAAAAAAACCTAATCAACAATCAATAGTAAGGAAAAGTTTAAGTATATATGTCCAATTACAAGTAACCCTATGATGTAAAATCATATAAATCGTCAACTTGGAAAGTTGAAAGCTACATGGTTAAACACATAATTTTCATCAAATTCAATCGTTTTGAATAATCCTTTCACAATTACAACAGTTTAAATTAATTAAGCCGATTTATTCAAGGTGACATCCAAGCAACTCAAATTGCAGATTAACCCAGATATGCCATCCAGTAGGCTCGATGCGCAATGCAGTCACCACCACGCTCTTATCAAACATATTGGTGACAGAGTTGACGTCATCAGCGTTACCCGTGAACACCTACAACAACAAAAGCAAAGAAAAAACACGTTTCCTAAGGGAGACACTTAGTCGGAATTAATTCAGAAAAAAACCTCGTGCATAGATGTATCAGCAGGCTTTGTCAACCTGGTGGACGGGGTGGGGTTGAAAAGGGGGGCATAAGAATCACGGACATACCACTTGTCTTCTAGAATTGCGTTATTTTGCAAAACTATTGCGTTATTTCGCAACACTATTGTGTTATTTCGCAATAGTATATTTCGCAAAACTATTGCGTTATTTCGCAATAGTATATTTCGCAAAACTATTGCGTTATTTCGCAAAACTATTGCGTTATTTCGCAAAAATGTTGCGTTGTTTCGCAATAGTATTGCTTTATTTCGCAATAAATATATGTTTACTGTTAAAACCTGGCACGATCGGGCTTCCGTAGCAAGGAGCACAAACAGGAAAGAACCGTAGGTTGCGTTACCTTGACGTTCCCGTTTTCATCCGTCACGTGTTCATATTCCGACGTGGCTTGCTTTTTATAGGCAACTTTATATTGTGTCACATATCTAGTGGTAGCGGCAGATACACGCATCCAGCCCTTTGTGATGACACCGGACACCACTGTCCTTTCAGCCAGATTCACCTCGATCCAGGAATTTGTGTCAGTGCTAAATATGCATAAAAAGTGAAGGGAGATGAGAAATAATGACAAACAAACGAGCCTTGACCAAGGCCATCGTCGTTTATTTGGCCGAAGTCCACCCGCGAGCGATATTTTTTTCTGCAGGTAGGTTGGTACATAGTGTACATTTATTAGCCAATCAGAACACAGATGATGTTGACGTCATCGATGATGTTAGAGTTGTCTGGATTAGGGGTTAGGGGTTAGGGTTAGGGTTAGGGTTAGGGTTAGGGTTAGGGTTAGGGTTATAGGTTAGGGTTAGGGGTTAGGGTTAGGGTTAGGGGTTAGGGTTGTCCCAGACAACTCTAACATCATCGATGACGTCAACACCATCTGTGTTCTGATTGGCTAATGTACCAACCTACCTGCAGAAAAAATATCGCCACCCGCGAGCTGCAGTAGTTTAGCATGCACGCGCACAGTGCAAAAATACATTGCGAACAGCGACCTCACGCGGCCACTATAAACAAAAACTTGGGCTGCCCCAGTTGCAATGATTATTTCGCGTGGCCGCGTGAGGTCGCTGTTCGCGATGTATTTTTGCCACACTGTGCATGCTAAACTATCAAACTGCAATGAGCGGATGGATTTTGGCCAAATAAACGACGCTGGCCTTGGCCAAGGCTACAAACAAACCCGCTTTTATCAGGAGAGGGATTGGCAAAAATGAGGACGATTCAACCACCGAAGCCTCTTCAAGACTTGTAATATTGATGATTCAATACACTTCATTATTTTAATGTTACTGCAAGATTTTTTGAGGTTTAGGCCATGTTCGAATTGTTGGCTTTGGCTGTGACCTCGGCCGTTGCTATGCTGTTGCTATGAGCGGCCATTGTTCGCTTTTAGCAACAGCAAAGCAACGGCCGAAGTCACAGCCAAAGCCAACAATACGGACACGGCCTTACTGTCTGTGCTAGTATGACGACCGAAAAAATATTCCCATTTGAAATTTGTTGGTATGTATTGGTATGTTGGTAATATATGTTTCCGTTCATTTAAGGAATTATTACTAAATAATTTATTTCAAACCGTATAACGCCTGGTCATTATGTTATGAATTAGCATTGTGACGATGTTAAAATTGCTATTTTGCACTTATGGCCGACTCTTTTAGTGCCGATTGTTCAGCGGCATCAGTTCCCGTTGATACCTACCTTAGTGGTACCCATGAACTGTCATGGTTCAGTCGTCCATTACTGGCATGACGCGAGGACGACACATAACTGGACGCACTGATGCTACCATCGGGGATTGTCTCGTCCTCCATACCAAGAGGCCCTGGATTCAGACACTCAGCTGTTGCTGTCAGAAGAAAAACAAATAAACAATATCTATGTATAGGCCTACATGTATGGTGGATCAAGGGGGTTGGGGTCCGTTTAGTCAAGGTTTCTAAATTTATTCTCAAACTGCCTTAACCCGTTCGCGCCGGGTTTATTCTCAAGTTACCGAGACCACTGGCGAGATTATTTTGTATCAACAAATGTTTTTTTGTATTCAGTAAAATATTTCTGTTTTGATAATGCAACTACTATACAAGATGCCAACACTTAGTTTATTAGCACCGTTATTTACATGTTTTTGCCAACATTCTGTCGCCTAGGTCATTTCTTCTTTCTGAGTCAGGGCGTGGCATTACGTCAACCGCTACCCGCTATAAAATCCGACGCGTGTGTATACGTCATCCCTGGAACTACACACAGGGCCGAGGATACATGTACGCGGTATTACATACAAATATTTGCAAGCCGAGCTGAAAAGTACCCTTTCAAGAATTTCAAAGGATACTACTAAGGAACAACAGTTGAACATTTGTAATGTCACGAAATAAGTGGACGCAGCTGATAATCCTCGGCTGTATGACTTAAATGGAGACAATGGAACTAGGGTGTTGAATAGGCCTTATCATTGATACTACGATATAGCGTATATACACGTCAACCGCGTCAACGAAGCATGCTTGGCAACGTCGACTTATATTCACGTCCACCGTTGTGTATGGCATACATGTCCGTCGTGTACACCCGTCCTCCGCAGCGCTAGCGGTAACTTTTGGCGTAAATTCACGTCAACCGCAACAACAAAGGAAATGTGTCTGACGGATTAACGCGTCATCCGTGGATAGTAAACGATTTTGTTCGGGCCTTGCTCAGGACGTGTCTATTCGTCATTCGTTTTGAATCTCGGTAAAATTTAGCAGATATATACGTCATCCGGCGCAAACTGGTTAAAATGCATGCTGATAAAATAATTGTTGATTAAAAACAATTTCAAGGGGATTCTCCAGACGAATCGGAGGAGAGGGGGAGAGGGGGGGGGGGGGAGGGAAGGAGCATGGGGGGGGGGGGGGGGGGGTCGTCGACATACGACGACGCTCATGCAGCGTCGCCGTCGACGGCGATCTTCTGAATACCATTATATTCTTGTGTAGAACCAGTTTCGGGGTCCTTTTTTGCGACTTAAAAAACTCGAGTGGTTTGAGTATAGTCGTGATTCTAGCCGAAAGGTGCTTAGGTTCGCCTTTTGCGGGCGTGTAAGAAACCACGTGCATTGGTGCTGTGTGTAATTTATGTGACATACACAACGTGTCGTACATTGAATGAAAACGACAGGAAGAACGTATACTCCGTCGTGTTAGGTGGAAACAACCGTTTTCTTTCTTTTCTAGTGAACGGTAAGACATAATAAGGTTGGTTTCCTTTCAACCAGAATTCGTCAACGTTTTCACGAAGAGACAAATTGAGCCTTTCACGGTCTGAACAAACTTTCGAGAAAATCGCTTGTAAAGTTCGTCCTTTTTTCGTTTGGCAGTTTGAAACATAAATATCCATAGAATATACAAGATTAAGGTATCATGGGAAAGAAGAGATTTCAATCTTCTTAAATATAGCAAACGTTAAGAAAAATAGGTGATTAGTTTTGCAGAATTAATAAATTAATAGAATTGTCTCTTCGTGAAAACGAAAAAATGATACATTAGCAAATTCGCCCGTGGCTGTGAGAGTCAGAATGTATACATTTTCCCATTGCGCCGCCAATTTGTCTCTTCGTGAAAACGCTAAAAGCCATTACGCGCCCAATTCGCCCAATATGCCTCTTCGTGAAAACGCTAAAGTCACTACGCGCACCAAAGTGCACGTTGAAGTCAACGCTATTTCGAATTTGCCTCTTCGTGAAAACGCAAAAGGGCACTTGAGGACCAATTCGCCGATTCTGTAATTAGGTTAATTAGGATTGTAATGATTGTTTGGATGTATAACTTCACCAGGTTGTAGAAATTGCAATATTTAATCGTTTTCATCAACACAAATTATTTCGATAAATAGACGATTTTTCATGAAGTTCGCCTCTTCGTGAAAACGGTGACGAGATGTTTGAAATAGAATAAGTAAACAATCCAAAACATACAATTTTTGAGGAATGTCAGGACCTAGTGTCTTTTTAAGCGTGGTCACAATGCTGCAAGTTTCCATAAATAGTGAAATGCCTGTCATGTGGGTTAAATAACGTCCTACTGATCAATAATGTACATTACTTAAATGTATCTTTTCTACTGATTCATGGCTTTAGAGGATTTTGTTTAGCACGAGTTAATTAAACAACATGAATTATTAAAAATCAGAAACAAGAAACAATTACAGAAAATCAAACATTTCGCTGTTAATATAGGTTTTTCCAGTTAATTTCGTATCATATTATTCAAATTCACCTCAAAAGTGGCTGATTTAAAGCGAATTAGCTCTCTCTTATTGTTCCCGTGGTTCGTAATAGATTTCAGATGTTCCAATTCGTTTTCATACCTGACATTTACATGTTTTAAGTTTAGTGCCGTAGTCTCGTGGTCTGGAGCATTGAATTTGGTATCTGTAGATAAAGTTGCGGGTTGTGGGTTCGAGTCCGGCCTGGGAATAAGGTACGTGTGCCCTTGCGGGCAAGGCTCTTTGTCACTCATTGCTTCTCTCCACCCAGGAGTATATAGGTACCTGTGAGGGCAGATATGGTTATCGTGGTTGATTTAGATGCTTTGCGAAAATGGCAGCATTGAGCTGTATACTCGATCCCCAGGGAGCTGAGATGGTTTTTGGAATGTTTTGTGGGCCCGATGTAATAATGTGACATCCTTCGTAATTTAGCTTCACAGCTGCCAGTAAGGATATTAGCCCCATCATTATTATTAACATTATTACAACAGTCTATGTGTTAAGTTATGTCGTTCGGTTTTAGTGGTCGTTCAATCAATTTAGCAGTCTGAATGGGTTTCTTGAATAAGATTCTTACTTTCGTTCTCATTTCCGCGCATTACATCACATTCTATAATTTGTTCATTTTTGAATCTTCTATATGTCCGTAAAGGAAAAAACATAAATGTTAACTATACATGTAGTTTTATATATATAGAACATGTGGTACACAATAATGTCCACGTATATAAATGCTAATGGCATGCAGCAATAAACGTTGGTGATCCTTGCATCAATGTTTATCGTGCACATAGTTTGGATATCTTCTCTTTTAAATCTGCATGGGCGGATCTAGCTTTTTATTGGGGGGGGGGGGGGGGGGGGGGGGGAGGGGGTTACAATTCAATTAACAAAATTGACTCAAATAAACGGCATGGGGTCCGGGGTCCGCCCAACACCGTGCCACTGTACTATTTTTCATAGTCGCTTTGCCGTAAAAAAAGCAATTACTCTTTCATCCTGACTTAAAACAATCTCATATTACATGTATTCCTAGTTCAAAGCAAGCCAAATAACATGGTAAGTGCCGCTTGAACCCTGGTTGAACCTGTGACCCAGATTTTTGCAAAGCAAAGTGCTGCCCCAAGAGTATCCCATTACATTGTGTACATAAAGGGGCCTTTGAGGTCTGGATTTTACCGCGAGACCTACCCAAGCAATCAATCGTGCTATTGTTGCCTTGCCCCATTCAACAACACCAGCTGGGATTGTATACATTGAGACACTATGGGGAAGTACTGTGTTGACATATAAATCCATAAAACCGAACATCATGGGAGTATTACACGAAATACAAGCGACTATGAAAAAAAGTACGGACGCAAGTATGTGTAAACACAAACCGGCCGTACAGCGCAAGGTTGGCCCGAAACATTTTGGATTTTAGTTGCTCTATGGTGCAATCTTTCTGGTCACTAGCACTTTTCTCTGAAATTACGTAATACATGTACATCGAAACTACCGACTTTTGGGAGTTTCGTTTTTTTTTTCTTCAATGAAATAAACTTTGCTCAGTGTGTTCTTTATTTCTAGCATACTTTTTCGCAATTCACTAAATTTTGGTGTGCACAAAAGCGATGGGAAAAGTGATCAGTTTGGTTATTGTGGCTGCGCTGTTAGCTGCTCACCATTATTCTGCTGTCAAATGTGTTAAACGGGCCGGAAAAAACCTATACATGTAATAATGAAGCGTAGTGGTAGTTAGAAGTAACGGCCTGTTACCTGGTGTTGTTGCCGGAGTCGTTTGACCAACTGCAGTCGTCGTGCGACTCGCAGTAGTCGCACGACAGTTGAAGTAAGCTCGAATTTCGTCGGACTCCTCGCTGAGAAAAAGCTCATCGAGGTAGTGGGGCACTCCCTGGCAGAATGACGAAACAGGGGTGCCCAGCCTACCGATACGTACAGCAGTGCATTCGCACGGATCGTAGCACGGTAGGATCCAACGGGGTGGGGTACCAGCTTGGGGGCTGTACTCGAAACCGATGTAACAGATTTGATGGCATGATGTCAGCACTGTAGTTTGGGTAAAAAGCAAAGAAATACAATTAAAAGAAACAATTTACAATTTTTTGATTCAATGAAATCCTTGTCCTATATACAAATTAGAAGTTGAAATTACAGTGGTATAGTCTTGTGGTATAGTCCACGGGCCAAAGTAACAGAATGCTAGGCCATTTTTGAGCGGGCAAAGTGTCATTTTCCAAATGGCAAACTATTTTCCAGGCAAACTTTAAAAGCATGATGCATTTATGCATATAATATTCATGCTCATTTTCTTAATGTAAGAATGAAAACTCACTCTCAAAGGAGTGAACAAAAATGAGTGAAAACCACTCCAAAAGAGTGTCACTCTCTTGAGGAGCCACAATGAAGAACAACTCTATAAAATAAAACAATAACAAAAGAGCTGTCTCTCATAAACAATTTTGTATATGTTACCTGCTCCAGAAAAAGGTGATATAAGTCGCGCTATGCATTTATGAGTAATGGCCTGATAAAGTTGAGAGGGTAAAGTTTGTTGGGTCAACATTTGATTTAGATTTTTTGTATAAAATGACATCTTTAATATCAAAATTTTTAGATTTAATTAACAAAAAAGCTAGATTTAGATAAATAAAGTAAAAGAACACCTTTTAGGAGTGCATGGTTTTAATGTTTTGTCTTAGTTTTGTTGTGTTTCGAAGCCTGTTTTCTCAGTTGTGTAATTAAAATCCATGGAAGATATTGATATGCAAAAACGTCATATCACCGGAACGGGAGGGGCTATGGAGCTGTACTATGTACCAAATGAAAGCTTACATCCTGGACCTTCCAACCAAGTACATAAGTCTATTTTCATTTTTTGCAACTTATTTATCACCTTAGTGGAGCGGGTCACATGTCTTCTCAAACAATAAACAATAAACATCTACGAACATTTTGGTTTGTAACCCTGGTTTTTTTTCCAAGGAAGAATTGTCATGCTAAGCAAAGTTTGGTGCTTACACATTTTATGAAATTGTCCCCAGATGTTAAGATGGTTTGGAATGGATAGAGCTTCATAATACCGACACTGGACAGTAAATACTTTGCTAAATACATTTTTAACTGCGGACAATCAGAATCTTGAATAAATTAGGTTGTTAAAGGTAGGATACACCATTGGTAACTGCTTAAATTATCCTGAATGGGTGGAGTTGTTTGTTTTTTATTTTTTTTGTTTTTTTTTTATTTGGGGGGGGTTGTATTTTGAAGTAAATATTGTTTAACTGGCGAAGTTTTACAATCTTGGATGGTGAGAAAAGCAAGAAAAATGGCGTTTTCAACCGGGGTGAGGCAGTGGTTCTTATGCTGTTCTTGTTTTCTTTTTCGCGAAACAATTACGGGATATCTAAGCACAATCCTTTTGCTGGATACCTACTATCATTATTTATTTTTAAATAAGTAAGATATTTTCTAATAATCTGCAAATGGTGTAGGCCTATCTAAGACAAACGCATTAGGTAAATTAAGTTAATTTTTTTTTCTTTTTTTTTTACACTAACTTAATTTGGTTGTCTCTGTCAATATTTTGTCCCACTTTGTTTGCCACAAAGTAAAAAAAGTACTCCGAAAGTACTTGACTACGGCACTGTACAAAATACTTAAATTTGTAATGCCAGGAAAATACTTTAGGCAGCACTTCGAATGGACTTTGTCTTGACTCAGCGAGATAGCTTTAGGATGCTGTACATTTTGTTTGTATATCAGAACAAACATCTTCGCAAATCATGAAAACGTCAACCTACCTGACAGTGCTGATGCCACCAGAATCCACGCTACTGCTCCGTTCATCGTCACAGATGCAATGACTGAGGATCCGTTAGTTGGATGGTATATCACCGAGTATACACAAACCACCTCAACTCGCACCGACAAGCTTACCAGACCGCGCTGAGCAGGATGACGCCCTAACCAGCCAATCGGGAACGGGCACGAGCTAGATCAATCTGTTTCCTCTTTCTCATTGGTACATGCTACCATGTAAGGGCGGGGTTTCACCAGTTTGCGCGCTGGAATTATGTTGACATTTACCGGGCTCAGGCGCGGGATTGATGTTTACGAACCTCGATCCGAGACGGGCTCATAGGCCAGAATAATGGGTATAGCACACCCTTATACCCCCAGCCTCGCTAGCTGCGAGTCTGTCGCTAACATATATTTCCGGCCTTGCTCGTGACGTGTTTATCCGTCATCCGTTTTAAATTCCGGATAAAAAAATAGGTGTATACACGGCATCCGACGCGAACTGGTTATTGTCTGAAAGCTGGTAACACAGTCAAATAATTTTGTTTGATTATTGTCAGACCGGATAAGTAACTGTGTGAGATATTGATGTTAATTCTAAACGGCTGTTCTACCAATTGTAAAACTCACAATGCGTGTTAATAGCTGGGATTGTTTTCCGAGACCGTATTTTTTAGATTTCATGGACATTTTGGAAATATAAATCAATATTGGTTTCCCGGATATTTTAATTAATACATTTTGTTTTCATTAAAATTCATCAACTCTTGCATTCAATTTCGTCCGGGAAAAAAATCACACATTTTTACCATTTTTACAAAAACAGTTTAGTCATTTTATCATTCAATTTCAAATTTTGCTCACTCTATTTTGGGGTGAATATTCGTCATTACATATTAAATTTGTCTAAGCTGTTGCCGAAAGGACGGACGGCGATCGCGAAAAAAACAAATATTACATAAGAATAACTGCTCGACGCCGGTTAAAAACAAACGCTGTTTTTCGTACTTTTCTCGGCATCCATGATTGTAAGACTTCAGACAGGTCAGTTAAACAATGTTTACCTTAAAATACAACCCCCCAAATATACCCATCGATGATAATTCAAGCAATTACTAATGGTGTATCCTACCTTTAAAACCCCTGTTAAATAAATTAGTCTGATTTGTGCTTGACTCGATAATAGTCCTGCAATCTCTCGTGACAGGTATCATTAATAATGCAATATTTGTAGGAATACATACAAAGGAACTGAGCTTTTAACTGTACCTGCTTTCTGCCTCCAGTTTGCTTTAAAAAATATTACAATGGAAAGTATGATGTGACCTTCTCCCACAAAACCAGACATAAGTGTTTTTTTGTTTAAGTCTGACATTGTTATGTCCATTTAGAATACACATCTTCAGCTTTCATTTGTTACCAAAACCACCTTTATACCATACATACTTCCAATTTTATTAGGATTTTATTTCGATTTGTTTGGGAGATAAATTACCACTTTTAGGACACAGTTTGCCTCAATAAATGCATGATTTTTGTACTTTCTCATCAATAAAGTTTATTTTGTTTAACCTAACTGAGGGTTAAAGTATACATATTAAATAATACAAAAAAAATTAAAATCGATGTCACCCCATTTCAAGCTGTATCTCAAAATAGCCTGTGCGACTTATGTCGGGTTTCGTAGGAGCGGGTCACAAATGTTGTTCCATAATTGTAATAGTCACTACAGCTCAGTACGAGAATGAATTATTTAAGAGCTTCTTTCAGTTCGTTATCCGTTCACCCTGCCAGAGTACGAGTAACCCTGGATCGTTGCATCTCTCAAGTACAGACAGTGGCATAACTATACGGGGCTAGGGGGCAAGTATCCCCCGCCTTGTCGGGGTAAAAACTTATTCTACTTACGACCTTCACATCCGGAATTTTGTTCCTATAGGTCTCCTTGTTCGATCACGTTTGTTTTCACATCGCTATACTTACGTGAGAATGAAAATGAAAACGACGTGAAGATTTATATAAGATATAAATCTTGAGCTTTTCCGACACCCACTGTACTTTTTAAGTGACCCTGACTGTTTTGGGAAAGTTGAAGCCATAATTTGTCATTTTGTTTGGAAGAGTTACGCTTTCGAATCATACCACTCACATCTCTGCCTTGTTCGGCAGGCGTTTTTTAATTTGGATGCGATTTACGGCAAAATTGCACACTTTCCTGTCTGAAATACACGCATTTACGTATTCGTTTATGTAACGCATTCAAATCACTCAACGTGTACGCGGAAACAAGACGACCAATGTAGCGATTAGTATCCCGAACCACCCGCTGATAATGAGGTCAGAGTCGCGCCTGTACGGAATGCTCGTGAATTGTTAGTGATGACTGTTTCGGATCATCAAGTGAACAATATTTACTAACCTAAGTTACATGTAATTTAATAGTCAAACTTGTCACAGAATTGTCAATTTATTCTGCCGTCTTTTGTCTTATATACACAAAAACGATAAGTGGTCGCCAACCATAAATTCGCAACAATAACAGCAATTTTTTCTGCTAATCGCAATCTTGAGTTTTTGCGCAAACTTATTGTACCCCTCCGGAGTTCATTTCCCTTTGAATAAAATCCATTCAAAGGGAATAGTACTCAGTAGGTAGGACAATAAGTTTGCGCAAAACTTAAGATTGCGTTCAACATTTCCACCCTTATCTTGAAATAGTTCATATTCTTTTTTTTAAATCTCTGTTTCTACCTTGCTTTTCAGCTTTTTAGCTGAAAGCTGGTAACACAGTAAAACAATCTCTTTTGATTATTATCAGACCGGAGAAGTAAAATAAAAGTGTGCTATTAATTCTTCCAAATAGGCACTTGGGAAGACAAATTAGCGTAAGTTTTTAGGTAATAAGGAGACAGTGGCACTTAGGGAGACATTTCAGTGTCTCTCTAAGTGTCTAGCTACCCTAAAAAACGATATTTGGGAGTTATTTTTGTCATAGAACGACAGATTTTGGTCTAAATAGCATAAATCTCGAAGATCTTAGAGAAAAGGGTTAGGGTAAACAAGTTAGGACTGTTTTAAGTTTGTGTACATATCTACGGGATTGTCTCCCCAAGTGCCTAAATCTCGAAGATCTTAGAGAAAAGGGTTAGGGTAAACAAGTTAGGACTGTTTTAAGTTTGTGTATACATCTCTATGGGATTGTCTCCCCAAGTGCCTATTTGGAGGTATGATAATAACAATCACAATGATCACCTTCGGGATACAAATTAGCGTAAGTTTGTAGGTAGTTGGGAGACATTGACACTTAGGGAGACATTTCAGTGTCTCCCTATAGTCTCCAGTACCTTTAAAAAAAAATTAAACAATTGGGTTTTTTTACAGTCTAGATTGATAGAGTGGGGTCCAAAATGCATGAAATTTCGTGGAAAAAGCTGTCTCCCGAGGGAGGTATCATTAATAATGCCGCATTAGTAGGAAAACGTACAAAGGAACCGAGCTAGTAACTGTACCTGCTTTCTGCCTCCAGTTTGCTAATTGGTTTTTCTTTTACAATGGAAAGTACATTTTGTTCCATAATCGTGATATTCACTGAAGCGCAGTATACGGAGAATGAATGATTTAAGAGCTTCTTTCAGTTCGTTATTTGTTCACCCTGCCAGAGTACGAGTAACCCTGGATCGTTGCATCTCTCAAGTGCAGACAGTGGTATAACTATACGGGGCTAGGGGGCGCGTGCCCCTACGCCTTGTCGGGGTAAAAACTTATTTTACTTACGACTTTTACATCCGGAATTTCATTCCTAGGTCTCCTTGTTCGATCACGTTTGTTTTCACATCGCTATGCCTACGTGAGAACGAAAACGAAAACGACGTAAAGATTTACCTACATATCCATTCAATGTATTCTAGGTTTTATTAAGGCTCATTTGGATCACTTTTTTAACAATTATTCTTATCAACTGTCATTTAAGATTTGTTTGTAAGTCTTTGCAAAAATAGTCTGGCACCATCTCTCATTCAACAGTTCACAATTTCTAAAGTACATTCAGGGAACACGACCAAAATGGCCACCCCGTGAATATTAAGGTACATTGGTCAAGAACCACTAAAAACATTCAAGTATATTTAAAAGTTTAAGTTTGAGAACATATATAGGCCCTATGTGAGTTATATTTTCTGAGCAGTGCACTATTATTCCCGTTAGCTAATACAAATATATACAAAGTTCCTTATAGCTAATACATATATATACAAAGTTCCTATTTGTTATTAGCATGTTTTGTTTTCCTCGATTTGTTTGAATTTTTTTATAATAATAATTTCATAGCATCTTATACGTTTTACCATTGAAACAACCGTGCTTCACCTGACTTTATTCTTAGTACTTGAAAGTTAACTCTACATCTGTTATTACCCTATGACTTTCGCACGATAAAGGGTTACATAGGCATGTTATGGTATAGTTCAGCTAATAATAATGCACACATCGTCGTTGATAAACTATGTGCACTTGTACTTATCGAGAAATAACCGCGATGTACAACGCGTACATGTAAACACGTGTAATTTTGCTCGGCAAAACGAAAACCGCTGTACGGTGGTCCCATAGGGACATCTATGTATACAATTTTGTTTTGTTTTTCTTTACAACCCGGGCAAATATTACGTCACGATTTTTTCAATGTCCTCTCTCCCCATTTAGGTACAAGGTTATAAGGGTCACTCCGAACGATGAGTTGGATCTAGAATGGCTTAAACATCTGGAGTATATATCATGGGTGAGACCAAAAATCAGAACTTTTTTTCTACATCCTCATCATCAGTTCTGATGGCAAAACCGCATAGAAACGGACCAATAATTGTATTTGAACTTGCGATAATTAAGCCTTTAAAGGGATCGTATACGTTTGGTAATTACTTCCAAAATGAATGGCAATAGAAAATTACTTGGTAAGAAGTACAGCAGCTTTGGATAGTATAATGCATTTTTAGAAACTTTTCACTTCGAAGTACTGCGGTTATGGAAAAAGATATCACTTGAAAAAGATATCTGAGAAGCGTTACCGCAGTGACGTTTCTCAGATCGTGTATTCCAATGCAGATTATTCTTCCTGCTTGGACATAACCGCTCCAGATTTTCGGCAATATCTCAAAATCGCTACCACCTTTTGAAATGAAATTTTTACAGGTTAGTTTTATGGTATATAACTATAACTATATAGGATTGAAACAAACAGTGGGTTCCAATTACCAAACGTATACGATCCCTTTAATCTTTTCCAGTTAATTTCTAGCGTCACTTTCAATATTTGTGTTAATGGGCATACAAACATTACGGTGTGTTTAATCACAAATTAGTAATTATTCGTCAGAGAAGACTGGTATTAATTTTTCATTACCTTCAGGTAATTGCTTTCATTTCGATCGGCAAGTCAAACAAAAATGAAGATTTTAGCCACTTTCAATTTAATAATAGCCGACTCGTGAATAAAGCTTAGTACAAAAAATAATCGCATTTCTTGTTCATCGTTGTCAAACATGCAGGTGGAGATCTGGAACTCCCTAAGGAGGTTCAACCACCCCGTGGACATTATGGTGTCGCCGAAGAACGAGGGTTCAGTCTTGGGCTTCCTAGCGGAGAGAGGGGTGGACTATACCGTCATGATCGACGATGTTCAGGCCAAGCTTGATCGCCAGACGCTGGGCCAGCCGGCTTTGGACGGCAAAATTGCCGCTCTGGGGGACTTCAAGTACGACGTGTACCATACTTATGCCCAGGTATACATCCCGTTTTTTGGACCCCTAAATATTGTTGTAAGGAAAGGTTGAACAATTCCTGTATAAATTCACATACCCTAAAAGTTGTCTACCCTTCGGCATCCAAGTTCTTTCCTCCAACCCCTCTTACCCTAACAATCCCCATCCAGTCAAACTCCAACACCAGGTTTTGTTGGAATCTGTTAGGATATGGATACTGGACCACTAAACTTATTGTCTTTTACACATACCTCCTAGAATCAACAGTTTGTGTGTACAGTTTGCCAGGGTGTTGGAATTTGGGTATGGTTCCTAAGCGTTGGTCACATCTTACGGTCATGAACGTAGTTGAACGTAGTATGATGTGACCGTAGTTGACGGTAGTAGACCCTAGTAGTCGTAGGTAAACGTAGTTAAACGTAGTTAAACGTAGTGAACCGTAGTTCTGAACGTACTTAGACCTTGAGAAAAACGGTCAACTACGGTCTACTACGGTCGAATGAACTACGTTTAACTACGTTCCACAACGTTGATGACCGCAAGACCACCGCTTTACATTATACCTTCAGAATCAGAGTTCAACAGTTTGTGTGTACAGTTTGCCGAGGTGTTTGAATTTGGTTATGGCTCCTAGTAAATTACACTAAAACAGCTTTCATTCCCATCCAATTTTCAAACGGATTTCAGATACAGCAGTGGATAGATGACATGGCGAACGAACACAGCTCTCTCGTGACCAAGTTTCGCATGGCAACTTCCTACGAAGGGCGCGAGATCAACGGTATCATTGTAAGACACGGATTTGTTTGTTACTTTTATATAATTTATACACTTCAATTGTTGAAACCTTCTCACCAATTTTGTGTGTATTTTCTTGTTTTACACTGAAGACAAAAACAAGGTGCAAAATCTCAGATATGCTCAACGTTTATTATAGTTTCGCCCTCACTTTCAGATTTCTAACGGTAATGACCCCGGTAAGCCCATCGTGTGGTTCGAAGGTGGAATTCACGCACGGGAGTGGATATCGCCCGCTACGGTCATGTTCATTTCCAAATCGGTAAGTTTAAAAGGCCGCATCGGAAACTCTTGTTTATAGGTGTACGCCTAGCTGGCACAATGTTGCACATGATTAATAATAATAATAATACAAGGCATTTATATGGCGCCTCACATCAACAACATAATTAAATACAATGAAATACAGAAAATGCAGTAAAACAAACAAATCATAAGCTGGAAAATAGGTGAGTTTTGAGTTGGCGCTTGAAGGTCGCAGTAGATGTCGCTTCCCTGATAGCACACGGCAGCTTGTTCCACAATTTAGGGGCAACAACACAGAATGAACTGTTCCTAGTCATCTTCCTTTTGGAGCGCGGAACAATCAGCCGATGACATCAGAAGAAGAGCGAAGCCCCCTGCTACCTCCAGGCCCCTCTGTATACATTTAGACGTACTGTCAGAAATGTAACTTGGAGATTGCCGTTGGAAGGATTTATAAACGAACAGGAGAATTTTGAAAGTGATTCTTTCATTGACGGGGAGCCAGTGAAGTGAGCACAGTAATTGAGCTGATGAGAATTGATCTCTAGCGCATGCAAACACAAGACGCGCAGCTTTGTTTTGAAGGCGCTGTACTCGTCTGAGGTCCACTTCCCTGGCTCCGTTAACAATGAGTTGGCATAATCAATGCGTGAAAGAACCAATGATCTGACAGCATTATGACAAGCATCCTTGGTGAGGAAACGGCGTATACGCCACAGAATGCGAATATAAAAATTAACACTTCTGCAGACTGTACTGATGTGTCAAGGATGAGTCAAGAGCAACCCCAAGATTTGGATGTATAGAGTATAGAGTATAGAGTTGGGTGTCATCAGCATAAACATGACAATTGACATTGTATTCTCTTATAATATCACCAACTGGATGAGTATACATGGTAAAGCACTGTGGTCCAATGTGGTCCAATGATGATTGCTAGCGCTGATAACTTTCCGCAGCTGAGTGGAAACTTTACGCGACCATTTTCGGTCTGGTAAGTTTACACCACTGTCGCGGTACGTTGACACGGTGAAGTTTACCGCGCTTTAGAAAGGTCGCGGTACCTTATGCCTGCGTCACACAGAGCTTTTTTAGCTTACGATAGATTTGCGATAGGCAATCGTACCTCTATCGTGTTGATCGTAAGTCAATCGTATGAATCGCAAGTCTCTCGTTAGCAATCGGATGTCCAACGTATGTCCATCATAACAATCGCAAGTATATCGCAACTTAATCGCAACTCTATCGTAACGCCAATCGTAACTCCATCGTGAGTAATCGTAAGTCCATCGTAACGCAATCGTAATACTAGCAACTCCATCTTATGAATCGCGAATAGCTTACGATTCACAGATTTTAGCCTCAAAATCGTGAGAAAAGCTACGATTGAGCTATCGTGGCTTATTTTGGTTATCGTGGGTATCGTAAGCTCTGTGTGACGCTAGCATAAACAAAACAAAGTCGAATGGGAACACGGCTAACTTTATTTCATTGTCAATAACCCTATAACGTCACCCAATACTACTTCAGTAAACTGTAGTATAGTACTATACTACTCTTAAAGCCCCTTTACACCGGATTGCGACCTTTATGCCTCCCTTGTGCTACCATAACATTTGCCTGGTCGCCGTTGGAGGCTTAAAGGTAGGATACACCAATTGCAGATATCAAAATATTTACTACCGAATTATTAAAAATATCTTACTCATTTGAAAGTAAATGTTGATTCTAGGCATCCAGCAAAAGGATTGCGTTAGATATCCTGTAATTATTCCGAAAAATATAATTTTATAATGAAAAATTCGCGATCGCCGGGCGGCGATCGCGAAAAAACAAAGATAACATAAGAATAACTGCTCGACGCCGGTTGAAAAAATCCGCTGTTTTTTGTGCTTTTCTCGGCATCCATGATTGTAAAACTTCGGACAGCTCAGTTAAACGATATTTACTATAAAATACAACCCCCCAAATCTACTCATTCATGATAATTCAAGCAATGACCAATGGTGTATACTACCTTTAAAGGAGGCAGAATGGTTCAAAGGTTCACAGATAATAAATGATGCGTCAAAAGACTCATTTAGGTGAGTCATTGATTTGTCCGTGTAGTGACACACTGTTGGACTTCAGCGAGTCACTTGACTCAATAGAGATGAGTCTCGTGACTCAGGCTGTAATATTATTATATAGGTATATTGACTCACTTTGTTGCATGTAACTGAGTCACGTGTAGTGACATACTGCCATATTTTAAATGAGTCAAATTACTCAGAATGCAGTACAGACGAGTCCTGTGACTAACCAAATGTCTTTTAACCGAGTCACCCATACTTTTATTCAACTCGATTCATTCTAGCATTAATTTAAAAAACAAAATAAAACACAAGAGTAAAACGAGCTGTAAAGTATAGTGTATGAAACAGGGCTCCCATAAAAATGCATGACTTTTCACGGGAGCTAGCTCCGGAGGCACAAGGCTCGCTGGAGCAGTTACATAAAAACATGATTTTTCTGGGTTTAGGCGACCATCATTGAGCGTCCTGGCCAAATTTTGTAGTCGTACAAAGGTGGCACAAAGGTCGCAGCCCTGTGTAAATGGCCGTGGCATGACTTCACTGGCCTATGCTAATTGAATAGTATTTTGTAGTGTTTTGTACTGTACCCCCAAATGAATGCCTACAACCGTTGCTTTGTCTTTTGTCTCAGCTCGTAGAAGACTACAACGCCGGCGCTCAACGCGTAGTCGACATTCTAAACGGGTTTGATATCCACATCGTGCCGTCCCTAAACGTTGACGGGTTTGTTTACACTCATACGGACGTGAGTAACACGACCAATCTCATGACATTAAAAGTGTTCTCGCCTTGAAGCCAGTTTGGTATTTCGACTGCGCATGTGCACAATACGATTCGAAGATGTTTCTCTTGGGATAAACGCGGGGAATAAGTGCCCACAAGGCTACGGGGGACGTGGTAACCGAATACGCCTTCTGTGCATTTTTTTTCGTGCAATAGAAAAGACGATTGAAACATTTGTTCGAACCAAATTTTTGACACACAAAACACCTGCAGAACACGACGAACAAAATTCGTCACCGTTTTCACGAAGAGGCGAATTTAGCCTTTCACTGTCTGAACAAACTTTCGAGAAAATCGCTTGTAAAGTTGGTCCTTTTTTCGTTTGGCAGTTTGAAACATAACGATCCATAGAATATACAAGATTAAGGTATCATGGGAAAGAAGAGATTCCATTCTTCATAAATATAAAATAGGTGATTAGTTTTGCAGAATTAATCAATTAATATAATTGCCTCTTCGTGAAAACGAAAAAAATATATAAATTAGCAAATTCCGAGTCGCCCGTGGCTGTGAGAATCCGAATGTATACATTTTCCCATTGCGCCCCAAATTTGCCTCTTCGTGAAAACGCTAAAAGTCAATACGCGCACCAAAGCGCCCCTTCATAAACACGTTGAAGTCAACGCTATTTTAAATTCGCCTCTTTATGAAAACGCAAAACGGCACTTTCCCTTATTCGCCCATTCGTTAATAAGGTTAATTGGGATTTTAATGATTTTTTGGATGTATAACTTCACCAGGTTGTAGATATTGCAACATTTAGCCTAATCGTTTTCTTCAAAATCAAATTTCTTTTGGCACGCATACGACAAAGTTGTTATCTCGAAAGAAATTCGTCAAATATTTCTGTGCACATGCGCAGTTGGGATACCAAACTGATTTATTGTGTGAGGGGTGCTGATCAATCCCAAGACAATTACTCGAACGCACACAAATAAGTTCAGTTGCTCTATATCCAACCCTTTTCTTGTTGAAAAATAAGGTCTTCTTGACGAATAGCCTCGTGAAACCGAAATTGTGTTCTATAACAGACTATAACAATGGTCTGGCTGTTAAGGCGTATGGTAGAAGATATACAGGGTGGCCCCAAAACCAGATAAAGCCCCACGGTGGCCAAATTGGCATAACGGATGGAGAGTCTTTCTGGAAGAAGAAAATGCCAAGATAGGATCTGATCTGGAGCTAAAACTACTGGACACAATCGGGATTTCTTGTATCATTTTCTTCTAGAACGATTCTCCATTTATTGGTATAGGTAGTTTTTGCTTCGGGTAATGGTGGAGGTGCGCTTGTTTAAAAGGATTCTCCATCCATTGGTTTATAGTTTTAGCTTTGAGTGGTGGAGGTGTGCTTGTCTAGAAGGATTCCTAATTCATTGGTATAGGTAGTTTTGTTTTGGGTGGTGTAAAGTTTGCTTGTCTAGAAGGAGTATTCTTCCATTGGTATAGGTAGTTTTAGTTTTGAGTGGTGGAGGTGATGTGCTTGTCTATAGAATGATTCCTAATTTATTGGTATAGGTAGTTTTAGCTTCGAGTGGTGGAGGTGTGCTTGTCTAGAAGGATTCTCCATCAATTGGTATAGGTAGTTTTAGCTTTGGGTGGTGGAGGTGTGCTTGTCTATAGAATGATTCTCCTTCCATTGGTATAGGTAGTTTTTGCTTTGGGTAATGGTGGATGTGCATGTTATGCTTGTCTGGGGTTTGTTTATGAATCACTGTATATCTGCGCGGCATTGACCCCAAATCACATTACCGAACATTACACCACATAATTACATGAAATTGATGGACTCGTGAATAAAGCAACCATTTATCATTACCATAATCAAAGGATCGATTGTGGAGAAAGACTCGGAGCGATCTTATGCCAAACTTTGGGTGCATCGGTGCCGATCCTAACAGGAACTGGCCTTACGAGTGGGGAGGTGAGTTTATTCACAATAGGATTATCGATTTTGAGTGGAATTTGCAGAAATAATAAATATGTTGATGAACCGCAGGTTTTCCCTGGAGTAGTTTATATTTTGCTACGTGAAATTAGCCCAACTTTCTAAATGAAAATAAGTGAAATGCTGGTTATAAAACCACTCCAAAAAGAATGAAATTAAGTTTTTTTCGCATTGAAAGCAACTCCACAAAGAGTGAAAACCGCTCCAAAAGCGTAAATTTCACTCTTTTAAGGAGCCAAAATAATATTTATGAAGGACAACTCTAAGAAGAGCTGTCTACATGGCTCCTCCAAGTGGACGTGTAAGTGGTTTTTACTCTTTATAGAGTAGTTTTCACTCTGAAAAACTTAATTTCACTCCTTTTGGAGTAGTTCTTATAAGAGATTCGCTCTTTTACATTTAAAGAGTACGTGAAATTACTACAAGAGCTCAAAGAACATTTGTGAACCAACATATTTTTTGGGGGGTTCACATTTTGTCTCTGTCATGGCGCGGGAACCATCACTGATCTTTATATCAGTATAGGAACCCTTTTGGGGAACCCGACTTTTGCACAAAACGGCTTGAGGTTGCTTTTTCCATTAATATCTCGTTAGCAATGTGGGGTTATTCCTGGATTTTGAAACCGTGGTCTTGTTTTCATCCGTCTGTCCAGGAAGCGGTGCAAGTCCGTGGCCCTGCACCAATACGTTCCGTGGTCCTAACCCACTGTCCGAGGTTGAGATCAAAGGCGTTGTGGATTACCTGACTGGACTGAAGACTAGCGGCCGTCTAATCAAAATGTTCATCGATTGGCACAGCTACTCGCAGCTGTGGCTTGCTCCGTGGTCGTTTTCCTCAATTGAACCTCTACCGTTGGACTATGTGGATCAGGTACATGTACGGCCCCCAGTCTGTACTTACTGGATAGCGCTTCGTAATGTAGTAATGTAACATTTGCTTCCTAATGCCCATACACGTACTTTCGAAATGTTAAAAAAACATACTTAGAACTCGCATAGTTCTCTCAGGTTCAGTCTCAACAGACAAATGATGATCAAAATGTCATCTTATACATTTTCATGTCAATTTTTGGTGGGTTGTCCTATGACTTTTTTGAAGAAATTCTCACCCAAATATAAGAAGACCACTTCTAAAATGAATGATGTTTCCCAAACTGGAAAAGGTTCTTTCCACAACATGGCTAAACATGGAGAATCATAATCTACGCGACATTTTTTGATGCAGGATATGCCACAAACAGGATATACCAACGCCAATGTTATGCGATGCACACAAATTGTACCTAATTCTTAAAGGTAGTATACACCATTGGTAATTGCTTTAATTATCATGAATGGGTAGATTTGGGGGGTTGTATTTCATGGTAAATATCGTTTAACTGACTTTTCCGAAGTTTTACAATCATGGATGCCGAGAAAAGCACGAAAAACAGCGTTTGTTTTCAACCGGGGTCGAGCAGTTATTCTTATGTTATCTTTGTTTTTTTCTTTCTATAATATAATTTTTCTTTATAAAATTCAATTTTTTTGAATAATTACAGGATATCTAGCGAAATCCTTTTGCTGAATGCCTAGAATCATTATTTACTTTCAATTGAGTAAGGTATTTCTTAATAATTCAGTAGTAAATATTTTCGATATCTGTAAATGGTGTATACTACCTTTAACTAATGGTGTCTATATATAAACGACCATGGACGGCTAAATACAGGCGATTCACCAAGAGGTGATTTTGGTATTAAAATACGCGTAAAGGCCGGTTCACACGAAGAGAATTTCATGACGTCAATAATTTAAGTGTAATGCGCCGTATTTTTGGCCGCATGAGGGCGCTGTAAGACGCCATTTTCTGGGTAGCCAACGCAGGCAAAATCGCGTTTATTGAAGTAGTTTTAGTAACTTTACTTTTATATAAAAATTGAATATTAGAAAAAAATATATTTTGGAGCTGTAAGAATATTTAAACTGACGTGAATTATCTCATAATCACTTTTAATTATACCCCCAATTACCGTGAACACAGCGCCCTCTATGTTCAATAATACGGCCTATTGTGACGCTCTCTGTTACCTTAACGAATTCGCTTCGCAGTGTGTGACTTTCGCGTGAAGTATGAACCGGCCTTAACTTGGGCAATGTCAATTACTTAAAATGCAAATAATTGCATGTACTGAAAATGTTCCCAGTTATGAATAACATTATGGTGTACTTGATCTCTTTCTTATTGTTTGCAAAATGGAGCAAGCAACAAATTTAGAAATATTTATCAAACTCGGTCACTAGTTTCTTTTTCATTCACCCTGTATAGCCGGTATACTTAGGGTAACAATTTTAATTAGGTAATTTGAGTGTATATAGGGTGCTTAAAACAAAAACCGGACAATGTGCTTTCGCCGCATTGTAGCTGAATTGGTATAAGGAATGGGGAGTCTTTCTGGAAGAAAAATGATACTTGGGCTGTTTTCCGAACCCCAGCTTTGTCTTAGTCTCAGGCTTCATTCATACAGTTTAGCAATAGGCTGTAGCCGGAGACGGAGCCAAAGCCAGGGGTTTGGAAAACGACCCAAGATAAGGTCTGGAGCTAAACTATATATATTATGTTTGACCAAATCAGAATCTTGTGGTATCATTTCTCTTCTAGAAAAATTATCCACCCATTGCTGAGGGTAGTTTTGGCTTTGGCATGGCGGAGGTGTGCTCGTCCGTTTTTTGTGTGGACCACATGAACCATATTTATCGCGACCTATTTCGATTCAGTCTGTTGCAGACATCTCCACGGTTGTTTCGGCGCATTTGGCGGCATTGATAAGCCTCTGCTAGCTGCAAATCTCTATTTACATGTACTTGTGGTGTTTTTTTTTACAGGACAATCTTGCTGCTGCTGCCGTTACTGCGATAGAGAATACGCATGGAACCAAATATCGCAAAGGAGAATCGGCGCGGCTCCTATGTACGTATACCGAGAAATGCATATTTTCGTCCCCTTTAAGTACACGGTATTTGTAATCGGGTGGGGTCATAATGATGAAACGAAGACGTACGAAACAATAATTTTAATTATTAGACGCCTTAATTTTAGACGCAGATGCACTGGAACATTTCCCAATTTTTCCTTTAAAATGATATGAATCTGGTTATGTTTTTAC
Source organism: Crossaster papposus (assembly GCA_037893245.1). Lineage (NCBI taxonomy): Eukaryota > Metazoa > Echinodermata > Asteroidea > Velatida > Solasteridae > Crossaster > Crossaster papposus. Next base: position 3,130,895 of record JBAIAA010000352.1, on the reverse strand, counting down.
CAATTAATTAGTTTACAGGTTATGAAACTCAATGAGGCAAGTTCAGGTTTGTTTTATTTGGACGTGTCTTTGTATTCGTGCAGTTAAAGGTGGGATACAACATTGGTAATTGCTTGAATTATCATGAATGGGTAGATGTGAGGGGTTGTATTTTATAGTAAATATCCGTTTAACTGACCTGTCCAAAGTTTTACAATCATGGATGGCGAGAAAAGCACGAAAAACAGCGTTTGATTTCAACCGGCGTCGAGCAGTTATTCTTATGTTATTCGTGTTTTTTCGCGATCGCCGTCCGGCTATCGCAAATTTTTCTTTATGAAATTATATTTTTCAGAATAATTACAGGATATCTAGCGCAATCATTTTGCTGGATGCCTAGAATCATTATTTACTTTTAGATGAGTAAGATGTTTCCTTATAATTCGGTAGTAAATATTTTCGATATCTGCAAATGGTGTATCATTACCTTTAAGAATAACGGATAATTATTTCACCCGGAAATTTTGCCCCCTTTTCAGAGAGCTCAAAACACTGAGTATCTACATTCAAAATAGTGAACGTAGATTAATATAGGGCATAAGGACCCATGATTGACATAAAATCGTGTGCAAAACATACGAGAGGCCTTCTAAAAGCCTTCTAAGTCGAAGTCACGGTTTCCATTGTATAATAACGATTTGATTTATCCACGTGCAGATGAAGCGGCCGGTGCTAGCTGCGACTGGGCCTACGGCACGCTGGGAGCCAAATACTCGTACGTGGTGGAGCTGAGAGACACGGGGAATTATGGCTTCGTTTTGCCCCCCGAGCAGATCATACCCACCGGGGAAGAATCCTACGAGGGAATCCTGGCCGGGTTGAAATACGCCTTGGATAATTAACGTACTAGGATAATCATGCTCTCCAATAAAACAGTTAAACCTAATAACCTAATGACGTCACGCTTTCCCATGAGCCATTCTGTCCCTAATTTGTCTGGCGTCTTGGCTTCGCTCTCATAGGAAAGCGCATTTGGTCAAAGGTCTATTCCAACCGCGCATGTGCACAACAAGATTCGACGATTTTCTCTTGAACGCGGAATATAGGGTGCGTTCGTTTAGCTCACCAGGGGCGCCCCGGGTAAGCCCCGCGCCGTTCTTTTAGCTCTGACGTGTACTCGTGGCTAGGCACGGGTCAGTCACCAGAAACCCTGCTCCCGTAGCAGGGTCTCTGGTGGAATGATGTCACACGCATGCGTAGTCGAGTCGACGACGTCTAGGGCGGCGTAAAGATGGCGGAAAGGTAAATATTTTGTTGCAAAATATTCCGATTTTTCATTTATTTTGTAGGTTTTTTGTTGTTGTAGAATTGTATTTGAAATGCATGCAACTAAAAAATACAACCATGCAGAACATTTAGTGGAAAACACGAGTGCGTTCGATTAGCTTCCCCTCGTGCCATCCCCCGAGTGTTAACCCTAACTCCCCGGGTAAGCTAATCGAACGCACCATAATAAATGCACACAATGGGGGGCGTGGTAACCGAATCTGTATTCTGTGAATTATTTTTGGAAAGACGATGGAAACTTTTGTTTGAACACAAGTTTGGACACACAAGAAACCTGAACAAAAACTTCGCTGTCCAAACATTTTTCGGAAATGTTTTTTACTTCAGAACACGACGATCTAATTAAATTGACTGGTGCCCGCCATGCTTTTTTGCACGCATACCATAACATGTTTTTCTTAGAAAGGAACAATCGTCAAATCTTGGTGTGCATATGCCGAACTGGCTTATTATATCGATATGTTTGGTTGTTTTCTAGCGAAATTTGAAATACCATTTTGGAGATTATATTTGCGCCACAAAGACTCACGCATATCTTTAAATATTGACAATGACTTTATACAGAATAAACTTTTATCAGAAATAGTGACTTTGATGGGAAAATAACAGATGAAACTAAGGAGAATTATCGACCACGAAGATAACAAACTTGACATAACTTGAAGGGTCTTTGGTTGTGACGACTTTATAATTTTTATAATAAAAACAAACATGGTGTTGGTTTGGATATTAGTGGTAACCGTGGTGACGGAGGTGATGACAGAGGTCACCATGGCAACATAATTTTAGTGATGGGTGTAGTTAAAGAGACTTTAGGCACAAGGCTCGAGTGTGGAAAGTGCTTGTGTTCGTCAAAATCGTATACGATCTGTGGCGGTGACCCTCCCATTGTCTCCCATCCCCCGTGATGTATGTATACTGTTGTTCATATCATTTTTGTATTCGATCCTTTCACTAGTCTTGGTGCAAGACGTTTCTCGTTTACCTTTCACGCATGGTGTAGCGCACAAACCGCCCGTATACACTAACCTGACTTAGCCCACGAACCGCCGGCCCCCGCGATTCGTGTCGTGAGCTAATGCTGCGTTCCAATCGCATCGTGTTTATCGTGTTCCCCGTGAATTTTTCCACGTTCACGAGTAGGTTGCATTCCAAACGCTACTCACCAAGACGCACGCGCACAGTCGAGTTAGTCGTGCGATAAGAACATTCTTTATCGCACAAGAACTCGTACGTGAACCAACACGCATGCGCGAGTATTTCATTCGTTATGAAGTCGTGAAAAAAAATCCACCTCGAGTTCAGTTACCAGGCGATTAGAACGCCCATACGACTCGTGAACTCGTGAACACGATAAACACGACGCGATTGGAACGCGGCATAAGAGCGGTTCGTGTATGATAGCGCCCTCTCGTGGGAAAAAATTATGACAAATCAACACGAGAAGGTCTTCCACCAAGACTATCCTACAAGTCCAGTCGCAAGTCCTTTCATCATAAAGCCAGTCCCATCTATAGTGATTAAACAATGACAAAGCAATGCTTTTGTTAAAAAATACGGACAAGCATAATTATCCCAACAAATAAACACACTCGGGCTTTCACTACCACGAAACCAAAACTACCTATGCCAATGGATGGAGAGAAAAAATGTTTTGTAGTAAGAAAGGATCCCTAAATATGCCTAATATGCTTTCACAAAACACGGTCGGCTTGAGCTAAAACTATAGCTAAAATCAAGATATCTCGGTATAATGTTTCGGCTAGAAAGGTTCTCCACCCGTAGGTGTTTTGGGCCTCAGAGTATTAAAAGTATGCTTGTCCGTTTTTTTATGGGCCACCCTGTATAGTTACTTGACTTGAGACTGAAGGACTTGTGATGGACTTGCAGGGACTCGAATACAACTCTCTATACATAATTATATAGGACTATATAGTATCAGTAATTTATTGTCTAATTCAGGTAGATGACAAGTTAGTGTCTGTGGGATTATGTTATAATATTATTTGAAGTGCGTTCTTGTAGATTAGTTTTAGGTCTGTAGAACTAGGGATTTAAAATCGCAGTTTCTTTTAACTTTCTTTTTCATTTTTATTTTTAATCGACCGAGTTATATACTTCCCTCTGTATCGTCTGCGCCGTTTTCAATTGTAATTGGCACTGGTTGGGTAATAATAATTATTTCATTTATGGTATAGAATTTAAATCGATCTTTTTTGTTTTTCCTCCATTTTTACAAGGTAAACATTCAGTATCATAATTTTGTAAGAAAATGAATTATCAATATTGTGGTGTTTTAGCTAAAATGTTTTTGAGTTCTTTTACTTTAAGGTACTCCTTGAATATTAAAATAAAAACTGAAATAATATTACTGGACCATTGTTTGTGTTAAGTTCTTCTTGTTTATATCGTTCACAAGGGCAACAATGTTGAACTGTCAACAAATAAAGTCTCTCTGCAAACTCGTAACTAGGGATATACATGTGTATAATTGTTTATTGAAAATGCTACATAATAAACAAAACGCTACAAAGTACCTTCTGAACCCTTTTATTCTAAGACAATTTCAAATTGTGTGTTTTGCTATACACGGAGTTGGGCTTCTGTAACCCTCTGAAAAGGGGCTTTCATTATGTGAGAACAGAAAATTTGGGTCCGCGGTTATACGGCTAGGGCTAGGGCTAGGGAGGGGTGGGGGATCTACTTTCGTCTATGACGTCACCTAATGTTCACTGCATGACATTGAATGAAGGGCCGCTATACCAACTTGAAGGGAATATACATCATTTGTTTTTGCTGTAATTATCAGAAATTGTTAGTTTTGGGGGCTAGTTACATTGTATAGCAAATATTGTTACACGAACTTATTTGACGTTTTGGGTTCGTGGATGCTAGGGAGAAAACCCAGTCATGTTCTTGTAGTCAGGCACCCTGACCCACCAACGGAACAATTTATAGACGTTGGGGAATTGTATGGTCAGATAATTATCAGTTGTACCCGGGCCTTCACAGATGTGTAAATTATTTGCAAGAAAATGTGGAATAACTCAATATGAAAAATTAAAAGCAGTATTTGAAATTATTTTTTAATTTTTTTACATGATATAAACACATCATGCAGGAGCCATTTTTTTTTACACTGAGGATGCTTGAGACTGCCATTCCCTATTCAGTCCGGTAAAGTATTTTGTGATAATTCATAACAAAAAATCGCCTATGTTTGCAAATAATTGTCAACACATAGGAGCCATGATTTTACAGGATGCTTAATAGAACTGCATTCCCTAACTTATCCCCCTAATTCCTAAGATTCCAGGAACACAATCATGCCCCAGCACAAAAGAGGGCGGGAGGGGGGCTTGGCCTATGGCTGAAAGCGGCTTTGCACCCACGTACGTTCGTGTACGCGGATAATCTATACCCCCCCCCCCCCCCCCCCCCCCCATTCTTTCTCCGCCCTTGCTAGAATATTTATGGCCACGCCACTCGTTACTTTTAATAAGGGAAACCCGCCTCGCGCCTGCGCATTGCCACTTCTTTGTCTGGCCACAGTCTCCTCAGTTCAAGCGATACCGTACCGAGTGACAGTTCAATTGCTAACATTAACACAGCACGCACGCAAACCAGTCTAGAGTTTGAGCTTAGCTTTTTTGGCAAGATGTCGTCCAACGTAGATTCACGTGAGTATAATTAACCACCTAAATTTATTGTAATAAAAGGTGTTTCCGTGCATTTAAAGACGTTCACATTTATCTGTTAACTATATAGCATTTTCTCCGGAAAGTAATTTGTAAATGTATGTACACTTGTAAGTCTTTGAGGCGTTAAAAGAAGGGCCGTGTCGGTGCCTCGCGTTTAATTATTTTCCCCGAAGGTGTTTACACTGGTAACCCGCAAACGTAAACTTCACTGTGCAGACCAAGATCAGTGAGCGGGACCAGCCAAAAATGTGGCGTGCTTTTTGCGCCTTTGACTTTTGAGTTTGACAAAGGAGCAAAAAGCACGCCACATTTTAATGCCAAACGCAGTGATTTTGAAAGTCCTACCCAGGCCTATAAAGTTTGTTAAGCCTACCCCTAGCCCTCCTAGACCCAATAATTGGGGCGTTTTCACTCCTTTTTCGAATTTTGGATTTTGTCTGTCGTTCTACGCCCCAACCGTTGTAAAGCATGGTGCCAATTAAAAAACAAGTTGTGACCACAAAAGTTGCCAAAAACATGCCAAATACTTGACAATGTATATTGGAAAGCGCACACTGGCTTCTATACATGTTAAAGAAGAACTATTATGGCTTTATTGGTACTCACGGTTATTTGGGGTTGCAAATCCGAGCAATTTTGACCAGCTTCTCAAAACAATGATGCCTATAACGTCGAGGTCTATATAAACTATATAAACTACATAGACGTCCCGACAGCACCCGACTCACGTAAAGAGCACACTATGCGAAGACGGGGGACACGACAATGGCTTTTCGAGCGACCACCAACGACTGTTTTATGGTGCAAGAGCGCAGGCTTGCATCGCTGCACTGTATAGCGCGCATGCGTGTGCGCGCGTAGCGGTACTTGTACAAAATAATGCAAATTCGTATTGAACCGGGCTGATGGCTGGCACACGATCAGGGGCCAATTTCACGGAGCTGCTGAGCACAAAAATTTGCTTAGCATAAAAATGTGTCCTTGGTAAAAACAACAAGGTTACAGACCAAATTTTCACGTAATCTTTATTGTTTTTGATTGATAATCGGCTGGTTTTTTGCTTAGCATAAAAAACACGTAGAATTTTGGCTGATAAATTGTTTGTAATGAGCACGATGTTTTTATGCTAAGCAAATTTTTGTGCTTAGCAGCTCCGTGAAATTGGCCCCTGATCGTGTGCCAGCCATCAGCCCGGTTCAATACGAATTTGCATTATTTTGTACAAGTACCGCTACGCGCGCACACGCACATGCGCGCTATACAGTGCAGCGATGCAAGCCTGCGCTCTTGCACCATAAAACAGTCGTTGGTGGTCGCTCGGAAAGCCATTGTCGTGTCCCCCGTCTTCGCATAGTGTGCTCTTTACGTGAGTCGGGTGCTGTCGGGACGTCTATGTAGTTTATATAGTTTATATAGACCTCGACGTTGTAGGCATCATTGTTTTGAGAAGCTGGTCAAAATTGCTCGGATTTGCAACCCCAAATAACCGTGAGTACCAATAAAGCCATAATAGTTCTTCTTTAACATGTATAGAAGCCAGTGTGCGCTTTCCAATATACATTGTCAAGTATTTGGCATGTTTTTGGCAACTTTTGTGGTCACAACTTGTTTTTTAATTGGCACCATGCTTTACAACGGTTGGGGCGTAGAACGACAGACAAAATCAAAAATTCGAAAAAGGAGTGAAAACGTCCCAATTATTGGGTCTATAGCCCTCCTAGTCCTACTCTATGGCCCCGCACTAGAGTTCACTCTGTGCTTTTATTTTATTCACTTATTAATTTATTTCATGGAAATTTATAATCGATCGACAAAGTACTCGGCATGCAGGTTCATTTATTATCACATCGAAATGTCGCCAACATTAGGACTTTTTTGTGGTTCCGTCTGGTGTAATTTGTCTCTAAATCTGCGTTGACAAAGTTTTTAAAAAATTGCGATAAACGCAAAACAATATGGCAGAACGGGTCCTACTTTTCACCGACAACACACCGACAACACGCACAGCACCGACAACACACCGACAACACATCCAAAACGTATTCTATATTGGCAAAAAAGGTATAGGACTGTAATACACGATACAAAAGAGTTTCATTGTGCTTGAGGTTACATTTCTTTTGTAAAAATGGTGTTTTTTTCACGCGAAAAATATCTCTAACTATAGCACGGTCGCTGGCCGCCATCTTGCCTTCGCGCGGAGTTGGCCTGTACCATTTTATGTACGGGTGTGCAAAAAATGAAATTATCATGTCGCACAGGACGCCCTGTACGGTTTTATGCTGACTTAAAGTAGTTGGAATGGAAGGCAATCAAATCAAATCAAATCAAACATTTTGAACTTTGGTAATTCCTTTGACTCAATAATTTTGTTTAAATTCTAATACATGTACAACTAAGTAACAAATTAAATTGTTTCTTATAAAATTAATGTAAGGAATGGCAAGTATTTCAACAAACTTTTATGTTTTCGTTTCGGTCATGGTACACAATAATTTAAACATTAAATTTTGGGGCTGGTGTTGATCAAAATACATACTTTTTTAATACAACCGGTAAATTAACTGGAATAATTAATTACAAATAGGAATCGAATCAGTTGATTTTTGTGTACCCCAAAACTCGCCTTTCAATTTCATTCCAACTAAAATTTAAGTCAGCATAAAACCGTACAGGGCGCCCTCTGTTGTGTGCGACATGATAATTTCATTTTTTGTACACCCGTACATAAAATGGTACAGGCCAACTCCGCGCGAAGGCAAGATGGCGGCTAGCGACAGTGCTAGTTAGAGATATTTTTTCGCGTGAAAAAAACACATTTTTTACAAAAGAAATGTAATCTCAAGCACAATGACATTCTTTTGTATCGTGTATATTACAGTCCTATACCTTTTTTGCCAATATAGAATACGTTTTGGATGTGTTGTCGGTGTGTTGTCGGTGCTGTGCGTGTTGGTGTGTTGTCAGTGAATAGTAGGACCGGGCAGAACAAGTCTGCACAGTCGCAGCGAACAACAGAGGGCACTAGCAGAGCGCCATCTGTTGTTTGGTGTGACTAGCTGTGCAGGCCTGCGCAGACTTTTTAAAACTTTGTAATGCAGATTTAAAGACGAATTACACCAGTCGGAACCACGGGAAAGTCCTTATTTTGGCGAAATATTGATGCGATTTAATAAATTAACCTAATTTTGAAACCGAATAATTTCCATAAAATATGTGAACAAAATCCTTAAGATCAGCGATTACAACAAGCAGTGGGCTGTATAGTGCCATGCCGCGTTACGGCAATTTTCCCGCACGCCTTTGTTCCTGGAAGGTCGGACAATGCAGTTGGCGTTGCGTAACCTCTGTGGAAAACATAGATATGGCATAGATACTTCGACGTCATCTGTCAGTCGCGCGTTGACATCCCTGTATGGGCTTTAACATTTTTGGAATGGAGAATTGTTTTTGTTATGTAATGTTGTTGTGTAATGCACGTAAAAGAACCCAGTAACACTCATCGCTAAGAAGAGGGGTTTTGCCCTGGTGTTCCTGGCAGTGGCTGCAAAGTGCACCACTGATAGCGCCGAGAGCGTCATTAAATGGCGGATACGTGCGCTTTACAAATGTCCATTATTATTATTATCATCGTTGTGCATGATGAAAATAACAAACAATTGTGACCCGCTCCATCGTAATCAGGAAGTCGCTGGGGCCGTTTTACGCAATCGGTCGTTGAAGTGAACGCATGTGTGAAAATCGTGACCAAGTCGTTTTTCTGAACATTGTATTTTTAGGAAGTGTAGTTATCACAGATTATTGTCATTAATGTCTTGTATGTAAAAACAATAAAGATGAAAATGAAGAGGATTTGTGTGGCCTGTCCGTTTGATTTTGGTCAATTTTGTTTATTTCAAAGCTGTTTTACTCGGAATGTGGATTTGGCAAATAAATATACACCTGTCATCTTCATCAGACCATAACTCGTTAATCTAAGAAGATACACACTTGCGATGGGTATCATTAGAAAGCTTATAAAATTCCCTTTCTCACCATGTGCATATCTCAAAAAGTCATTTCGAGACTTATTCCTGATTTCGATGGAGCAGGTCACAATTGTGCCCAAGTTTCAGTATGTTATTTTATTTTTGCGTCATTGAAATTCAGACATGAAAGATTGATTGCATGTATTTTTGTTTTTTATTCACAGAATACGGTGCTTACGGCGCACAGCAGACCCAAGGGTGAGCTTTTCCTTTTTTCTATTTTGTCAAGTTTATTTAACAAGATTTAAAGGTAGGATACACCATTTGCAGATATCGAAAATATTTACTACCGAATAATTACGAAATATCTTGCTCATTTAAAACTAAATAATGATTCTAGGCATCCAGCAAAATGATTGCGCTATAGATATCCTGTAATTATTCCGAAAAATAAAATTGTATAAAGACAAATTCGCGATCGCCGGCACTTGGCTTAAGTACCAAATTTTGTCCTACTTTATCCCCTTCGACCTATCGGCCATCAGGAAGCAAAAACATACTGTATCCTAAAGTTTAATTTAGCTCAGAAAATATTGAATCATTTACTGAGAAAACACTTGGAATTTTGTCAGACAGTCTCATAGGGTTCGTTCAAGTATGAAACTGTTTCCTTCCCTTTGCATAACACAATTGGCGGACGTATTTTTCTTCTTACTATGGTACAGCTATGGCAGTAATCAAGGTTATCAGCAGCCTGCACCTAGTGCAGCACCACCACCGGCTCAACCGGCCGCGGCAAGCTACGGTCAGACCCAGCAGGGAGCATATGGCCAGGTAATAGTCGGGTCCCAAATTCATCAGTCGCTATGCAGAAGATTCGCTTTAACCAGTTCGCGCCGGATGCCGAATATAAACGCAAAGTTTTCCCCAAATTTAAAACGGATGACGCATAAACACGCCAAGTATAAGTTCGGAAATGTCTGTCAGCAGCGAGCAAGGCCGGAAATGCGTAGATGTGCTTCCTGGTACTATCGGCCTGAACCTGCTTCGGATCGAGTTTCTTTAAAAATAATCCCACACGTTGGCTCGTTGATGTTAAAATAATCCCGGTGCGAACTGGGTAAAGGTCATATACACCATTTGCAGACATCGACAAGTTTACTAGCAAAGTAAGAAATATCTTACTTATTTGAAAGTAAACAAATGATTCTAGGCATCCAACAAAATGATTGCTAATTATCCTGTAATTGTTCTTAAAAAATTTTATATGATAAATAATTTGCGATCTCCAGACGGCAATTGCAAAAAAAGAAAGAAAAAAAGACTGTTACCTAAAGTACACATCTTCAGCTTTCATTTGGTACCCAAACCACATTTATACCATACGTACTTCCAATTGTATGAGGATTTCAAGACTGCGTGTACACGCGATTCTATGGGAATCAAATGATAACAAATAACAATATCTCACTTTTAAAAAAAACCCACTTATGTCTGGTTTTGAGGGAGCAGGTCACATATTGCAAAACATATTGCAAAAACATATATAGATCAAATAATACAAATGTTGTTTTTTTAACTTGCAGACGCAGTCGGCCTATGGTGCTCAACCAGCAGCTGCCGGCTACGACTATAGTCAACAGGCACCGCAGACTGGGTATGCCCAGCCCACAGCCGGATCCACAGCCACTGGCTACCAACAGAGTGCTACTGGAGCCTACACCACACAAGCAGTATCCACCTACGGGCAGGCTCAGCCCAGCTATAGCCAGTCTGGTAAGTTCAGGGTGCTCTCTTGGCATTAGGTCATTTAGTCTATGGAATAGCCGCTTGTACAACGAGCGTCAATGGTATGTGTGCAGATACGATGATTAACCCCCCGACGTGCCACCGTACTATTTTTGATAGTCGCTTCGCTGAAAAAAGCAATAATTTTTTCATCAAAAGTCAAAACAAATCTCATGTTACATGTAATCTTAGTTCAAAGCATGCCGAATAATGTGTGAACATATAAAGCCGTAAAACCAAAATTAGCTTGGGGGTATACACGAAATACAAGCGACTATCAAAAATAGTACGTAGTATTTGGTGTATAAACAATATGGCGGCACGTCGTCGCAGCTTTTTGAGGTCTGGATTTCACCACGAGACCTTCCCAAGCAATCAATCGTGCTATTGTTGTCTTGCCTTTTTCAACAACACCAGCTGGTTTCTGGGTCTCTGACCTATGATAAAGGGCTGTGTGAACATATAAAGCCGTAAAACCAAAACGGCTTGGGGGTAAACACGAAATACAAGCGACTACCGAAAATCGTAGTTAGGAGGTTGCCTGTATAAAAAAGATGGCGGCGCGTTGCAGGGTTGATTTTTTTTTTTTTTTCAACTCCCAATCCTACTTTTCTTACACATAACCTGAATCCTGCAAAAATCCTGCAATTCCAAAGTGTTAAACCTCCATGTAACCTGAATCCTACAAAATCCTCCAATATTTATTACTGGTGACCACTGCCTGAATCCTGCAAAATCCTGCAGCGGGTTTACCGTTGAGCTATAAAGCAGCCAAATATAGTTTTAACAACTTAGCAGCTGTTTGTTCCAAGGTCTGCCCACATGATTCTTGGTATTCAAATGTTTTCTCGTCCTTGACACATATCTTACACCTTGACTGAAGCTCTATGGAGAATGTGAAAGTTAACAAATAACTTCAATCCTGCAAAATCATCCAGCATTAGTTTAGTTCCTACAACCCCTCGATCCTGCATTATCCTCTTGTGGCAAGAACCCCAAACGCCCTCAATCCTGCAAAATCTTCCGAAGCATCAACTTCCAAGTGCCCTCAATCCTGCAATTTAAAAATAGGATTTTGGAGCATTTAAGATGGTTGGGGTTAAGCTAGACAACTGCCTCTTGACCTCTAGATTGTGACGAAACCACCATGCTCGTTTTTCTGCCCTTTGGCAAACTGTTGATCAGCGAACACATGCGTGTTTACCACAGCTTCCAACTTTTAAAATTTCATACATGTCATATAACAATACAACAAAGTCAATAGACAAATGAAAGAGTGATTTCACCAGTGCCTATTGCGATGGCTAACTCAACGCGACGGAATTCAAAACGGAAGACGAAAAAACACATCACAAGCAAGGCTGGAAATATCAGGGTGTACTAACCACAGATGCCGGCCTAAACCGGTTTGGATCGAGGATCGTAAAAAACAACCCCGTGCCTTGGCCTGGTCAATTTCAAAATAATGCCGAAGGGAACTTTGTAAATCAGTTCTCATGTTTTGTCTTTTACAAAACGGTCTTGAAATCTGACTTTACTGACCATTTTGTTACAAACTTTGTTTTTGCTAGGCCAGGCAGGTTATCCCAGCCAGAGCACAGCGGGGACCACCCCGGCAGTGACGGGCTACAGTCAGCCTTCAGCCCAGAGTAGTTACGCCCAGCCCACCCCACAGGGCTACACCCAACCCAGCACAGGGTCCAGTTACTCTGGTAACTCCAGCAGTGGCGGTGCGGCTGGCGCTGGCAGCGCTGCTGGCGCTGGTGGTGGCAGCCAGTCCTACCAGCAGAGCACCCCGCCGTCGCAGAGCAGCGGCGGGTATGGAAGCCACCAGAGCGGTCCAGGGTCCTACAGCGCTGCACCGGAACCTCCTAAGCCAAGTAAGACATGATTTAAGGAATGAGATGGCATAGTATATAAATATAACATAGTTTCAGGGTGGGCAGTCGATAATAGCTCCTCGACATATTGGAAATTGACATACTAGTTCCAGAAGCGAAGCCGATTTACCTAGTTTGTCAACCTTTCATTACCTCGGGAAGTTAATAGCGAAAAAATGAAATTTAAGTTATATACATGGTAAGAAGCCCACAAGATAAGCTTTCATTTAGTATATAATAGAGATCCATAGCCCTTTCCATTTTGGAGACACGACGTGTTTACATATTGATCACTGTTTCGGAGTTCAAATAACACAACTGAGAAAACAGGCTTTGAAATAGCCGGCTCTGTTGTACTACAACAGAACGATGCACACAAAATGGTCGTTTTAAAAAACACTTTATTAATCAAAATTAACTTTTCTTAAAATGAAACCTTAAACTGTTGGTATTAAAGATTTCATTCATGACAACAAATAAAAAACACATTTTGATGAAATGTTGACCCTCTCAATGTTGAGCGGGCCTAATCATGATAGTGCATAGCGCGACTTAAGACACATTGTATGTAGAGCCCGTCACAAATAAACTGTTATTTGTTTTACTTTACGCCATACATATTCAGTTTCATTACAATTAAGCTTGGGGATAAAGCTGATGTACGTGTGCTACCATCTTTTGTATGTGGAGTCACTTAGCTGACTAAACTTGGATGTGTTCATGTTGTAGGTGGTGGATATATCCAGCAAGCTGGTGGTTCATCGGGAGCCTATGGAGGCGGAAGCCAAGGTAAGCTAGCATACTCTCATTGTGTGGTTTGGGTGTGTGTAGCCGAGAGGAATTATTACATGTAGCTCTTAAATATTTTCTTACGAAGTCCAGATGCCAATTTCATAAACCTGCTAAGCACAAAAATGGCTTGGCACTAAAAGTCTTGCTCGGTAAAACAGGTTACCAGCTAAAGGTCTGTGTACTTTCTGTGCTAACCGAAAAGCAGCTGAATACCAGTCACAACCAATATACATCAACTGAAAATGTGGTTTGTAACCCTGTTTTTGCCGTACGGAAGAACATGGGATTTGCGGGCGCGGAGGATCTCCTATTGCCGTGACCTGTGTTAATGCATTACCCGCCGTAGGCTGTACCATTTGTTTGTCCTCATCGTACTTTGACATTTTCTCACCAGGAGGACCCCCAAGTGGAGGAGGCAGTAGTTACGGTGGTGACTCTGGTGGTGGATATCGGGGTAGCCGTGGTGGTGGTGGTGGATTTGGGTGAGTTGCAGTCCAAACTAATCTTTTAATCATTTTGTTCAAGTTCAAATATCTTGCCTTGTGCTCCTGGGTACTAAACTGACTTGCTTGTAAGGATTATTATACTTGTAGTCTGGTTCCCTGACCTGACCATTTTGTTTATGCTCCGACATAAAATTTAGGTTAGGTCAGCCACAGGCAACATAAATAGATCATGACGCACTGCAGGCAGCGAAGCTGCTCAATGCTTGCATTGGCTTTATATAGTGATATTAGGCAAGTTCGTCTTGTGTTGATTTTTGCCAATACAAGTTAGAAGAAACACTACCGGTAGATCGATGGGCAATTTTGTTAACGTTGTTTACTTTACAACCATTTAGCTTCTGGAAACACTTAACCGTTGTGAACGTTTACGATAATGCCCGAATGTCAATCGAACGTATTTAGGAAAACTGCGGACATTTTTAATGAAAATCAGGGAATTGCTCCAGTTTGGGTCGTAGTCGCGTGACATCTAATGAGTCTTCAGAAAATAGTCAGAATCTTGTTGGCTTATTTAGAATCACTTGGGTCGCTGTTACGATCGGTGCCTATCCACTTTATATGTGTGCACTGACTGGGTATGCTTAAAAAACACTTGCCTGTTAGGTACAGGCAAGTAAATCTTTCATTTGATTTAACTGATGGGCAGTGGTAATACAATTGCAAAAATATCCAGGTTCTCTCCCTCCCATAAAGACCTGTTCCAGCAATTGTCAAGTGATATGATCAGTGCATATCCGTGCTTTCTATGTGCACCGACTTAAAGTGTCTTAGAAAAGATTGTGTGGTTCATTTTTTTCTCAATTTTATTTTACAATTGCAAAGATATCCAGGTTTTTTCCTCCCCATAAAATCCTGTGCCAGCAATTGAAACACAAAATATCCATCAACAAGAGCGTTTGTATTGAATGATTGGTTACCATCATTTAAAATTGCTGTTTGGAATTGTGTTTTGTGTTCAACTGACAACTTCTACCTACTCTCTTCACAGATTTTAAACTGCTACAAGTTTAATTACGATAGAAAATATTTACTTTACTTTTATTAAAGTATATACTCTCAGTGTTGAACGGTGGATTTTAAAATTTTTTATTGTGTAATATGCTCTCGCGAAAAATTTGATATTTTTAAAATGTAAGGTAAAATTATGTATAACGTGATGCGAGGTTGTAAGGTTAGTCAAAATTTGCATTTGTACGTTCATTGGTTTTGTTTTTCACTAACTGTTTTATTGCTTAGATGGGATCCTAAATTACCTGTTTAACTATGGTATAACTATTACAGTATTGGTAATATTGGTTATTTAGAGGGTTATATGCGGATTTTGTAACTTCAATGTACAAAATCCTATGTAAATGTTAGCATGGGTGGTATATGAAAACACACTCTCCTGCTTTTTCTGTGTGTGTACATGTACTTGTATTGAAATACGTAATGTAAGAGTGTATGGTCTCATTGAGTATATTGGGTACTTGAATTATAAATATATAAGTTTTTTTAGTTAATCGAAGGGATTATTTTTTTATCATTCATGTATTTTGTTGATGTTCTGGTATGCATACACTCTCTGCCTGTGACTTGCCCGATCTCCAATCGGGTATCAAAAGATCGTGGGTAAAGCGTTCCGTCACACCCTGGTATTGTTAGTGTGTATTGGTCTGGTTAGCCGTCCGACAGGCAAAATGACAAAAATAGAGTATTCTTTCCATACAGAGCTTGCAGAGAGTGGTTTAGTGTACAATTAGAAATAGCAAGGTTCCAGAATTGTGCGCGATCCAACTGACATCTTTTGAAGTACATGCACGCAGTATGTTGCATGCAAATATTTGTCTTAATGTGATTTTCTGTAAAATAGAAAGCGAGGAATATTTTCAGGGATTTAACCAGTTCACGCCGAGATTATTTTTAACGAAACTTGATCCGAGGCGGGTTTAGGCCGATGGTACTGCGAGGCACGCCCACGCATTGCCGGCCTTGCTCGCTGCTGACAGACATTTCTGGCCTTGCTCGTGACGTGTTTATGCGTCATTCGTTTTGAATCCGGGGAAAACTTTGCGTGTTTATGTTCTCCGGTGCGAACTGGTTAAAAAATGCCATAAATACATCCAGACTATGTACGTGTGTGGATGACTGGCCATGTTGAAGTCACTTCACGGCGCCGTTTGTGCCGACAAAGCATGCAGCTGACTTTGGCAATATGCCATAAAAATTATGCCACGCGCTAAAGTTCTTTAAGTTCGCTTAATCGCTGTTGTGTTTCTTCAAAAAGATGCTTGGATTGCAGAGTCGGCAGGTCTTCAGAATCGCTGGGAGCTTTCTGGAATTAAATTATTCGAAATATGATCGACCACTTCAGGGAATCAATACCTCAAAAAAGTTGATTCCGTCTCATAAGGTTGAAATTGATTAGATCCGCTAGTCTGCAGGAGCCATTGATTTGGCAGCAAGATCTACCACGACCTTCCTCATTCCTCGGTGTTTTGGGGGAAGATTGGAGGATGGAGGCTGTATGGCAAACAGTGCCGGTTGATTTTGGAGGATGTGGTGTGTCAAGTTGGTATGCTGTAAACCTGTATTGTTTATCTCCAGCCATTCATATGAGCTGAGTCCTGCGGTATCATGGTTATGCTTGCCATCTCCCGCGCTGCTGCTCAATGTCAACGACACTGCCTCGACCCATTACAGTGATAGGTGGAGGATTTTGGAGGAGATTAAGGCAGTGGTCACCCCTGCACTGAATAAATGCAAGCAGATGACAAAGGGTTTTGAAGGATTGAGGCCGATTTTGATTTTTACATGGTGGCAATTACAGGATTCTGCAGGATTGAGGATGGTTTCTACAAAAGAACCTAGGGGCTAAGGTTGACCAGTTTTAGACCGTTGTGTGCAATTGATGCTTCACCTGTTCCATTCTTCATTGACTTCAATTTGAAACATTGCAGTTATCACCAATGTCTCTTTCTTCAAGAAATCCACGATATGTTTTTTGTGATGCTGTGTACACATAAATGGCATGGCGGGATTGTTTTTCATGGACTTTGATCAGAGACGTTTTCAGGTCGGTATTGGCACACACTGATATTTTTGAATGGTGAAATGCTGAGAATTGGAACTGCTGTGGAATTGGCTCGCTCGCTCCTACACCTGGGATTTAGGGAATTTTTTCAAAGCTCGACTGCTGCAGTAAGCCTGCAAATTTCGTTCTGCTGCAGTTGGAAAGTTTAAACCCGAGCTACACTGAACATGCTGCAATCAATATAGCTGAAGGAACTGCATGTAAAAAAAAATGGTGTTTGTCCTTGGTTTGCGATCAGGAAGTGATATACCTGCCCCGACCATCTCGCCGTTGATTTCCAAGATTTTATTTCTAATAACAAATATCTGTTAAATTATAAATTTTTGATAAATGGGCGAGTATAGAAGTTATTTATTGGGGAAAAGTCTGTCATTTGTGGGCCTTGCTTTATGTATCAAGGAAATGGCACTAAAACAGATTATATCTTCCCATGTATATGCACTGTTACTTTGAGCAGATTTGGCCAAAAAAAATTATGTGGATTTATGTATAAAACACAGCATGTGCAGTACATTGACTGGATTTAAAAAAAATCTTGTAATCCTTCTTTTTTTCTTTTTTTTCTTTTTTTTGGGGGAAGAAGGGTACATTCACTGTCTTTACTGGTTTTCTAATGTATCTTAGTCTTGCTGGTAACATATTGCCAAGTATAAACTGTATTATGGCAATTAGATGTCCAAATGGTAAACTAATGCACAATGTGCGAATTTGTTTATTGGGGTGCATGTATTTTGGTACATTTTAATGAATACATGTATGTATAAATTACCGGTACATTTTTTTTCACGTATGTAGTTTTTTGGGTAATTGGCCTGAAAGATAGACTGATCTCGGGCAAACCACTGTTTTCAAATTACGGTTCAGGATTTCACGTGCATATGGCACAGCAGTTGACATGGCTTGCATATACAAAATTTGGGTTTGCCTTTTTTTTTTTTTTTTGGTCGGTCCTTTTCGTGAAATAAGTGTACAGTCAAGTTTTGCAAATTGTGGTATATCACATAACTTTAGAAGGTCCTTGTGATTGGTCCCCTGTCTTAGGTTTTCAGAGCTACGGCTGTGGCCATTTTCAGCCTGCTCACGCGTAGTTGTAATTGGTGATCACCTAGACAGTAGCCCCAGACAAGCGATTTGGACGCGGCCATGGTCAAGGATCAGTCTATTTTAATATGTAGCTGTATACATGTATTATTAATCTTACTCGGTGCAACCACAACGGTTACAATCATGCGACAGTGAAAGCTTATGTTATAGGTTGCCAGTACGCTTCAATATTAAGGGACCAAATAATTTAAGACATTCGTATGTAGAAATGTATTGTAAGTGGATTTTTTTGTGTACAAATGTTTGTTTTGGAGGAAAAAATATCCCATCTTCCTTGATCGGCAGACCGGTGGGTGGCTTACAGTGATCCAGGGGACAGCATGGTGTAAGACCCATGTCTTGTCCCCTGACTCCTAAGCATATCCAAAACCCTACAATGTATCTCCTGCTAATTCTTCCTAGTGGTGACCGAAGCAGCAGCGGAGGTGGAAGCCGAGGGGGATACAATAAATTTGGTGGTAAGTTGGGTGTTGATTTTGTGCCTCTTTGTTTTTATATATTTTTTATGGGGGTTAGCGTTTCATCAAACGGTCAGAAACGTAAACGAAATTGAGGCACTAAAATTATGACATGGGTGAAAATTGAAGTTGAAATACAATGTAGTGCAATATATCACTGTACTACAAGTGGTTTTTTTTTTCCATCTATATATTTTTCCTGTTGAAAAATCTAGCTGGAAAATGGGTTCTTACTTAGAACAGTATTTTGTGCCCATTTGTAACTTTTTTTGTGTGTTTCATCAAATGGACGATAACATAATAATAGTGAGGCACTGAAATTATAACACTAGTAACGAGTGGTATTTTGTCTTATTCGTTAAAAATAGTACAATTTTACTATATAAAACTTTATTATATATACTAGAGGTGGGTTTTGTTCCCATTTTTTTCCTTTCATTTTATTCCTGTTGGGGAAACTGTTTGAAAATTGGGTACATACCAAAAGCTTGTCATAATAACTTATGACTAGCGCACTCGAACAAAGATACATGTACTCTCAATTTGGGAGACCACCCACATAAGGTAAGAAAGCTCAGTTGGTGGAGCACCGATCCGGTATTCCGGAGGTAGCAGGTTTGAGTCCCCGCCTTGCCGATTTTTTTATTTATTTTTTTACTTCGAAATGAAGTTATTTTATTTCATTTTTATTTAATTTCCTTTTGGAACAAAAGGTGTTATTGATCGTTTTGCACACTGTGCACTGTACTGCATTGTTCAAATGTTTTTTATTGTTCATTTTGTCATACTTTCGTCCTACAAAGAAAAGGTGTAAAGTATGTGATATGTACATACATGCAGATCGGGTTTAAAACCAAGTATTTTGCTACCTGCATGTATTCAAATGGCTTTTTCTTAATGTTTTTCCCAGCAACATTTAAATAGTCTTGTCACATGAAATTAAAATTCCAGGTGCCACTTAAGAGAATACTTGGCGGAGAGACGTTAATAAAAAAATTAGGCAAATCTTTTCAGTGTTGAACCGTATACAAAACGATAATACGTACACACGTACAGTGTAGTAGTTTTACGGCCAGGAAGAACTTTGACACTTTCTTCTTCAGAAGCATCGACTGTTAGAATTCCAAGTGAATTATGATAAATTAAGTTAACATTTTTAGAATTACATTGCCCAGAGGTTACGTTACGGTGTATGACTCTTGTAAGATAGTGCATGTGTCGAACCCGTCCAGGAACACGGTGTTTGTGCCCTTGGGCAAGACACTTGACTACAATTGCCTCTCTCGACCCAGGATTATAAATGGGTACCTGAGAGGGTTGAGGCAGATTGAGCGCCTATATCGGCAGCCGCGTTGTCCATGGCCTGATGATTGGGGTAATACTATTGTAAACAACAAAATCCAATCGATCTCTGGCTGTGGTCATGTAGGGGCGTATCACGGCTGTCTACATTCTATCCACTCGACCACGTTGTAGGCACGTCCTTTGCAATTCAGCTTATCGCCTGTGAGTAAGAATGATGGTAGTAACGCATGAATGAGGGGATTTGTACTAAAAAAAATATGTTTTGAATTTAAAAGTGGTACAGGCTTTAGCAATTAAGACCAAAGCTTCTAGGTGACTGTTGATAGCCTGTGATAGTTAACCGAAGATACATGTACGTACCATGCCTTGACTGACACTGATAGGTATGGTGGGTCAATACTGGCAGTGCCTGGCAATCATGGATTGAGTTTAGTATCGATGAATGTTTAAAAAAGGGTTTACTAGTGCATATCTCAACAAAACAAAGGTACTACATGTATTACCCAATACAAGTTGTAGTGGTATTCATCAAAACCCATTGAAGGGTTGATATTTATACAGTACATCGGCGGGGGCCGGGCCACTGATGCCGGCACGGCGTTAAACCCAAAACTCACTCGCTCACTATACTGTACATGGGTGGTATGTTAATTGGTGAACAGCCTTATAAGTTCTGATAGCTAGACTTAAGAGGGTTAACAGCTTTTCCAAGCTCGATAGGCTACAACCATACTTTATGTACTTGGATGTACATTCATGTAGGCAATCGACATGTACTAAATTGTCTTCTCTTTGGTGTACAAAACGTATGGTTGGTTTGTTTACAAAGTAGGGTACATATCAACTAGGGATCTGTTTCATGAACAAGGTCACCTAATGCATTCTTAATTTTTATGTCTGGCCTGAACATAGTTCAGAAAGACTATGCAATCACTTTTTCTGTACGTCGTCCGTCTGTACGTTGCCTCTCTGTGCGTAGTTTGTCTGTACGTAGTTTGTACGTATGTCATTTTGGCTAGTTTCAAAATATTAATCTTGTATGCAACAATAAAGTCTAAATTGTAATCAAACTCTGGCCATGCATGCATTATTGTAGCCTTCATATGATAGTTGTCAAAGGTCATTTGATGTCAAAATGGGATAATCGTAAAAGTAGACAAGACTTGTTTAAAAATATTGTACACATTGGTTAGTCCGAGTGTCGGACATTTACGTAATCAGAGCCCACGTACCTGTAATGTTTGCCATATCAAATGTTATGCGAACCCAGCATTGCAGCGATTCAAAATCAACTTCACAAAATGTGGTGTTTTAATATATAAAAAAAATGTGGACTAGGCGGTTGATTGGTCAATTTGCCTGCCACCTTTCACCGAAGACGTGGTGGAAGGTGCTCGCTGAGTGGACAAAATCTCGGTCAAATCGGCCTTGTGTTGCATATTTAATTGCCAAATCTACCTACATATCACAGGACACATTATGAGTGGTGATTCCGAAGACCCACAAATAAAAGCACGGCTCCATGTGGGTTTAACGGCACAAATAAATGTGACCTGGTTCCACGAAATGAGCTGAAAGTCACACAAAGCCAAAACGAGTTATTGGCCGAAACGTACATTTTTCAAGTTGGAGGTCGGTTTCGAGTTGTTAACATTTTTACATATAACTAACCCTTCTTTATCATATTGCACTGAGTGATAATATAGTTGGCATTGTTCACAGAATTGTAACTCTGTTTTCTCATAACAAGGGAGCATGACTTCAGCTATTTCAAAAGAGTATAGCGGCGGCTAGGAATAAGCTACAGCAACACACAATACATCATTTGCAAGCTTTCTAGAAATGTAATAATGTAAAATTTATATTTTGCGACTTTCCACCCATTTCATGGTGCCAGGTCGCAAATATATAATCTGGGTTAGTCATGTTTGCATCAGTACGAGTTTGCTCAAATAATTTGGCACAGTCTCTTAGTTCTCAAAAAAATATTGTATACAAGTGGAAAGAAAGAAATGTGGAAATAGTTGGGAATGCATTCTGTACGTAAATACAGGAATAACTTGAAGTAATTTGGTTTAGTAATTTGGTACTGTAAGCACAGGTAACGGTACAAAGTGTTGACACCAGTTGGTGCTTCAACACGGGAGATTGAAAACAGTTAGTTAGTTTTATGTAGTTAAGTTTGGTACAAGTCATATCAAGAAAATTCTAGAGATTTTTTTTTCTTTTTTGGAAGAATGTGGCGTTTGGTAATTGGAACCCACTGTTTGTTTCAATCCTATATAGTTGTAGATATATACCATAAAACTAACCTTTCATTTCAAAAGGTGGTAGCGATTTTGAGATATTGCCGAAAATCTGGAGCAGTTATGTCCACGCAGGAAGAATAATCTGCATTGGAATACACAATCTGAGAAACTTCACTGCAGTAACGCTTCTCAGATTCAAATTTTTGGGGATAAAAATTGATATCTTTTTTCATAACCGCAGTACTTCGAAGCGAAATGTTTCTAAAAATGCATTATACTATCCAAAGCTGCTGTACTTCTTACCAAGTAAGTTTGTATTGCCATAGATTTTTGGAGTAATCACCAAGCGTGAACGATCCCTTTAAAACATTGTTTGTATGTGAACTTGTTTGTTACACCTCGCAAAGCTTTTCAGACCACTAGAAGCAATGAATTTGTTTTCGTTTTCAAAATATAATTTCAAAAAGTAGATTTCAAAATAACCTGTAGTGTCTTAGTTACAGTGAAGTGGGGTTGTGCTTTACTTTGCACCAGTTGTGCAATTGTACGAGCATGGGGTACAGAAACCTTTGTAGTAGACGAGGTAGAATGTCATGTTTAAACTGGTTTCGTTTAAATTGCCTCTTTTTATTTAAAACAAAAATGCCGTAGATTTTAAGGTACATGTGCAAATGTTCAGTGCATTTGTAAGGTGTGTACAATTGTGTCATGCATGTTTTGGACCAAAATGTACAAGTCGGTCTTCGGCCACTTCGACAGCCCCATAGAATGCATTTGTAAGGTGTACACTTAGACAGCCCCGTATAATGTTTTTAACTGACTATGAAGAGTAAATACAATTAAAACGGTTAGAAAATGGTTTATAATTAACAAAGAGCCGGTTCCATTCCAATGCTGGAAAGTAATCTATTTGCTTTTTTTTTTTTTTTAGTAGAAAATTGGGTGTTCTCATGGGTTGACATTCAAACTTAGTGTTTTTTGTTCTTTCTGCTAATTCCGTGGTGTCAAGTTTCAGCGTCTAAGGTCATTAAACGTTACTTTCTCATTCAATTATGTTGCGGTACATGTATTACAAATGCAAAGGTTAATCTCTTTTAAAAAAATTAAATGGTTGTACCATTAGATAGGTAGATGGTCATACATGCCAAGTTTTGCAATCTCTCATCCTTTCACTGTATCTGTTCCAAAGGCCAATACTGAGAGATATTTGTCTAGCTATTTGTCCTCGCATTGGT
The DNA here is from genome assembly GCA_037893245.1 of Crossaster papposus. Taxonomy (NCBI): domain Eukaryota; kingdom Metazoa; phylum Echinodermata; class Asteroidea; order Velatida; family Solasteridae; genus Crossaster; species Crossaster papposus. The sequence goes on along the minus strand of JBAIAA010000352.1, from coordinate 3,107,510 downwards.
GCACTTTGGAACTGACCATCTTTAAATCGCTTAGAATCTGTAAAGAATAGACATGTATTAAGTAGGTTTTTTTGGGTGGGTTAATAAGTCGATCTTGCTCCAGTGCATCTAGTATTATTGACGTGATTAATAAACCAGGCTGACATGTAATTCTGCTTGCGTTTATGAAGTTACGGTAGTTTTAAGGAGCTTCTAACTTGTGCTGTGTAAGATATGCAGAACTTACATGTAAGCTACAATTATCCATGGGCCCTGCTGGATTAGACATATCCACTCACATAGCACATCAATCATGGTACGATGTAAAACTGGGTTAGGTTTTTCACTTTGGTGTTTACAGCCTCAACTGTACACACGTTGATCTCTGTCTCTCTCTCTCTCGGTGCCAAAATGGAACCAGATACGCCATCTGTTAAAACCTATCAAGCGATAGGTTTTAACAATTTAGTTGGATTAACTTGAAGATATCATGCCTTGACTGAAGTGTTGTAGTGACTCAAGTAAATGACTTTCTCTTCACGACTCGATTCCCGATGGGTACCTGACTCGAGTCACTGCAGGCAAATGACTCGACTTAAGTTCCTCATTAGAATGACTCGACTCGACTCGACTCGACTCAGTGAAGTTCTAATGAGACTCGAGTCCCCAGAATAGAACAGAACTGTGCGAAAGAAGAGTCCAATGTGTTTATAACTGCATTTTACATTATGCTGATGCGATTCCACGTCTTGTAATAACTTGTACTGACAGGTGTCTTTGTTTGTTTGGTTTTTGTTCCTATTTTGACAGATTCTGGCCGTGGCGGCGGCAATGTTGGAGGGGATGGTGGAGGCATGGGTGGGAGCAGTTCCTTTGAAGGTAAGTTTACGGCAAATCATTTAGCGAGGTTGCACAGATTTGTGGAAACGACTATTCCCTTTCAGAATTGTAGTTAAAAGTACATGTAAGATACACCCATTTGCAGATATCAAAAATGTTTACTACCGAATTATTAAGAAATATCTTACTTATTTGAAAGTAAATAATGATTCCAGACGTCCAGCAAAATGATTGCGCTAGATATCCTGTAATTGTTGCAAAAAATTAAATTTTATAAAAAAGTGACCTTTCCACCCTTTTACAATCGTGGATGCCGAGGAAACAAGCGTCGATGAGGAGGAGTTGTTGTTGTTGTTGTTGTTGTTGTTGTTTCGCAATTGCTGTCCGGCAATTGTGAATTTTGTTTATAAAATTTTCAAGACAATTACAGGATATCTAACGCAATCATTTTGCTGGATGCCTGAAATCATTTACTTTCAAATAAGCAAGATATTTCTAAATAATCTGGGATTATATTCTTTTGATATCTGCAAATGGTATATTCTACCATATCTCCTAATGAGAATTGGAAATACAGTCGAATCCCGATAATAAAAGCACTGTTAATTACAATATGTTACTTATAACAGACAAAAATTAGGGTACCAAGTCTGTTTTTCTTTTTCTGTTACTGATAATACAAGGTATGTACGTGTTATAACGATGTTAATTTATTAAGTCCCAAGGACTTTAACTGAAAACGATGATCATTGGCTAATTGCAGTATCGGAAGAAATGAGTAAATGTGACCTGGCACCACATTGACATTATTACATTTCTAGAAAGTCCTAAGCTTTCAAATGATATATTGCGTTGCTCTAGCTTATTCCTAGCCGCCGCTATACTCGTTTGAAATTGCTGAAGTCGTGCTCCCTTGTTTTGAGAAAACGGAGTTCAAAGTCTGTGAACCGTGCCAACTATACTATCAATCAGTGCAATTCAGCCACAAAAAAACACACTTTAGAGTTGTAATCGAGCTACATGTATACAGTTTTGGGATATGATGGTTTGTTTGTATGTAAAAACGTTAACAACTCAAAACCGACCTCCCACTTGAAAAATTGACGTTTCGGCCAATAACTCATTTTGGCCATGTGCGACTTTCCGCTCATTTCGTGGTGCCAGGTCACAAATATCTAATGTTTGTCGTGTACAAATTGAATAAATGTTTTGTGTAATTAACACAGGTGAGCCTAGGAAGGACTTATCCAAGGACACCGTCTTCATCAGTGGACTCGGGGAGACCACCGAGGAACAGATAGCAGAATACTTCGGCAAGATTGGTCTCATCAAGGTATTGCATTCACATAGATCATTGTTTAACTTGAAACTAGCGAATTGACAGAGTGAGTGTGTTTCCAACTCTCTGTGAAGAACCCCAATCTATGAGTCTTCCTACACTTGGCAAATTTGTCCTTCAAAAGAATCGACCGTGAAGCTTGGATTGAAAGTTAATTGAGAGAAGCTGTAGTTCGCTCCTATTTTGGTTTTCGATTGGTTTTAAAGGTAGGATACACCATTGGTAATTGCTTAAATTATCATGAATGGGTGGATTTGGAGGGTTGTATTACATAGTAAATATCGTTTAACTGACCTGTCCGAAGTTTTACAATCATGGATGCTGAGAAAAGCACGAAAAACAACATTTGTTTTCAACCGACGTCAAGCAGTTATTCTTATGTTATCTTTGTTTTTTCGCGATCGTCGCGATCGTAGGCCGATTGGCTATATCTTAGATAAGCTATTAGAAATGTCCATACAAAATGTATTCAATTGTACTATTTGTGACCTGCTCCCACGAAACCCACGCAAAGTTGACAATTGGTGGGGTTTCTTTTATTTGAAAAAAAACCAACAAAATCACAAAGGTTAACCGAACCAAAAAAATGTAACCGTGTAACTGTTTGAACAACCGGGTAACCGTGTAACCGTTGCAGGCTTACACCATCGTCAAAAATACCCGCTGTACTCTTTGGAAAATTAACAGGGAAGAGCAGGTCTTGAAAAGGGAGGTTTGCCAAAAGGATATCTACACAAAATATGTTCTGGTGGAAACCGTAAATAAAAAAAAACGAGTACAAGAATGTTATTATATAACTTGTATGTGTTTTTTTTCCCGTTTGATGAACCAGATTGACAAGAAGCTCAACAAGCCCAAGGTGTGGATCTACAAGAACAAACAGACCTACCAGCAAACTGGAGAGGCCACCGTGACCTACGATGACCCTCCCTCGGCCCAGGCATCCATTGATTGGTTCAACGGTGAGTCAGGGTCACTGATCTTTACAGGAATAAAATACAGCCTGAATTATATATACCCAGTGAATTTATAAACATCTGTCGACGGTATTCCACTGTATTCGACCAAACTGTAAAGGAATGTCCTGGCTAAATAAAGTGCATTATTGAGTGGAGAGATTGTTTTTGTTCTGTTTTCTCTAGGCAAGGAATTCTACGGTAACTCCATCAAGGTGGAGTTTGCCACCACGCGTCCAAACTTTGGAAGCAACTTCAGAGGTCGTGGTGGTAGCGGTGGAGGTGGAGGTGGTAGCGGCGGAGGTGGTGGCGGTGGCGGCGGCGGCGGCGGAGGAGGTGGATTTGGTAAGAGAAGTTTTAGCCGCCACGCGACATTGTAGTTGGCATTGCATTGCATTGATTGCTTGCTTGCACGATGAAGACTGGGTTGTTAATTGTGACCTCTCGCCACATTATGAGAGTAAAGTCTAAAAAATTGAAAATGGAGATATTGGTATTTTCAAATTCTTGAGAAAGAGAGCTTTCCAATGGTATATAACACTTGGGGTTTTCGCATTAAATACATTTTACAGCGCCCCAGAAAGTCATGGGTTTTACAAAACGGGTTTGTGAGAAAACTTACTTAATAAACATCTTAACCAAAACACACAAAAGATTGCAAAACAGGACAAGTAAGGTTCGGTTGAGCATAGCAACGGCTATGTATGTGACCTGGCACCACTAAATGGGTGGAAAGTCGCAAATTAAAAAAATTGACATTATTACATTTCTAGAAAGAGTAAGTCCTAAGCATGTAAATTAGGTATTGTGTGTTGCTGTAGCTTACTTCTAGCCGCCGCTTTTCCTTTTTTGAAATTGCTGAAGTCATGCTCCCTTGTTTTGAGAAAACGGAGTTCAAAGTCTGTTAACCGCGCAAACTATACTATCACTAAGTGCACTTCAGCAACAAAAAAATACACTTAGAGGTTTAATTGAGCTATACAATTTTGGGATATGATATAGATAATTTTTTTGGTAAAAACATTAACAAATCGAAACCAACATCCCACATGAAAAACGAACGTTTCGGCCAATAACTCGTTTTGACCATGTGCGACTTTTCGCTCATTTCGTGGTGCCAGGTCACATATAACCAACATAAAATAAAGAATTGTTGGCCATTACTTATAATATTTTGTGTTATCCCGCGTAGGTAGTGGAGGTGGATTCCGTGGTCGCGGTGGCAGCAGTCGGGATGGTGACAGCGGGGGTGGTTTCCGTGGTCGTGGTAGTGACAGGAGCAGCAGCGGCGGAGGTGGTGGCAGTATGGGTGGTGGAGCTGGTGGTGGAGCAAGGCAGGGAGATTGGATATGTACCGAGAAGTAAGTCCCCGCTTGTTGTACTTCTGTTTCTTACATCGTCTTCCCCCCTTAACCAGTTCGCGACAGATGACAAATTTAAACGCAAAGTTTTCCCCAGATTCAAAACGGATGACGCATAAACGCGCCACGAGCAAGGCCGGAAATGTCCGTCGGCAGCGAGCAAGGCTGGAAATGAGTAGGTGTGCTTCCCGGTACTGGCGGCCTTCCCGGTACAACCTGCTTCGGATCGAGTTTCGTTAAAAACAATCCCGCGCGTCAGCTCGGTGATGTTAAAATAATCCCGGCACGAACTGGTTAAAAAACTAAGCAGAATCAGCAATGGTATACACCCATTCTTCCGTCCTAGATTTAAAAGGATCATGTGTCCTGCTCCAATGAAATCCGGACAAAGTTGATAATTTTGTTTTGTTAGCTTTTGCTTTTTTTCAAATTCTCTAAATTCTCAGCTTTAAAATTATGTATGATTTACATATGTACCCCCACCCTATCTGTCCTGGGGGAAGGATTTAGTGATAAAACCCTGACAACCTAATTATGAGATAAACAGCTTTGAAGTTCAGAAAAGCATATTATTTCTACACACAATTGTTTAACAAAATCGACCCCCAAAAAACACACTTCTGGGTGATGGATTGTTAGTTTGTAATTCAGAAAAACCTCAAATCGGTAAAATTCAACCCGAAATGACTTGGACTACATTGTATTAAAACACTTTGTGCAACTTTGTCCGGGTTTCATTGGAACAGGTCATAACATTTGCACACACCCCCCAAAAAAAATGCTGAATTATTATGAAATACCTTATTACTGGACTGTCGGTGAATGACAGTTTAAAGCATCCTGTAAAATTATGGCACCTGGTGTGCCGTCATTTTAAAAAAATAAAAAAATGTTTATACATATATTTCCAACGCTGGTCGGTAATTCAGTGTTGAAAAAAACTGACTTCTTTTAAATACTACCCCCAATTTACCATAGTTAGTTAGTCCACATATTGTTAGCAATCAATATGAACCATATGAAGCACGATATGAGGCAGGGAAACCCCCCCCCCCCCCCCCTCTTTTGTGTTGACCATTGTGTTCCCGGAATCTTAGGAATTCTTTTTACGTTTCAAGGGAGGATGGGTTAGGTAACGATAGTGTTGAGTTTGTATAAGGTATAGGGATAAGAGGGGGTACCCCTCTGCCACATATCATGCTGGGTATAATATGAATGGGTACGAGTCGGCTAGACTGGTTCCCTGACCGTACAATACCCTGACTTCTCAACATTTCTTCAGTTTCTTCTTGAGTGGACCCGGGAAAACCATACTACAAAAACATAATTGTTTTTCTTGATTTTACTAGCATCTACGAACACAAACCTTCAAACAATAATAAACTCGCCTCCCAAATTCACCCATTTCTGAAAATTACAAAAAAAGCAAATGATAAGAAATTTCAATCGGATATCCCGGTTCCCGTAAATGCTCACCCCTACTGCTACATGTACTTGAATAGTTCAGACCATCGCAAGACCTAGGCATCAAACATATCCAGTGTATATCAGTTTTGGCAATGAATTAAAGAAGTGATCTCTTTTTCAAAGGTTAATTTGGTAAATAATCTCTGTATTCGTTACTTTTTTCAGTGGTTGCACCAATCACAATTTTGCCCGTCGTGATAAGTGCAACATGTGTGGGGCACCCCGACCAGCTGACGGTAAGTACATCCTACAAAATCCTCCAATTGCCACCATGTAAACAACTTGATTCATCCTCAATCCTTCAAAGGCATTTGTTATTTGTTCAGTGGAGGGGTGACCATTGTCCTAATCCGGAAATTTCCTCCACCTATATCACTGTGATAGGTTGAGGCAGTGCAGATGATATTAACCCTTTGCACTCGGCCCCGCGCTACATCTGACTTATAAGTCCCTTAAAAGCTCCTGGGGGTCCAAATATTCCCCCAAAATATAGCCCTATTTGTAAGCTTTCCAATGATACATAATTATATGGGATTTGTACACTTTAATGATATTTGTATACACAAACTAGCAACACGTACAAAATCTTCGTAAACAGGCCTGAGTTTAAAGGGTTAAGCAGGGCTCAATTATGCATGACTTAACGTAACCATGGAGCAATAAACTAGGAGTTAGAACAACCTAAGATAATAGGAAACACAAAAGGCCACCGACAGGAGCTTTACGACCGCAAGGCTCGCTCAGTAAACAAAGCGAAATAACTAAATCAGATTACACGTCACCGTGGCTCGCCGGGGAAGTCGAAAAATTCCAGTCACCTTGGATTGTTTTTTAGAACGCACGTGAAAACACGGTGGCCATCTCTGTGCACAAAGGCAGGCCGGTGGGCCTTTGTTGGTCGTAAATGCCGCGGGTGGGCGCAGTGCATTCTCCAAGGTGGAAAGCCTGTGCACTAATTGGATTAAGATAAGAGGGGTCTTCGTTCTAACTCCTTCTAGTTTATTGCTCCATGGCGTAATGAACGCCACGGAATCAACAGATTATTTTAATCTGTTGACATTTTTTTTAACAACAATGTTCGGTATTATTGTACACAAATCGGGAGCCAAGGATAATAACAGATTTTTATATATATTGCCTTTAACTCGGATGAAAGTGCTTTACATTTTTATTATCTCAGATCATTGGGCCAACGAAACATTCCAAATACCATCTCAGCTCCCTGGGGAGTATACAGCTCAATGCTGCCATTTCGGCGCAAAGCAGCAAAATCAACCACAATAACCATCTCTGCCCTCACAGGTACCCATTTACTTCCTGGGTGGAAAGATGCAATGAGTGACAAAGTGCCTTGCCCAAGGGCACACGAACCGTAGTCCCAGGCCGGACTCGAACCCACAACCTGTAGCTTTACCTAAGTTACAAATTCGGTGTTTCTAGACCACGAAACCACGGCACTCCACTAAGGATGGCATTTGGTGTAGTAGCGTTCTACTGTAACCCGGTTACTACACTGCACACCCTTTCATTATTCTGGGTTTGTTTTCTTTGACAGGTGGCATGCCAGCGCCTAGCAGTGGTCCAGGCTTTGGTGATCGCGGTGGTCGCGGCGGTGGTGGTGGTGGCTTCCGTGGCCGTGGCGGCATGGATCGAGGCGGCAGCCGCGGGGGCTCTGGCTTCGGTGACCGCGGCGGTCGCGGAGGAGGGTTCTCGCCCCGCGGCAGGGGTGGGGATAGGGGTGGGGATAGAGGAGGGCGAGGTGGGGGCTTCCAACCCAGAGGTAGAGGCGGTCCCATGGACAATCGCAGAGGAGGGGATAGATTCCGCCCGTACTAATAAACCAACTAGGACACAACATCCGTGACATTTTTTTTTTAGCACATTCTTGTTCATCATTATTGTAATTAGGCATGGAGCAGCTGCTGGGCCCAATTTTATAGTTGATTAACCCTAACTCCCTCACCATTGTTATTGAACAATACAATTCCTTCAAAATCCTCCAACTTCCTTTGTTGTGTAGGGAGTTAGGGTTAAGCATAACATTTGCTGATAAGCAAAAAAAGAAAACATTGCTTAGTAAAAAAACAACTTAGCAGGCCACAACTTATGTAGTGTAAATTGTTTATGATTGGTATTTAGCTGTTAGGTTTTCGTGCCTAAGCAGCTCTGTGACATTGCCCCCAGGAAGTTTGTAATAATGACCAAGTTGTAAAGAAAATGCCTGCTAAAACTTTTAAAGACGTTTAATTTGGGAGCTTTGAAGTTTCATATTTGGTTTTTACACTCACGGACGTAATTTATATCAGCTTGTTCTTACTCGATGCTGCCCATCAGGGTCTTGGTGTTTGCTCCTATAAGTGACGCCAGTGACGTTTGAAGGGTTTCGAAACCAAGTATTGAATTACCCGGCTTCTCCTTGTTTAGGGACATGTAAATATTGAACTGGGGTTGTCGAACGTGGCTGGGTACGTACGTACGTAGGTGCGCCGCTATATTTAATTTGTGGTCGTCAGCTTGAAGTGAAATGGGACCGATCGGTATCTCATTCCAACGGAAATTTAGTTTTTGTTTTTAAAAATGAGTGAGCTTGAACGAAATGTATTCAAAATGTGGACGACTTCATTTTGTCTTGCCAGATTGTGTGCACTGGGCGCCGCAGTGTTTGAATGTTGGCATTGTTGACCGCGAGACCGTTTTGTCTATATCTCGTTTGGTCTGGCTAGCTATAATGGATTTGAACTTTGGGGGGATTAATTTATATTTTACCAATGGCCTATTAACATAACATAGAATGCGTGTAACGGTAATTCAACGCTGTAACTTGGACTGGAGTTTGCTTTGCTTCAGCCTCCAAGGGCCAATTTCATAGAGCTGCTAAGCACAAGAAATTTGCTTAGCATGAAAATTTGACCTTGGGAAAAACAACGTTAGACCAAATTGTCAGGTGATCTTTATTGTTTTCGATTAATAATCAGCTGGTTTTTGGCTTGGCATAAAAAAAAACGCAGGATTTTGGCTGGTAACCTGTTTTTAATGAGCAAGACTTTTTTGTGCTAAGCAAATTGTTTGTGTTTAGCAGCTCTATGAAATTGGCCCCAGGATTTTGCCTTGGCTCAGGTCTTTATTGTCAACTAATTTTCCAAATTGATATACTTTTTGTAGAGTTTAAAAAAAATGGTACATGTACATTCTTTGGTTTCTTTGCGGTCTCTGGTTTTTTTTAATTTATGTTCTACAGTTTATGATCAAGAGGAACAACTTGCTTGTAAGCCGTGTTACCATTGAACTTTTTTCTTCCACGGAAACTTTACTGCGACACGAATTTGTAATTCTACTCGATGCGTTTCCACTTTGTTTTGCCGCGACAGAATGTTTATTGGTCTTGCAAAGCTAGCACTGATAACATTCCGGCTTTGTAGTTTTACATCATGTTGTAGTATTAAGTTGACAGGGACGTTAGTGTACTGCGCGTTCCCATTGGTCTTGTCATTCTACAGAAAAGTCGCGTTAAGTTAACCTACAAAGTCTAATGGAAACACGGCTATAGATTTTGGACGGCAAGATTACATGTATACTTTTCCTTTATGAATGAAAACCCTTATTTTTTATTTACATCAAATCAATATTTTTAAGGTACTCGGTTTGTTTTCAAATTGAAGTTGTATTTGCAGTTAAGTGGCAATTGTTCTGTAATTCCCAGAGAAACAACTTTTTGCACGAGTTTTATTTTGCGTACATGTACTGGTATGTCACTAAAAATAATCACAAAATGTCATTCAACTGTTAACTGTTGCATTATGAAATGTAATTTAAAATTTCTGGAATCTGTCGGCTGTACACTAATCACTTAAGCTTACATCTCCTGACGACGGGCAGGGCATACTGTCTGAAACGTTGAGTTCCTTCTAGTTCTTTTCAGAACCACACATCTCACTAAAGAGTTATTACCGTGGTGTTACCGCAAACTAATATCTTATTGCCTTTTTTGCCATGCAAACCTTCAAATCTCATCTTACCATTTGTGTTAACTGTACACTAGTGAAACTGTTTTTAAAGTTTTAGATGTAATGTCTCCTTATGTTAATAAAAAATGTATTGTGCTTGTAAAACTCTAATGTTTAGACAAACGTACTCTGTCAAAGAACTGACATTTGAAATTAAACAAATTGAGACTAGAGAAATGTGTACAGGTAGTTGAGATTGTGAGCTTGAGGTATAAGTTTATCGGAACTTTAAAAATTTCTGAGGATCACGTTTTTTAGCAAAATTTTTAATTTGTAAACTAAAAAAATCTGGTCCGTAGAAAGCTACATAAAAATGCACCGAGGAGAAAATTGGCCAAGTTTAAATTATAACCTCAATAGATTTTCAATTGAAATTGTTCCCACAACGAATCGGCACTGGGTAAGGGAACTACATGCTCTACGGGCAGCACTACTATGAACTAAAGCACTAAAACTAAAACACTAAAGAAAATTGCCTCAGTTTGGAACAAGTCAACAACATTTCACGAACGTGTATTATTATTATTGAAACCTAAGCACTAAAAAGAAATGTAATTACATGTATTAAAGTTGTATAATTTGAAATTGTAACCACGAAAGTGTATTCAAAAAGAAAAGAAGGTAATTGGTTATGACAGCACACTCGCATTGTATGATGATCTTTACCAGTAATTCTCACTCGGTGCCATTTTCTACACCCCAACTTTGGCTTCGTTCAGGCAGTTTAGTAATGGTGATGAAGCCGCATACCTAAGCTGGGGTTTGGAAAATGGCCTTGTAATGAAAAGCAGCCAACGTTATGCCGACACAGGGAACCACGCCGCCTGCATTGCACTGAAAGTGAAATTGACAAGAAAGTTTGGTCTACAACAAAATTATTTGTATTACTATTGAAACCATAAGCACTTTGGCAATGCAGGTTGTATAAAGTGAAATTGTCTCCTCGAAGATGTATTCAAACAGAAGAGAGGGTATGACAATATAGTAAGTACAATGTACTGTAGTGGTGTAAAAGTGTGGCATATTCCTAGAGGAACAGACATGCAAACTGAGACGGTTGGCAGAGGTTGAAGTGAGGGTTCTCAAATTATTAGACAAAAAAAACCTCTCTTCCCAATGCTGTTTGTTGCACTTCAATTGGACATGCTAATAAATTCTGGCTGGTTTAAGTTTGCATTATCAACATGTCACAAAAGTAAAATATCGAAAGAAGAGTTTTGTACATGCAATACAAAAGAAATGTCAATTTTTCTTTAAAAACACTTTTATTCCACCACTTTCATAATATTTCTTGATAATATTGATAATATATAATTCTTGATAATAATATGTACCAAGTACAAAATCATGGATATTCATCATATGCAAATAGAATATCTCCAAATTATAGACCATCACCCCGAGAAATAGACCATAACACCAAAAAATAGACCATCGCCCTCCCCCCCCCAAAAAAAAAGACCATCGCCCCCCCCTCCCACCAAAAAAATAGACCATCGCCCCCCCCCCAAAAAAAAAAAATAATAAAAAAATAGACCATCGCCCCCCAAAATAGACCATCGCCCCCCCAAAATAGACCATCGCCCCCAAAAATAGACCATTGCCCCCAAAAATAGACCATCGCCCCCAAAATAGACCATCGCCCCCAAAATAGACCATCGCCCCCAAAATAGACCATCGCCCCAACAATAGACCATCGCCTCAAAAATAGACCATCGCCCCAATAATAGACCATCACTTCAAAAATAGACCATCACTTCAAAAATAGACCATCTCCCCCAAAATTATAGACCATCACCCCCAAAATAGACCATCATTTCAAAAATAGACCATCTCCCCCAAAATTATAGACCATCTCCAAATTATAGACCACCACCCAAAAAATAGACCATCGTCCCAATAATAGACCATAACACCAAAAAATAGACCATAACACCAAACAATATACCATAACCCCCAAAATAGGCCATCACCCCAAAATAGACCATCGCCCCAAAAATAGACCATCGCCCCAATAATAGACCATCGCCCCAATAATAGACCACCACCCAAAAAATAGACCACCACCCAAAAAATAGACCACCACCCCAAAAATAGACCATCACCCCAATAATAGACCATCACACCAAAAAATAGACCACCATAGATCTCCAAATTATAGACCACCACCAAATTATAGACCATCACACCAAAAACAAACATCACCCCCCCAAAAAAACATCGCCCCAATAATAGATCATCGCCCCAATAATAGACCATTGCCCCAAAAATAGACCATCGCCCCAATAATACACCATCGCCCCAATAGTTAGTCTAATAGACCAACACCAAAAAATATACCATCCCCCCCAAAAAAAAATAATAAAAAAATAGACCATCGCCCCCCAAAAATAGACCATCGCCCCCAAAAATAGACCATTGCCCCCCAAAATAGACCATCGCCCCCAAAAATAGACCATCGCCCCCAAAATAGACCATCGCCCCCAAAATAGACCATCGCCCCCAAAATAGACCATCGCCCCAACAATAGACCATCGCCTCAAAAATAGACCATCGCCCCAATAATAGACCATCACTTCAAAAATAGACCATCACTTCAAAAATAGACCATCTCCCCCAAAATTATAGACCATCACCCCCAAAATAGACCATCATTTCAAAAATAGACCATCACCTCGAAAAATAGACCATCTCCCCCAAAATTATAGACCATCTCCAAATTATAGACCACCACCCAAAAAATAGACCATCGTCCCAATAATAGACCATAACACCAAAAAATAGACCATAACACCAAACAATATACCATAACCCCCAAAATAGGCCATCACCCCAAAATAGACCATCGCCCCAAAAATAGACCATCGCCCCAATAATAGACCATCGCCCCAATAATAGACCACCACCCAAAAAATAGACCACCACCCCAAAAATAGACCATCACCCCAATAATAGACCATCACACCAAAAAATAGACCACCATAGATCTCCAAATTATAGACCACCACCAAATTATAGACCATCACACCAAAAACAAACATCACCCCCCCAAAAAAAACATCGCCCCAATAATAGATCATCGCCCCAATAATAGACCATCGCCCCAAAAATAGACCATCGCCCCAATAATACACCATCGCCCCAATAGTTAGTCTAATAGACCAACACCAAAAAATATACCATCCCCCCCCAAAAAAGACCATCGCCCCACCCCCCCCCCCCCCCCCCCCCCCCCACAAAAATAGACCATCGCCCCCAAAAATAGACCATCGCCCCCAAAAATAGACCATCGCCCCAAAAATAGACCATCGCCCCCAAAAATAGACCATCGACCCCAAAAATAGACCATCACCCCAACAATAGACCATCACTTCAAAAATAGACCATCACCCCCATAATAGACCATCACCCCCAAAATAGACCATCACCCCCCAAATACACCATCACCCCCAAAATACACCATCACCCCGAAAAATGGACCATCTCAAAATTATAGACCATCTCCAAATTATAGACCACCACCCACAAAATAGACCATCGCCCTAATAATAGACCATCGTCCCAATAATAGACCATAACACCAAAAAATAGACCATAACACCAAACAATATACCATAACACCAAAAATAGGCCATCGCCCCCAAAATAGACCATCGCCCCAAAAATAGACCATCGCCCCAAAAATAGACCATCGCCCCAATATAATAGACCATCGCCCCAATATAATAGACCATCACCCCAAAAATAGACCACCACCCCAAAAATAGACCACCACCCCAAAAATATACCATCTCCAAATTATAGACCATCACACCAAAAACAAACATCACCGCACCCCCCCCCCCCCCCCCCCCCAAAAAAAAATAGACCATCGTCCCAAAAATAGACCATCGCCCAAATATAATAGACCATCACCCCAAAAATAGACCACCACCCCAGAAATAGACCACCACCCCAAAAATAGACCACCACCCCAAAAATAGACCTCGCCCCAATAATAGACCATCGCCCCAATAATAGACCATCGCCCCAAAAATAGACCTCGCCCCAATAATAGACCATCGCCCCCCAAAATAGACCATCGCCCCCAAAAATAGACCATCGCCCCCCAAAATAGACCATCGCCCCAAAAATAGACCATCGCCCCCAAAATAGACCATCACCCCAAAAATAGACCATCGCCCCCAACAATAGACCATCGCCCCCCAAAATAGACCATCGCCCCAAAAAATAGACCATCGCCTCAAAAATAGACCATCGCCCCAATAATAGACCATCGCCCCAAAAATAGACCATCGCCCCCAAAAATAGACCATCGCCCCCCAAAATAGACCATCGCCCCCCAAAATAGACCATCGACCCCAAAAATAGACCATCACCCCAACAATAGACCATCACTTCAAAAATAGACCATCACCCCCATAATAGACCATCACCCCCATAATAGACCATCACCCCCAAAATAGACCATCACCCCCAAAATAGACCATCACCCCCAAAATAGACCATCACCCCGAAAAATAGACCATCTCAAAATTATAGACCATCTCCAAATTATAGACCACCACCCAAAAAATAGACCATCGCCCTAATAATAGACCATCGTCCCAATAATAGACCATAACACCAAAAAATAGACCATAACACCAAACAATATACCATAACACCAAAAATAGGCCATCGCCCCAAAAATAGACCATCGCCCCAAAAATAGACCATCGTCCCAAAAATAGACCATCGCCCCAAAAATAGACCATCGCCCAAATATAATAGACCATCACCCCAAAAATAGACCACCACCTCAGAAATAGACCACCACCCCAAAAAGAGACCACCGCCCCAAAAATATACCATCGCCCCAATAATAGACCATCGCCCCAATAATAGACCATCGCCCCAAAAATAGACCATCGCCCCAAAAATAGACCATCGCCCCAACAATAGACCATCGCCCCAACAATAGACCATCGCCCCAATAATACACCATCGCCCCAATAATACACCATCGCCCCAATAATACACCTTTTTGATTGTTTAAGAGTCCAAATTGTTTTTTAAAAACCTGAAAAAGTTTAATGTTTACCCTAAACATATTTAGTGTGTTGTTGGTTAGTATAATTTTCTTGCCTTTTGTTTGCCATTTCAGTCAGTTAAAACTAGTAATGCGCTTTTGTACAAATATCAAAATTAATAAAGTGTGTTCAACTAAAATGTTTATAAGTATCCAGCTAATAAATTATCCAGTAGAGCATAGGACTACCCCCACCCTGTAGTCCCTGGTTCAATCGCCATTCACGGGAGGGGAACCTATGCCCAAATTTTCAACAAAAAAATTCAGACCGTCGCCCCAATAATACACCATCGCCCCAATAATACACCATCGCCCCAATAATAGACCATTAACACCAAAAAATAGACCATCACCCCCAAAATCGACCCAATAATACACCATCGCCCCAATAATACACCATCGCCCCAATAATACACCATCGCCCCAATAATACACCATCGCCCCAATAATAGACCTTAACACCAAAAAATAGACCATCACCCCCAAAATAGACCATCTCCAAATTATAGACCACCACCCCAATAATAGACCATCGCCCCAATAATAGACCATCGCCCCAAAAATAGACCATCGCCCCAATAATAGACCATCGCCCCAATAATAGACCATCGCCCCAATAATAGACCATCGCCCCAATAATACACCATCGCCCCAATAATACACCATCTCCAAATTATAGACCACCACCCCAAAAATAGACCATCGCCCTAATAATAGACCATACAAATATCAAAATTATTAAAGTGTGTTCAACTAAAATGTTTATAAGTGTCCAGCTAATAAATTATCCAGTAGAGCATAGGACTACCCCCACCCTGTAGTCCCTGGTTCAATCGCCATTCACGGGAGGGGAACCTATGCCCAAATTTTCAAAAAAAAAATTCAGACCCCCTCTCCTGGATCCCCCCTTTCTCCCCTCACCAGGATCTTTTCAGGCTCCCATCCTGGGCTTCTCTTGAGGACCCACCACCTGTGCTTTAACCCAGGACTCATCCTAGTGATTTAATTATTTATTTATTTTTCCTTTTTCCTATGGCACCGCCTGGACTAGGACCCTCCGCACTGCAGTCCTAGGTTTATCTGACTGAGCTACTTGCTCTTGAAGAAATTTTTTTTCGGACGTTATATATAAACCTTAGGTTCATAATATGTACCAAGTACAAAATCATGGATATTCATCATCTGCAAATAGAATATCTCCAAATTATAGACCATCACCCCGAGAAATAGACCATAACACCAACAAATAGACCATCACCCCAAAAATAGACCATCGCCCCCCAAAAATAGACCATCGCCCCCAAAAAATAGACCATCGCCCCCCAAAATAGACCATAACCCCCAAAATAGACCATAACACCAAAAAATAGACCATAACACCAACAAATAGACCATCACCCCCAAAATAGACCATCACCCCCAAAATAGACCATCGCCCCCCCCCCCCTCACAAAAAAAAAGACCATCGCCCCCCCCCCCCCCCCCCCCCCCCCCCCCCACCACCCCCCCCCCCAAAAAAAAATAGACCATCGCCGACAAAAATAGACCATCGCCCCAACAATAGACCATCGCCCCCCAAAATAGACCATCGCCCCAAAAATAGACCATCGCCCCCAACAATAGACCATCGCCCCCCAAAATAGACCATCGCCCCCAAAATAGACCATCACCCCCAAAATAGACCATCACACCCAAAATAGACCATCACCCCCAAAATAGACCATCATTTCAAAAATAGACCATCACCCCGAAAATTAGACCATCTCCCCCAAAATTATAGACCATTTCCAAATTATAGACCACCACCCAAAAAATAGACCATCGCCCTAATAATAGACCATCGTCCCAATAATAGACCATAACACCAAAAAATAGACCATAACACCAAACAATATACCATAACACCCAAAATAGGCCATCACCCCCAAAATAGGCCATCGCCCCAAAAATAGACCATCGTCCCAAAAATAGACCATCGCCCCAAAAATAGACCATCGCCCCAATAATAGATCACCACCCCAAAAATAGACCACCACCCCAAAAATAGACCATCACCCCAATAATAGACCATCACACCAAAAAAAAGAACCACCATAGATCTCCAAATTATAGACCACCACCAAATTACCATCACACCAAAAACAAACATCACCCCCCCCCAAAAAAAACCAAAACATCGCCCCAATAATAGACCATCGCCCCAATAATAGACCATCACACACAAAAATAGACCACCATAGATCTCCAAATTATAGACCACCACCAAATTATAGACCACCACCAAATTATAGACCATCTCCAAATTATAGACCATCACCAAATTATAGACAATCACACACACAAAAAACATCGCCCCAATAATAGACCATCGCCCCAATAATAGACCATCGCCCCAAAAATAGACCGTCGCCCCAATAATACACCATCGCCCCAATAATACACCATCGCCCCAATAATAGACCATTAACACCAAAAAATAGACCATCACCCCCAAAATCGACCCAATAATACACCATCGCCCCAATAATACACCATCGCCCCAATAATACACCATCGCCCCAATAATACACCATCGCCCCAATAATAGACCTTAACACCAAAAAATAGACCATCACCCCCAAAATAGACCATCTCCAAATTATAGACCACCACCCCAATAATAGACCATCGCCCCAATAATAGACCATCGCCCCAAAAATAGACCATCGCCCCAATAATAGACCATCGCCCCAATAATAGACCATCGCCCCAATAATAGACCATCGCCCCAATAATACACCATCGCCCCAATAATACACCATCTCCAAATTATAGACCACCACCCCAAAAATAGACCATCGCCCTAATAATAGACCATCGCCCCAATAATTTGGTGAAGATGAAACATATCAGAGAGATAAGGTGGAGCAATGTCCTTCAAACATTTAAAAACACATAGAGGAGTTTTGAACTGGATGCGTTTCTCCATGGGTAGTCAGTGTAGTTTAGCGAGTAAGGGGGATCCATGAGCTCTCCAACAGATTAGATTAGATTAGATTAGATCAGATTAGATTAGATTAGATTAGATTGCAGATTAGACAGCAAACAATGAAATAGTATACAGATGGGTCATTCCATGAAAATGGGACACAAAGTGTGACATTTTGCTATATTTCTAGTTACATGCCATCTACCGACTGACTGATAAACAAACAAATGTCACCAACAAGTTATTTGCTTATCGTATACTAGGCACCGAGAGCTTTCACTTAACCAGTTAGCGCCGGGATTATTTTCACATCACCGAGCCGAGTGATTATTTTTAACGAAACTCGATCCGAAGCGTGTTCAGGCCGATAGTGCCGGGAAGCACACCCACGCATTTCTGGCCTTGCTCGCTGCTGACAGACATTTCCGAACTTGAACTTGGCGTGTTTTTGCATCATCCGTTTTGAATTTGGGGAAAACTGTGCGTTTATATACATCATCCGGCGCGAACTGGTTAATAGCATTATCACATTTTTCACAAAAGTGGCTTTAGTGATATTTGTCTTGAATGTTGCACTAAATTTGGCAAATTTGGCACCATTTAAAAATTAGTTTCTGGATAAATGTGACATTTTATGACAAATTTAGGACTCCAATGTAATAGGGGATGCCATGTCTATTATATTTGTTACTATGTTACAAGATTTATTGTACAAACCGTCTCTGCATAATACTGACTGACCATAAAATTGTACTTTTATGGTATTTTTATAAGGTTACTGTAGATAAATTACAAGGAATTTGTTGACAAAGGAAAAATATACATGAAGGCGCAGGAAGGGATGCTGTCGGAAACTACAGAACTTGCGTTACTTACCAGAGTTAGGGACCGGCAGCTCAAAAACAGGGATGGTGTCTGTCGTCTGACAGGAAATAGGAGAGAATGAATCTACGGTTTGTGGAGATTTGTTGGGTGGTGTCTCGCCGGCAAACTAAAAGCAGTACATTGCTGTCAAGTCCATGCCTAAATCGTGCATACAAACAGAAGTTTGAAATAAACTTTGGTAAAAGCTGAGACGGAACTGGGCACAGTGGAGACAACTGCAAATAATAAATAATGGGTGATTTCTTTTAAATGTTCAGATTTATTTCAGAAAAAAAAGTTGACCTTTTAAGGGTGACCTTTTTCAAGGTGACCCAGATTAAGGCGACCCACGGCGAAGCGACCCACGGCGAGGCGACCCACAGCAAGTCGACCCACGACAAGTCGACCCATGGCAGATGACCAAGAGTAAGGCGACCCACGGCAAGGCGACCCACGGCAAGGCGACCCACGGCGAGGCGACCCAGGACGAGGCGACCCAGGGCAAGTCGACCCATGGCAGACGACCCAGAGCAAGGCGACCCAGAGTAAGGCGACCCACGGCGAGGCGACCCACGACGAAGCGACCCAATGGCAAGGCGACATACGGCAAGATGACAAAACTCCAAAAGCTTTTTTAAATAATATTTTACCTTTGTGACATGTTGATAAATACCCAGAGCAGGGTGACCCAGAGCAGGGTGACCCAGGGCAGGGTGACCCAGGGCAGGGTGACCCAGAGCATGGTGACCCAGGGCAGGGTGACCCAGAGCAGGGTGACCCAGAGCAGGGTGACCCAGAGCAGGGTGACCCAGAGCAGGATGACCCAGAGCAAGTCACCCAGAGCAGGGTGACCGAGAGCAGGGTGACCCAGCGCAGGGTGACCCCGAGAGCAGGGTGACCCAGAGCAGGGTGACCCAGAGCAGGGTGACCCAGAGCAGGGTGACCCAGAGCAGGGTGACCCAGAGCAGGGTGACCCAGAGCAGGGTGACCCAGAGCAGGGTGACCCAGAGCAGGGTGACCCAGAGCAGGGTGACCCAGAGCAGGGTGACCCAGAGCAGGGTGACCCAGAGCAGGATGACCCAGAGCAGGGTGACCCAGAGCTGGGTGACCCAGAGCAAGGTGACCCAGCGCAAGGTGACCCAGAGCAAGGTGACCCAGAGCAAGGTGACCCAGAGCAAGGTGACCCAGAGCAAGGTGACCCAGAGTAAGGCAACCCACGGCGAGGCGACCCATGGCGAGGCGACTCACGGCGAGGCGACCCACGGCAAGGCGACCCACGGCGAAGCGACATAATGGCGAGGCGACCCACGATGAGATGACCCGAGGCAGGGCGAACCACGGCAATATGACCAACTGCAAGATGACCCAGTGCAAGGCGACCCCGTGCAAGGCGACCCCGTGCAAGGCGACCCAGTGCAAGGCGACCCAGTGCAAGGCGACCCAGGGCAAAGCGACCCAGGGCAAGGCGACCCAGGGCAAGGCGATCCAGGGCAAAGCGATCCAGGGCAAGGCGATCCAGGGCAAAGCGGCCCAGGGCAAGGGAGCCCAGAAAAATTCATTTTACTGACAGACACTGAAAGACTACTGAGAACATTTAGTTTGAGGCGTTGTTTAGGGAAGTCTGAACAAAGTTGAGATTTAAAACTAAATCAAATTGACTGGCGAGGCGACCCACGATGAGATGACCCGAGGCAGGGCGAACCACGGCAAGATGACCAACTGCAAGATGACCCAGTGCAAGGCGACCCAGTGCAAGGCGACCCAGTGCAAGACGACCCAGGGCAAAGCGACCCAGGGCAAGGCGATCCAGGGCAAAGCGGCCCAGGGCAAGGGAGCCCAGAAAAATTCATTTCACTGACAGACACTGAAAGACTACTGAGAACATTTAGTTTGAGGCGTTGTTTAAGGAAGTCGGAACAAAGTTGAGATTTAAAACTAAATCAAATTGACTGTTTGACATTATTTATTAATATATTTATTTTGTTCTGAAATGTTACTTATAAGATTCCAACGTAAGTTGCGTATAACCAAACCAGAAAAATTAAACCGGATATCGACGCCGGTATTCGGGTGCTCGGATACCCTGAACAGGCCTACCCTATATCAAGGCTATGACAGTTGAAAACAGCCGTCTTTCTGACTATTGCATTATTATCCTCCGTGCTGATTTTAGTGAAGTGAAATTAGGTACAGGTCGTTAAATTCTAGAATTGTTCACTTTTGGAATTTGTGGACTAGTACAAAAACTAAGCATGACTCAATTTTAGACTGGTGGGATATCATGTAGGTAAAAAACTAATTAAACAAAATTATTAGAGATATCACCTTGCAGAAGTTTAACATTTTTCTGTTTTGCTGCTTTTAAATTCAAGATGGCGGCCAATATGGCCGCCAATAAATGAGAAAAGTCATATACAGGTGTATTATCAAAAACGTATGATAAAAGCAAAAATAATATTGTTAGATTGTTTTGTTTATGCAAATAGCCTAAGGCCACTCGAGGTGTGGGCTACTAAAGGAAAGTGTGGAAGAACCAGCCCCTCGCACTAAAACAAGACAATCTGATCTCTTCACAGCACGAATAGTGTTGGGATAGGTAACTAGTCCACAGCAAGGCATTAATAATGCCTCCACCCATATTATGTGTGGAAGTGTCCTAGCCCAGGCCGGGCTCGAACCCCAAACCTGCAGAAAGAACTACCCGCAAACCACGAATGCTTCAGACAACTAGGCCACGGCACTTTCACAAATTATTCAACGTATGAGATTTTACTCAATTTTGACCGTTTTCTGTTGGTGTCCCAATGCACCTGACTCTCTATAGACTTTGTACAGTTCACAATCAAAGAAGTGTGTACAGCATTATACTTCATAAACATTCTTTCCAGAGCAAAAAATAAACATGTACATGCACTTGAGATCAGCAGGTTTACCACAAAGTCAGGTTCATAATGTACATATTGAAAGTTTCGTTCACTTTTTTTGTAGATTTGCTAAACTATACATTTTTGGAAACGTTAGGATATACTCAACATGAAAACCAATGTTTACATTTGTTTTGGGGTTCTTTTGAAGAAAAAAAAGGATCTTTAATGTGACGTGACACATGAAAAGTCATTGGGTGTCACATTAAAGGTAATTTTGTTTTCAATGCCCTATATCTCTGGAAGTATAAGTCCGATTGGGTTCAGAATTGATATGCAGGTATGGCGGGATGTGTTATAGATATACATTAAAGTGACATCATGATGACGTCATCGTGTGATTTTTTATGAATTTGTTAAATTTTTGGACTTTTAAGCCATATCTCATCAACAGAACATAGAGAATATTTTTTTTGTGTAATATGTTTATTGGGTCATAGACATATGCTTACAATTGTGAAAAATGTGTGACGTCATCATGACGTCATCAAAATGCCATTACAAAAATCCACGATGGCCACCATAAAGAACCTGGAAACCTGACTAACAGTAACAAGTAGATTGATCTATACCCAGCACGATATGTGGCAGAGGGGTAACCCCTATTATTCCTATACCTTATACACACTCAACACTATTGTAACCTAACCCATCCCCCCTTGAAACCAAAAAGGAATTCCTGAGATTCCGGGAACGCAATGGTCAACACAAAAGAGGGGGGGTTTTCTCTGCCACATATCGTGCTTCATATGGATTGATCAATTACTTGCCTCCAGGTTTTTGCAGCTGTCCAACACCTGCCGATGCTTAGACTCGATTTGATGGCTTTCCGTTTTAGAAATTAAATAATGGGTGGAACATCGCTACTTTCTTCAAAGGTATTGCGACCTTAAAGCATGCGTCAAATCAGACACGTATGTTCATAGCTCCCCGCCTGTGTAGTAACTTAAAGGTAGGATAAACCGTTTGCAGATATCAAACATTTTTTACTACCAAATTATTAGGAAATATCTTACTTATTTGAAAGTGAATGATTGTAGGTATCCAGCAAAATGAATGCGCTAGATATCCTGTAATTGTTCCGAAAAGTAGGCGATCGCAAAAAAGAATTCGCGATTGCCGTTAACATAATAATAATAATACAAGGCATTTATATGGCGCTCTACAAAGAACACAGCGCCTAAGAACCACTGCCTGACGCCGGTTGAAAACGAACGCCGTTTCTCTTGCTTTTCTCAGCATCCATGATGGTAAAACTTCAGACAGGTCAGTTAAACAATATTTACTATAAAATACCCCCCCCCATATCCACCCATTCGTGATAATTTCAGCAATTACCAATGGTGCATCCTACCTTGAAATCCACCCATTCCTGATAATTTCAGCAATTACCAATGGTGTATCCTACCTTGAAATCCACCCATTCCTGATAGTTTCAGCAATTACCAATGGTGTATTCTACCTTTAACCAGGGATGTAGTCGAGTCCATCACAAGTCCCTGTAAGTCCCTGTAAGTCCCTGTAAGTCCCTGTAAGTCCCTGTAAGTCCCTGTAAGTCCCTGCAAGTCCATCACAAGTCCTTCAGTTCCAATTCAAATCACAAGCTATTCAAATCAGCTTTGACAAAAGCATTCCTTTGTCATTGTTCATCCAGTTACTTGTGACTGGCTTTATGAAGGGACTTGTGACTGGCTTTATGAAGGGACTTGTGACTGGCTTCACGAAAGGACTTGTGAACGGATCTGCAGGGACTCGACTACAACCCTGCCTTTAACTAATCGGCCCCTGGTGGGCACAACAGAAAAAAAAACTAAGTTGGTAGCACGAACATAATTATGAGGATAATGTACTAGCACAAGTCATGTCTCCTTCGCTAAAACTGAAAAAAACTATCTCTAATAGCGAATGTTTTTTCTCCTCCAGTTTTTGCACAGTCAGTGTGGACTATCTGCGCATGATGCGTAGGGTCAAGTAGACGTCACATTGGAAGGCACTCTTCAACTCCTGTTCTGCCTCTCTAGCTATCTTACCAATGTTATTCATCAGCAGTTTCTGTAAAGTTAAAACAAAAAAACAACAAAACCGATTGAGCAACACATTATTAATAAGCCATTAACCAGTTCGCGTCGGATAACGTGTTCTAGCCTCCACCTAGTTGTGGGGACAGGTTCTTTTGTTTGGAAAAAAACAGACCGAGTAGTGGGGACATTTTTGAGTCCCCATAGCGCGTTGGGTCTTCAGTAAAGGGGTTAAGAGGTAAAATTAGGTTAGGGTATAATAAAAGAACATGTAGAAGAAGACAAATTAGGGTGATCATTTTGACAATTTTTGAATTTTAGAGTGTTCTGAGTTTGAGTTTAGAGAGATTTCCCTTTAGCACACAAACGCTATGGATTGTCCCCATAATGCAATGTACGAACAAAATACATGTACACACAGAAGGTTTTCCGAAATCCAAACTCAAACAAAAATTGAGTATCAAGTGTTATATACCATTGGAAAGCTCTGTTTCCACAGTATTTAGAAATACCCATATCTCAATTTTTGATTTTGCCGACTTTACGCTCATTTTGTGATGACAGGTCACATATGTGACCGGCTTTACAAAAAAGGGTATTACAAAATAACAAAAAATTACGAAACTCGATCCGAGGCGGGTTCAGGCCGATGGTACCGGGAAGCACACTCACGCATTTCCGGCCTTGCTCGCTGCTGACAGACATTTCTGGCCTTACTTGTCACGTGTTTATGCTTCATCCGTTTCGAATCTGGGGAAAACTGTGCGTGTATACGTCATCCGGCACAAACTGGTTAAGCTAGACATAGCATTTTCCAGTTTGATTTTTCTTAAAAAACCTACCCATTAACACTATAAACACAAGGTTTTTTGGAATTGTAGGAGGTGGGTGAACAATCCCCTGAAATTTGATTTAAAAGGTAGGATACACCATTGGTCATTGCTTGAATTATCATGAATGGGTGGATTTGGGGGGTTTTATTTTAAAGTAAATATTGTTTAACTGACCTGACCGACGTTTTACAATCATGGATAATAAGAAAAGCGAAAAAAATGGCGTTCGTTTTCAACCAGCGTCAAGCAGTGGTTTTTATGTTGTTCTTGTTTTTTTCGCAATCAACATCCGGCGATCGTGATTTTTCAAAAATAAAATAAAATTTTTAGGAACAATTACAGGATATCTAACGCAATCCTTTTGCTGGATGCCTACAATTTTTATTTACATTCAAATAAGTAAGATGTTTCCTAATAATTCGCTAGTAAAATGTTTTAATATCTGCAAATGGTGTATCCGACCTTTAACTTTTGTAGCCACCCTGCACGTGTATATTGACCATATTCCAGCAATAAACATTAATGTATACTCACAACATGCGACTTCTTATGGCAGGCAACCACCTGGACAACCCTTAATCTTCCGCTGGTCTCCGTGGCCCACAGCTCATTTTTCTACAAAGATAAACAAATAGACAAACTAAATACCAAGCGGGCAAACAGACGTAATTATCTGTCCATCAGAAAAAATTGGTTGTCCAACTTTTCAAAATGAACAGATCACTACTATTAAGATCCGACATTCAGTGTTAGAAGAGCCATTATGACAAAAAAAAAAGGTATTGTACGAAATGGTAGAATATGTTTGAGCGATGGCGTCCTCTTGCGATGACCTAAAAAAGTATGAGTCGGACATGCACGACTAATGTCAATTTTAGAGCACATAAAATAGATCGTACATGTACAATAACGGCACTTTCGGAGTAGATCAAATATATCGTACTATACGACCATGGCACTGAAAGAGTTTAAAACGTTGAACACAAGTATATAACCATAGACCTCAGTACTTGACCTTTAACACAACCATCATGTGAAGTTTACAATACTGCATCCACGACTTAAACTTCAACTTTGCATATTATACAATTTTTTCAAAACATTAACCAAAATACCACATGCATACAGACAGACAGATGGACGGACGGACGGACAGACGGATGGACAGACAGACGGACAGCCCGACAAACTACACACAGACAAAGTGATTGCATAGTCTCTTTCTGAACTTAGGTCAGACGAGACAACAACAAAAATAATATATTTGAGATGTAAATAACTGTATTTTGGTTTTTGTATTGTTTTATTTCCATACATCACAAGAGATAATGTACCACAGTTATTTACACAATGCACAGAGGGTGGTGAATAGTGAAAACCAGGGGGGAAAAAACGCTTGTACGTGGCCCGATTCCTTATTTAACGCATTAATACACACAACTGTGTACAACTATTGTTACTAGATAAAACAAAATGTTACCGGCTCTACTAAAATAGGGTATTAAGTCGCGCTGTGCATTATCATGTAATGGCCTACTCAAAGTTGAGAGGGTAAACATTTCATCAAAATGTGATTTACACTTTTTGTCATGAATGACGTCTTTATTATCTACAGTTTCAGGTTTCATTCAAAAAAAATTGATGAATAAAGTGGGAAAAAATACCATTTTGTGTGCATCGTTTTGTTGTAGTACAGAGCCGGCTATTTCAAAGCCTATTTTCTCAGTTGTGTAATTTAACCTTCAAGTTAGTAATCAGTATGTAAACACGTCATATCTCTTAAATGGGAGGGGCTATGGAGCTCTAATATCTCTGTGACAATGGGGCCTAGCTATCCTTTACCTTTCACATTTTTCGTTCCAACAAAAGGTTTACACAACTTCGGACCTCACCATGTATATCAAATGAAAGCTTACGCTGTGGGCTTTCCAACCATGTATATAACTCATTTGTGACCGGCTCTACAAAAAGGTGTATTATGTCGCAAAAAAAGAAATTGAGTTATATACATGGTTGAAAAGCCCACAACACAAGCTTTCATTTGGTATATAAATGGCCCCTCTCATTCTGGAGATATGACGTGTTTACATATTGATTACTTCCTTGGAGTTCAAATTACACAGCTAAGAAAACAGGCTTTGAAAAAGCCGGCTCTATTTGTAGTAAAACAAAACGATGCACACAAAATTGTATTTTTTTCACTTTATTCATCTAAATTAACATTTCTGTGAATGAAACCGGAATCTGTAGTTATTAAAGATGTTATTCATGACAAAAAATGTAAATCACATTTTGATGAAATGTTTACCCTCTCAACATTGAGTAGGCCATTACATAATAGTGCACAGCGCGACTTAATACCCTTTTTTGTAAAGCCGGTCACATATGTGACCTGTCATCACACAATGAGCATAAAGTCGGCAAAATCAAAAATTGAGATATGGGTATTTCTAAAATTGAGATATGGGTATTTCTAAATTTTGTAGAAACAGAGCTTTTCAATGGTATACACTTGCAGGTTTGATACTCAATATTTTTTTATTTTTATTTTTTAGTCTGGAGTCTTAATACAGAGATTATGAGAAAACGGGCATTTCTTGCGAGAAATTGTGTGAAAGGCATAGAAAGGCATAGTCAAAATTGTCTCCAAAACTAATTTTGTTTTTATCTGATCGTCCTGAAAAATTGGGAATTGATTGTTGGGGATTTAGTCTTAAAAAAACACATAATCTCAAAATCGACCACCCCTTCAAATTTTGACTTTGACTGGCCGTACTGGGAAATCACTCCGTGCGACTTTACGCTCATTTTGTGATGGCAGGTCACATATATACCAAATGAAAGCTTACAATGATGGGCTTTCCAACCATGTAACTCAATTTTACTTGTTTGTGAAATAATACCCCTTTTGGTGGAGTGGGTCACAAGTATCATGTCTGACCTGCGTGATGTTATAAGGCACTTCCTGTGGGAGATACTCCAGAAGTTTCTCTCGGATAGCTTCCCTGACAATCTCTTCGGGAGACAGGTTTGTGACCACGCTCTGGTGATACTCCCAGTTACCCGGTACCGCTTTGCTTACTAGGTGATCCTGAAAGGTTGAAGGTAGGATACACTATTAGCAATTGCTTGGATTATCAGGAATGGGTCGATGTAAAGGTAGGATACACTATTGGCAATTGCTTGGATTATCAGAAATGGGTCGATGTAGGATACACTATTGGTAATTGCTTGAATTATCAGGAATGGGTGGATTTAAAGGTAGGATACACCATTGGTAATTGCTTGAATTATCAG
Source organism: Crossaster papposus (assembly GCA_037893245.1). Classification (NCBI taxonomy): domain Eukaryota; kingdom Metazoa; phylum Echinodermata; class Asteroidea; order Velatida; family Solasteridae; genus Crossaster; species Crossaster papposus. The sequence continues at coordinate 3,079,589 of JBAIAA010000352.1, read as the reverse complement.
AAATGGGTCGATGTAAAGGTAGGATACACCATTGGTAAATGCTTGAATTATCAGGAATGGGTGGATTTAAAGGTAGGATACATCATTGGAAATTGCTTAACCAGTTCGCGCCGGGATTATTTTAACAGCGCCGAGCCGACGGGCGGGATTATTTTCTAACGAAACTCGATCCGAAGCGGGTTCAGGCTGATAGTGCCGGGAAGCACACCCATGCATTTCCGGCCTTGCGCGCTGCTGACATACATTTCCGAACTTGAACTTGGCGTGTTTATGCGTCATCCGTTTTGAATTTGGGGAAATTTTTGCGTTTATATACGTCATCCGGCGCGAACTGGTTAAATCATCAAAAATGGGTAGGTGTAAAGGTAGGATACACAATTGGTAATTGCTTGAATTATAAGAAATGGGTCGATGTAAAGGTAGGATACACCATTGGTAAATGCTTGAATTATCAGGAATGGGTGGATTTAAAGGTAGGATACATCATTGGAAATTGCTTAACCAGTTCGCGCCGGGATTATTTTAACAGCGCCGAGCCGACGGGCGAGATTATTTTCTAACCAAACTCGATCCGAAGCGGGTTCAGGCTGATAGTGCCGGGAAGCACACCCACGCATTTCCGGCCTTGCGCGCTGCTGACATACATTTCCGAACTTGAACTTGGCGTGTTTATGCGTCATCCGTTTTGAATTTGGGAAAATTTTTGCGTTTATATACGTCATCCGGCGCGAACTGGTTAAATCATCAAAAATGGGTCGGTGTAAAGGTAGGATACACAATTGGTAATTGCTTGAATTATAAGAAATGGGTCGATGTAAAGGTAGGATACACCATTGGTAAATGCTTGAATTATCAGGAATGGGTGGATTTAAAGGTAGGATACATCATTGGAAATTGCTTAACCAGTTCGCGCCGGGATTATTTTAACAGCGCCGAGCCGACGGGCGAGATTATTTTCTAACCAAACTCGATCCGAAGCGGGTTCAGGCTGATAGTGCCGGGAAGCACACCCACGCATTTCCGGCCTTGCGCGCTGCTGACATACATTTCCGAACTTGAACTTGGCGTGTTTATGCGTCATCCGTTTTGAATTTGGGAAAGTTTTTGCGTTTATATACGTCATCCGGCGCAAACTGGTTAAATCATCAAAAATGGGTCGGTGTAAAGGTAGGATACACAATTGGTACCGGTAATTGCTTGAATTATCAGGAATGGGTGAATGTAATGGTAGGATACACCATTGGTAATTGCTTGAATCATTAGAAATTGGTAAATTTAAATATACAATGTAGGATACACAATTCGTAATTGCTTGAATCATCAGGAATGGGTCGATCTAAAGGTAGGATACATCATTGGTAATGGGTTGAATTATCCGGAATCGGTGGATGTTAAGATAGGATACACCATTTGTAATTGCTTGAATTATCAGAAATAGGTGGATGTAAAGGTAGGATACACCATTGGTAATTGCTTGAATTATCATGAATGGGTCTATGTAAAGGTAGGATACATCATTGGTAATTGCTTGAATTATCAGTAATGGGTGAATGAAAAGGTAGGATACACCATTGGTAATTGCTTGAATCATCAGGAATGGGTGGATTTGGGGGATTGTATTTTATAGTAAATATCGTTTAACTGACCTATCCGAAGTTTTACAATCCGAATGCTGAGAAAAGCAAGAAAAAACGGTGTTCGTTTTCAACCGGCGTCGCGGGCAGTTGTTTTGATGTTGTTCTTGTTTTTTTTCGCGATCGCCGTCCTACATCTGTGATGGCCCTACAGCCAAAATATCTTTCTCATAACATACACTGACTGTGTGCCAAATTCCATTTTTTATCATCAAGTGAGCAATGCTTATTCCAATCTGCCTCTTTTTGTCTCTATTGTTACCATGTCTCCTCAATATAGCAATATAGTCACTATTGACCGAGTTACAAAATATGGACCCACCTTCAAATCCTCTAGCCCTTCCCCGTCTAGAGCAGAAACCATAAACACGGCACCAAACCCTTCCCAGCCACTTCTCCGATCAACTTCCCGCAAGAGCTTCCTGTGTCCTGCTCTCTCGCTGGTCTTGGTGTCGTCGTCATCAGCCTCGACAGGCTCATTCGGAAGACGATGTGGCGCTTCGTCAAAGTCTAAACTCTCGGACGAGAAGCGTTCTAGAGTACTTATGTATTCCTGTAGTGTTGGGGGCAGTTCTTGCTGAACGCCGACACTAGGACTGGCGCGTATAACATCGAGGATCGGTTCCGATTCGTTTTTGCTAATGTCTGAATGTCCAGAATCAGTTTGGACGACCTCTTCGGAGGACAAGTCGTTGCCTTCCCTGCGGTCGCTTACGGAGGATTCATCACCGTCGGTTTGCTCAACTGGGTCCTCTACACCACTGTCCACTGGTTCTGTCCTCTCTAAGGAGGGTTCGGGATCACTCGGTAAGCTGGGTTTGTATTTGTGAGACAGCATGGGGCGGGTGTCCACTTTTCCCAGATGCCGTGCCGTCTGGTCGTCAAGGGTGAATTGCTGCCCTTCCATATAGCCTTCCGTCAACTTGGCAGTCAGCTCAAACAGTTCCCGCTTGGCGCTGATGAGATCAACCTGATGATGGCGTCACGTGTAAAAAAAAAACACAGACAAGTTATCAGCATGTATTCCAAAAAATTGGGAAAATCATTAACTAGGTTTTTACACAAAAGTTTGAGGATAGTTTGTGGGGCGCTGTGGTCCAGTGGTTACCGTGTTTGACTCCTGTGCGATGGTACGTGGGTTAGAACCCTGGCAGGGAACATGGTGCTTGTGTTCTTGGGTAAGACACTTTGCTACAATTGCCTCTCTCCACCCAGGAGTAATGGTACCTGTAAAGGTAAAGACCACATGCACCTATCTTGAGCTGCTGGTGAACAGGGATAATAATTGTAAAGCGCTTTGATACACCCACAGTGTGGGAGTCTAAAGCAATAAGAACTAACATTATATTATTATTAATAAACAATTACCAAACTTTGACGTACCTAATATATTATACAAATATAACATGGTTTAAGATTGGGTAGTTGATATAAGATCCCCGAGGTACTGGAAGTACCTAGTTCCTGAGGTAAAGCCAAGGGAACTAGAGTTTGTCAACACCGAGAGCAGTATCAACTACCCACCCGAAATAAACCATGTCATATTTGTTTTACTATATCTCATACATTTTTGCAGGTCATATAAATATATTCAAACGAAAGCAGTCTGTATTTGATCCACGTACCTTATTCAACACTAGAACGGAGGAGAGCCTTGGATGATGCTTCAGGCTCAGAAGAATCTCGTTGGAAATCTTCTTGCAAGTCCACTGGTTGGAAGCGTCCACCAAAACTAGCGCTGTGCACAAACGAGAGAAACATTTGCATATAAGATAAGGTCACGAAATAAAAAGACAATCACAAAAGTCATTGCCTTTTCTGAGTTACGCCTTTTCCAACTATGACATTTCCTTAACCAGTTCGCGCCAGATGACGTATATACTTTTTTGTAAACGCAGTTTTCCCCAAATTCAAAACGGATGACCATAAACACACCAAGTTTAAGTTCGGAAATGTCAGAAGCAAGCAAGGCCGGAAATGCGAGGGTGTGCTTCTTGGCACTATCGACCTGAACCCGCTTCGGATCGAGTTTCGTTAAAAATAATCCCGCCCCTCGGCTCGGTGATGTTAAAATAATCCCGGCGCGAACTGGTTAAGGCATGTGGACAACATGTTAACGTTTTATTAACCCTAACCCTCTAGGCTCTCGCACTAGAAAGCATACCAAACCTAACACAGGTTCGGTAAATATTGGTACTGAACCTCACAGTACTAAACCTGCCAAACTCCAACTTGTTGAAGTTTGATTGACTTGGTACAGATGGTTTTATGCATTGTTCGGTGCGATTACGAATTGGTACTTATGGGGTACTGGGAACAAAGGGCAACAATAGGGACAATTGTAACCCCGCAAGTCCTGTCTTTAAAAAAAAAAGGAACCCAACAGTCAAACGCTATGTATTTAGAGATTTCTAAGGTGACAAAGGAAAACAAAGGAAGGGAAGTAAAGTCGAACAATGGGGGTACCGCACAACCAATAGCGTGCCAAGTGTGGTGCAAAATACAGTACCCTTTGGAGACATAAACACAAAGGGGACAATAGGAGTGAAAAGGTCTCCAAAGGGTAATTTCTATAGATGAATAGGTCTTCATTAGGAATTTCACGAATTAGATTTTTGGATTTTACTTAAATTACTCAAAAACTAGGGTTAGGATGTGGGTTAGGGTTAGTGTTTGGGTTAGGGTATAATATAGGGGAATATTGGGTCGAAATTTCAACCCAGGAAAATAATTGTGGTTAAAATGGGAGCATTTTGAAAAACGTGCTCGACTTTCTAACCATTTTGTACACGAGAACAAAGCCATGTCTCAACAGTGATACAAAAATGCAAATGCATGAGTTAGTCTTGCATACGCCCTGTGGACCTCCGAACGATATAGGTCCACACGATGCGGGAAAAGATTACGGTTTGTGGACTTGGAGTGTGTTTGAGTGGGGAAACACGGCAAGAATAATGTCAGAATTAAAAATTGAATAAGATTAAAACTGCTGCAAACTGCTTACTGGCTGGAATGACCTGAAATATACAAATCAAATAAGTTGAGAATTAAAAATTACAAAGAATTAAGAATGACAACAGAAACAGTGAAATGTGACCCGCTCTAAGAAAAGGTGATATGCATGTATACTAAGTAGCGAAATGCATTTTTTTGTAATGGCCCTTTTAAACGTTGATTGTTATTTTTTTGTGTAAAAAAATCAGATTTTTGAATGACATCTTAGATTACCAAAAGGCTGAATTTTAATTTTAAAAAAATTAAAAAATACCATTTAAAGGTTTATGATTCCAATGTATTGTCAGTTGTGTAATTTGAATTTTAGCTATTAAAGGTAGTATACACCATTTGCAGATATCGAAAATATTTACTACTGAATTATTAAGAAATACCGTACTCAATTGAAAGTAAATAATGATTCTAGGCATTCAGCAAAAGGATTGCGCTAGATATCCTGTAATTATTCAAAAAACAAAAAATAACATAAGAATAACTGCTCGACCCCGGTTGAAAACAAACGCTGTTTTTTGTGCTTTTCTCGGCATCCATGATTGTAAAACTTCGGAAAAGTCAGTTAAACGATATTTACTATGAAATACAACCCCCCAAATCTACCCATTCATGATAATTCAAGCAATTACCAATGGTGTATACTACCTTTAATATGCAAAAACCTCATATCACCGGAACGGGAGTGGCTATAATAATGCTAGTTTCTTATATGGCGCTTTAGACTCCCACAATGTGGGTGTATCAAAGCGCTTTACAATTTATTATTACCCCGGTCATTGGGCCCATGAAACATTCCAAATACCATCTCAGCTCCCTGAGTATATAGCTCGATGCTGCCATTTCGGCGCAAAGCAGCTAAATCAACCACAATAACCATCTCTGCCCTCACAGGTACCTATTTAGTCCTGGGTGGAGAGAAGCAATGAGTGACAAAGTGCCTTGCCCAAGGACACACGCGCCATAGTCCCAGGCTGGACTCGAACCCACAACCTGTAGCTTTACCTACAGATTACAAATTCAATGCTTCAAACCACGAGGCTACGGCACTCCACTATGGAGCTGTACTATGTACCAATTGAAAGCTTAAATATTTTAGACTTTCCAACCATGTACATCACTCTATTTTTATTTCTGGCCACTTATAACACCTTTTGTGATCACTGAAAAAAAAAAAACCAGATTTTCAAATTTGTTTAAAAAGAAAAGTGAATAAAAAACTTGCCCTGAGGCAACAGTGTACTCTTACACTGTGTCATTTTGTTTACATATATGTGACCCGCTCCATCGTAATCAGGAATAAGTCGCTGAGGCCATTTTACACAATCGGCCGTTGAAGTGAACGCATGAGTAAAAATCGTGACCAAGTCGTTTTTCTGAACATTGTATTTTTAGGAAGTGTAGTTATCACAGATTATTGTCATTAATGTCTTGTATGTAAAAACGATCAATAAAGATGAAAATGAAGAGGATTTGTGTGCGCTGTCTGTATGATTTTGGTCAATTTTGTTTATTTCAAAGCTGTTTTTTCGGAATGTGGATTCGGCAAATAAATATACACCCGTCATCTTCATCAGACAATAACTCGTTAAAGATACACACTTGTGATGGGTATCATAAGAAAGCTTATGAAATTCACTTTCTCACCATGTGCATATCTCAAAAAGTCATTTCGAGACTTATTCCTGATTTCGATGGAGCGGGTCACATATCTGGATTGATGGGCGGACGTAGCCCAACTGCCAAAATGCTGCGGGCATTTTAAACACTTGTTCCATTCCATGCACATTTTGATTGATACCAGGGTTGCACATATATACAGAGCTTAATATTGATCATTAATCAAGTTCACACAATTAATTGTTTTGGTCGACATCAGTTGACATTTGTGAGGTGTTCTGGCAAAATGAGACGGAACTGGGCATTGGGGAATAGTGGTGGAGAAAACTGCAAAATAGTGAATAATGGGTGATTTTTGTAATTCTCATATGTGATGCGATCTAGCAAAATCAGTCGGAACTCGGCAATTCTTGTTTTGAGATAGGGCCAAAAATGTTCGTAGGGGTGGAAAAGTCTAAATTGACTTTTTTACAAAAACAGAAGGGAAAAATATTTTTCTCTTGCATGAAAATACTCTTTTAACCAAATTCAGAAGGGAAGTGATACAAAAACATGATTTTCTCAGTTTCTTTATTTTTAACGTGCTGGTGTTCAAATGGTTCTATTTTTTTCAACCAAAGGTCGTATTCACATGGGGTTTTCACTGAAATGGAGCCTGAATTACGCTACAAAAGAATATGTAAAAATCCCCCAAAATGACCAAGACCTACTTTAGACTGATGTTGCTTGATCGCATCACATATTGATTGATATTTGCAATCTTTGTCATGTCTAAAACCATATTTTGTTAAGAAATAGTATGGAAGTAGCGGTATGAAAGTGTTTTTATGGAAAAACAATTGCCATTTTTTTCCATATCACATGTTCAAAACTTCGAAAATGTCAACGGCCTTTTTCTTAACATTTTACTTTTGCGACATGTTGATAAATGTGAACGTTAAACTGCCATAACCCTCCTTTATATAGTGCAGTTACCATAGAGCTGTCAGAACTTTCAAAACCTTTCAAGTTTTCTGGACTAAAGGGTTTTGAAAGGTGAGAAAGCTGTCTGACAAAAGAACCTATGAAAGATTTTGAAAGGTAAAACAACTCTCTGAACAAACTGGTGTGAGAAAAACAATACCTTTCAAGTTTCTGGACTGAAGGGTTTTGAAAGGTAAGAAAACTGTCTGACAAAGGGAACCTATGAAAAATTTTGAAAGGTAAAACAACTCTCTGAAAGGTGTTTTGAAAGGTGTAGTAGTGCTGTGCAGTAGCAACAAATTCTGGAGCGTTTTGAAAGGCTCATACTTATTGTTAGCCATTTTGTCCATTAACCCTAACCCTCCCGGCTCGTTTGGCTAAGACATAACCTCAATCCTCCTATATCCTTCTGTAGTAAAGAGTTAAAAGCTCAAGGAAACTGGATCCTTCTAAATCCTTCTCAATTCTGCTAGTATGGCTATTGCCCTGAATCCTTCTAGATCCTCCTGCCTGCTGGGGGATGTTTTTGGGGGTCTGTGTAAACTGATTACTTATCCAACAAATTACCCTCAAACAAATGGAAGTGCCCAGTACAATGACCTTTTCATACCTGGACAAGGGCCACAGAATTTCCATTGTATGCACATGTGTTTCCTATTGATGATACATAAACATACATTGTCCAGGGACCCTTTCAGCACTGACCCACTGACCTTGCAGTATACACTTACCTTCCAGTACACACTTTTGCCATGCACACAAATGCAAGCCCTAAAAATAACCAAGTCAGAAGCATGCATTCCCCATGCCATTACAATGTACACAAATGCAAGCCCCCTCCCCCATAACCTAGATCCTTCTGGATCCTATTTTGGGCAAGCTGCATACAACCTCAATCCTTCTCTTTCCTCTTGTGTCAAATACAGCCCGATAACCTCAATCCTTCTCAATCCTTCTCAATCCCTCCCATAGCAAAACCCCATCTGCCCTCAATCCTTCTGGATCCTCCTCCACTGCAATGTCCTAATAACCTCAATCCTTCTAAATCCTTCATTTTGTACAAGAGGATTTAGAAGGATTTGGGAGGGTTAGGGTTAAGCAGGTTTTGAAAGGTAAAACCATAAGAGGGTTAACTTGTTAATGGAATGTCTGATTAAAACACAACAAACAGCATTGTAAGGAGAATTGTATCCTTTTTCCTATTAATACCTAAAACCCCAGCTAATTTCAATCTCTGCCCAGTTCCGTCTCATTTTGCCAAAACCTCTGGCAAAAAAACTCTGTATCGCTGTATCTATGTTCGAATTGTTTTCAGACACTGGCGGTCTGACAGTTTTTATATTTGGCACGGGTACCGGCAGAGATCCCGAACAGACAGTGACGGAGCCGAATTTGAAAAATTACGTAATTAGAAGCGATTAAATGGCAAAAAATGACAAAATAACGTTAGTGATAACTCAGCAGATCTGAACAATGGCGTAATATTCAACTTGCACAAGTCCTTTGAACACTGTAATCCGCTATTTCATTACCCGAAATATTAATATAAAAAATATTAGGTATTCTACAAATTTCTCCTAAAAAAAAGTCAAGACTAAACAAAATTTAATTAAAAGTCTTAACAAAGAAGTTATTAACATATTAACATGTTAACATGTTAACATGTTAACATGTTAACATGTTAACATGTTAACATGTTAACATGTTAACATGTTAACATGTTAACATGTTAACATGTTAACATGTTAACATGTTAACATGTTAACATGTTAACATGTTAACATGTTAACATGTTAACATGTTAACATGTTAACATGTTAACATGTTAACATGTTAACATGTTAACATGTTAACATGTTAACATGTTAACATGTTAACATGTTAACATGTTAACATGTTAACATGTTAACATGTTAACATGTTAACATGTTAACATGTTAACATGTTAACATGTTAACATGTTAACATGTTAACATGTTAACATGTTAACATGTTAACATGTTAACATGTTAACATGTTAACATATTAACATAATAACATAATAACATAATAACATATTAACATATTAACATATTAACATATTAACATATTAACATATTAACATATTGTTAATCCTTCATCTTACCAATATCTGCCTCAAATAGACTGTTCTTGGGATCAATCAACAAGGACCGTGCTAAATGATGCCTGCCAAAAAATACAAGTGAAAAACAACCGGAGGTGAATATATTCTGATGGATTACGATGGCCATTAGGCCTCAAGCAATGCTGGGGGAATCCGATTCATTTTGCCCGTATTGCTATTATCATTAAAGTTATGTGTACCAAGTCCATCAACCAACCCTAACCCTTCCACACGCACTTTAACCAGTTCGCGCTGGAATTATTTTAACATCACCGAGCCGAGGCAGGTTTAGGCCGATGGTACCGGGAAGCACACCCACGCATTTCCGGCCTTGCTCGATGCTGACAGAAATGTCCGGCCTTGCTCGTGACGTGTTTATGCGACATCCGTTTTAAATCATGGAAAAACTTTGCGTGTATATACGTCCTCCGGCGCGAACTGGTTAATGCATTATGCTTTGAACACCAGTGCATAAACGACTACAGTCTAAGACTGTGAGAGATAATCCCCATTGAACAATGCCAGAGATGGATTCTGCTGCGTTGGGAGACCGCAGACTCGAATCAGTTTTCTGACCTGATAAATCTCTTGCCACTGAGCAGGGCTTTGACAAATGATGCAGTTTGCTGTGGATGGAAGGGTTCTAGCCTCCAACTAGTTGTGGAGACAGATTTTTTGTTTGAAAAAAAAAAAACGTGTAGTGGGGACATATTTCGATTCCCCATAGCGTGTTGAGTCTTCAGTAAAGTGGTTTAGAGGTAAAATTGGGTTAGGATATAATGAAAGAAAACGTAGAAGAAGACAAATTTAGTGATGCTGAAAATGTTTAGAATGTTCTGAGTTTGAGTTTTAAACTTAGCACACAAACCCTATGGATTGTCCCCATAACGCAATGTACGAAAAGAATTGATGAACTCACTCAATACCCCCGTAGGGGTTAGTATCTATGGGGTATGTGCCCTTTCATGGAGAGTAACATGTATTTTCACTTATGGGATCATGGAAATGGGAAATTGCCAACTTACTTTCTTCCTTGTTTGTGGTTGACCATGCCTGGTGTATCTAACAAAACCTGCACAAGGCAACACCAAGAAACAAGACATATATGAAACCTAAAGGTAGGATACACCATTTGCAGATATCAACAATATTTACTACCAAATTATTAGGAAGTGTCTTACTTATCTGAAAGTAAATAATGATTCTAGGCATCCAGCTGAATTATTGAGCTAGATATCCTGTAATTGTTTCAAAAATTGTATTTTAAAAAATGTCACGATTGCCGGACGGCGATCGTTGAAAAACAAGAACATAAGATTAACCCCTGTTGGACCCCTGTATATTTTCAATTTGCCTTACTTACGCTTTTCGCCCCACACGACCCTCGTTTGCATACATTATCATTTTCGGGTGAAAAGGCCGGTCTTTTGCGGAAGGTTTGCCAAAATTGGAGGCGGGAGATTTTTAACATTCAGAATGTATACTCACAATCTGCGTGCTGTCCACAGTTAGTACTGCCAGGGCATTGGTCTGTGTGGTGTGTACTTTGCTGGAAACAGAACAGACCTATGGGCACAAATAATAACAAATAAATTGTGCACAAGTAATTTACTGCACAGGAAGTCAGTCAACTAGCTTTGGTATTATACAGTAACTGCACAGGAAGTCAGTCAACTAGCTTTGGTATTATACAGTAACTGCACAGGAATTCAGTTAACTAGCTTTGGTATTATACAGTAACTACACAGGAATTCAGTCGACTAGCTTTGGTATTATATACAGTAACTGCACAGGAATTCAGTCAACTACATGTAGCTTTAGTATTATACTGTAACTGCACGGGAAGTCAGTCAACTAGCTTTGGTATTTTAAAGTAACTGCACAGGAAGTCAGTCAACTAGCTTTGGTATTATACAGTAACTGCACAGGAAGTCAGTCAACTAGCTTTGGTATTATACAGTAACTGCACAGGAAGTCAGTCAACTAGCTTTGGTATTATACAGTAACTGCACAGGAAGTCAGTCAACTGGCTTTGGTATTATACAGTAACTGCACAGGAAGTCAGTCAACTAGCTTTGGTATTATACAGTAACTGCACAGGAATTCAGTCAACTAGCTTCGGTATTATAAAGTACCTGCACAGGAATCCAGTCAACTAGCTTTGGTATTATACAGTAACTGCACAGGAAGTCAGTCAACTAGCTTTGGTATTATACAGTAACTGCACAGGAATTCAGTCAACTAGCTTTGGTATTATACAGTAACTGAACAGGATTTCAGTCAACTAGCTTTTGTATTATACAGTAACTGCACAGGAATTCAGTCAACTAGCTTAGGTATTATACAGTAACTGCACAGGAATTCAGTCAACTAGCTTTGGTATTATACAGTAACTGCATAGGAAGTCAGTCAACTAGCTTTGGTATTATACAGTAACTACACAGGAATTCAGTCAACTAGCTTTGGTATTATACAGTAACTGCACAGGAATTCAGTCAACTAGCTTTGGTATTATACAGTAACTGCATAGGAAGTCAGTCAACTAGCTTTGGTATTATACAGTAACTGCACAGGAATTCAGTCAACTAGCTTTGGTATTATACAGTAACTGAACAGGAATTCAGTCAACTAGCTTTGGTAGTATACAGTAACTGCACAGGAATTCAGTCAACTAGCTTTGGTATTATACAGTATAACTGCACAGGAATTCAGTCAACTAGCATTGGTATTATACAGTAACTGCACAGGAAGCCAGTCAACTAGCTTTGGTAGTATGCAGTAACTGCACAGGAATTCAGTCAACTGGTAGTCTGACCCTTACCCTTTGGCCCATGAGTCTGTTGATGAGCGTGGACTTTCCTGCGTTGGGGGATCCTATGATAGCAACCTTTAGGATGCGTGCATCAGGCGGCTGGTCAGGCTGCTGCAGCAACAGCATTGTTTGGTGAGCTGTCGGACAAAACAAGCTCAAAAGTTAATTCTGAAATGTGATATAATCAAGTAAGTATTAAACACATCAACTTTACATCAAATGATGATCACTAAAACGTTCCTATATCTCTAAAACGCACCTTTTGAAATTACATTTTCTTCCTACGTTTCTACGTCAGAAAATTAATTTCTTTTCTATATCTCTCCCTCATGTAATACTAATAGAGTTCATAAACCGAAAGAAAAGAAACAAGACAACAATGATTTTGTGAACTATTGGGATGGTAGAGCACTGGAACTAGCTCATTTTATTTGTATATAGACAAACCCTGGAATCTGGGTACATTTTGTACACAACTGCGTGTGTTACCAGAGTTACAATCTCTTATAGTATATGGATATAATTAAATCAGTTGGACACACAGGTCCTAATTGCCGAGAGGTTTGGAAGGAATGATGGGCAAAAAAACCTTATTTTTTAGAGGAAATGTGGTTGCCTCCTAGGACATCGATCGAGGGTGCACTCCCTGTTCCCTGCGGTTAGTTATCATTATTGTTATTACCGTTATTACTATTATTTAGGGGCTTAAGTCGAGCAGGAGGGCAAGCAAGGTTCGAATGCTCAGACCGAGAAGAAAGGCGTTGAATGCAATGCCCGCTTTTATAAGCTAAGAGCGTTAGGGCGTAACGAAAACGTTATATAACGGCTCTATTGAGCCCACCTGTCGTTCGATAACGAAAACAAATGGCATATTTTGTTTCTTCAAATTGATCGCACTGAGATTATTTGGACATCGATCGGGCCCAGTCGCAGGATTGTTTTTCAAGAACCTCGATCCGAGACGAGTTCAGGCCAGCATCGGTGGGTAGCACACCCTGATGTATTTTCTAGCCTCGCTCACTGTGAGCTGGTCACTGACAGATATTTTCGGCCTTGCTCGTGTCGTGTTTATCCGTCATCTGTTTTGATTTCTGATAAAAGTAGAATTTTCAACAGTGGTTTGGTTGGTTCTCTTTTCGTATAGCTGTGAAAGGTATACGTCAGCTTTAAAGGTAGGATACACCATTTGTAGATATCAAAAACTTTTACTACCAAATTATACCTTACTTATTTGAAAGTAAATGATCCAGCAAAATGATTGCGCTAGGTATCATGTAATTGTTTCAAAAATTGAATTGTATATAACAACAAATTGCGATCGCCGTTCTGCATAAGAATCACCGACGCCGGTTAAAAACGAACGCCGTCTTTCTTGCTTTTATCGGCATCCATGATTGTAAAACTTCAAACAGGTCAGTTAAACGATATTTACTATAAAATACAACTTCCCCCCCCCCCCCCCCCACCAATCCACCCATTCATGATAATTCAAGCAATAATCGTTCAGCAATTTGGTCATTGACCTCAATGAACATTGCTAATAAACCATTTCAAATAAAAAACGTCATCATTTTAAACGTTAACTTGCATAATGCGCATCGGCTGCGTTGTTTTTGCAAACACATTTCAAGAAACAAGCGCGCGTGTTTGGAACATTGCTTGATTGCATAGAATACGCAGTTGCAGTTATCCTACAAAGATCGGTGTCTTTGAGAGATGTTTTGATAAGTAAAGCAGTTAATAATCAACCTCTTTCATGGCTGATAGCAATGGCACTGGCTGTCCTTGGCCGCGTTGCTTCTGATGAGGTTGTTGGTGCAGTGGTTGTTGTTGTTGTTGGTGCAGTTGTTGTTGTTGTTGTTGTTGTTGTTGTTGTTGAATCATCAGCTGTCATTACCTTCTGTTCAATGATGCCATCAAGAGGTGCACTCAGTGACGATCGGGCAGCTACCCTTGATGAAATCAGTCCGACCTGTGGTTTATGGACTGACAAATGACAAAAAGAAAATCTGTCAATCTTTTTGGAAATAGAAATAAATGAATCTGACTACATCAATTTTATGTAGCTTCAATAAGGTGTTTCACGGTAATATGCGCCATCTTGTTCACGGGGCAAATTTACACGCGTTGCTTTGTACGCCACTTCGATCGACAACTTTTGCGCTTCCAAGTCATCATGCGTTCATTCTAAAATGTGCGCGCGTCTAGTAACGTGTGTTCAATTTGCCCCGTGAACAAGATGGCGCATATTACCGTGAAACACCTTATTGGGTTGATATTAGGTGTGCACATAGAGGGGGGTGTGGTATAGCAAAAATTTGATGTGATGCTATAATGACTCATCAGGTGTGAAGTTACCTTACATTAAAAGTAACATTTTGAAGCCTTATATAGAAAAGGTTCATTTGGGTTAATAGTACCCAGTTGGAATTGTCGTTTCTACGAGGTCCAGGGATAATTCTCAAGAAAGTATTCAAATTAACTGCCACAATAAATCGAATGTCATCTGTTTCAGATTAATCCCTTATCAGGATAATTGTTTGTTTGTTTTTGTTTGTTCTCACTCCTCCGGTTTCCCCCTTCCATTTTTCTTTTACACCCCTTCTGTAAAACTGTTACCCACTTTTTCTCCTTGAAAAGAAAATAATCCAGATTGAATCAACGGAAATCTTGCATACCTACTAGCAGCCTCAGGGCAGTTAAACTAGATCTGCTGCTAGAAGAACCAAATGCCCTCGAAACTTGCCGAAGAAATCGAAGTGTCATGGGCGCCGCCATCTTGATTCTTGCACGTGAAGGTAGAGTTGTTTACAAGTCGAACGGGGATATATGTACACACATAAAAGTCCATTGTAGAGGGCGCTATCAGAGAGCGCTATGGCGCACACATTGCACACCGCCAATTCTCTGAAATCCTACGCGCGACGGACGGAGCTAATAATCTGTGATCCCTAAGGTGTAGTTTTGAATAAGAGATCCCTGTGGCTTAATGGTAGGGATTGTATACATATTTGTGGGGATCAAGCATTTTGTGACTTGTGGCGTCCACGAAATGCACGAAATTGTGCAAACAAACATAGTATAGGGTCATAGTCCAGTCAAAATACATACTTTTGTTTTGTTGACCTCAAACAAATTGCAACAGATTGTTTTTCACCACAGTGCACTTCTATAAGGTCCCTAGAATGACATACTAAAAATCTACAAAAATCCAAGTTGTGGAAATATGACTAATTTGCATAAATCGTTATTCCCTGCCATGTAATATGTTTATTCCCATATTTGGGTATATATTTTATTTTTATTTTTTGAAAAGTTTATTTTGGTGATTCTACTTACATATCCTTACTTGAATAACATTTGCTAAAGCATATAAGTGACTGAATAATTATGAGAACACAGTAATTATCCAAAATGACAACTTTGTGACCCTATAAATGTACGCACCGTCATTACACTGTCTCCAGATATCATCATGTAGTCAGTATTGGTGAGCTTCAAATTCACCAAGTTGCTTACTGGCACAGTTATCATGTTAAAACCTTATGAAAAATCATATGAACAATAATAACATTGTGATATTTAGCCCAGAAAACAAAAACTGGGGAAAAATGGTGTGTCTACAAATTGGGCTAAAAAGTAGTTAAAGGGTTGCCTAACATGGAAGACTTGAACAAGTTCAAGGAAATCCCCAAAATACATTTTAACGTAGATATGATTATTGTAAGCAACAGAAATCTTAAATTTGGGGGTTTCCTTTAACTTGTTCAAGTCTCTCACCTTGGTGAAGTGCACTGTGGTGAAAAACAATTTGTTGCAATTTGTTTGAGGTCAAAACGTATATTTCCTGGACTATTGTGGCGTCCACCAATAGCACAAAATTGTGCAAACAAACATAGTATAGGGTCATCGCAGATTTGACGTTTGAAAATAATTAAGCTAAAATAAAGTGAAATTGTCTAATCTTTTTAAATGGCTGCCATTGCATGTTAATCTACCTATATTTTTAGTTCAAATCTTTAGGCCAAATCTGCGATGGCCCTATAGCCAAATATCTTTCTCATGGCATACTTTTATTGTGTGCCAAATTTCATGCTTGTATCATCAAGTGAACAATTGTGCACCAATCATATTGTGCACCAATCTGCCTGGCTACAGAGGGTCTGTTGCTGTTTTCGGCAGCAAGGCTTAGGGTGCCGCCTCGTCCCCGCCCCCCGCCCCCCCCCCCCCCCCCCCCCCCTTTGAGTCGTGGTGCTTTAGGTTATATGGACGGACAGGGAAGGAGAGGTGTGGCGGGCCGGGAAACTCGAGAACCCAGGAGAGTTGTACGGAATCCTTGAGTACTAGAGTAAACCGGGTTTCATTTTCTGAGTTAAAAGTAGTAGGGCCTATACACCATTGGTAATTGCTTGAATTACCATGAATGGGTGGATTTGGGGGGTTGTATTTTATAGTAAATATTGTTTAACTAACCTGTCCGAAGTTTTACAATCATGAATGCAGAGAAAAGGACGAAAAACAGCGTTTGTTTTCAACCGGCGTCGAGCAGTTATTCTTATGTTCTTTGTGTTTTTTTCGCGATCGCTGTCCTTTATACAATTATATTTTTCAGAATAATTACAGGATATCTATCGCAATCATTTTGCTGGATGCCTAGAATCATTATTTACTTTCAGATGAGTAAGATATTTCTTAATAATTCGGTAGTAATTTGTTTTGATATTTGCAAATGGTGTATCCTACCTTTAAGTTCATAAGAAAAGCATTTATATTCGTTATTGAATGTACATGTACGTATTTAAGCGATTGTGGTCATGGTGTCAATTCTGTGGTTCTCACTTAATTCACGGCGTTCAGTTAAATTTCGTTTAGAGACATTTAATTTAGTTTGACATTCAAATTCGTTTGCAAATTTGAATGCTGTTTGAGTGCATGGATTGTTAACTTGTTTAGATTTTTTGATTATTCGGAACAGCATTCGAATTCGAGCGGTACCGAATGAAGCGGTTATTAAAATGGAAGCTAATTATTTGCCGTTAGGCATAAAAAAAATATATGTTATGTTGGCGTAACCCGACCGACCCTAA
Organism: Crossaster papposus; assembly: GCA_037893245.1. Classification (NCBI taxonomy): domain Eukaryota; kingdom Metazoa; phylum Echinodermata; class Asteroidea; order Velatida; family Solasteridae; genus Crossaster; species Crossaster papposus. The sequence continues at coordinate 3,062,342 of JBAIAA010000352.1, read as the reverse complement.
AAATATGGCCGACCCTGGATATTTTGTTTTTCAAGGGACGAAATTTAATGATTAAAATCTATATAAATCTAGTTATAAATACATTTGAAACCATTTCTGACCGTTTCTCATTGTTGTGTGTGTGGATTGTGAACAAAATTGAACCTGGACACGCTATCGTGTATCACTACCGGCTTAAACAATTAGAAAACATATCATTTTCATTGCTGGGAGGGGAAAAAAATAAAAAATAAAAAAATCCCTACCTACCTACCCTATTTTTTTGGGCCGGTTACGCCAACATAACATTTTTTTTTTATGCCTTATTGATTGAGGTGATTGTATAATGCAGTGTCTTTTGCAGTGGGTTATTGATATCCCATTCGCCCCTTTTCCCCCCGCCTGTTCGGGGAATCCACCACAAAAATCATGAAAAAAAAGTAAAAACAACATCGGGTTTTTATCTACAATCTTAACATTTTTAATACATTCGTCATCACTAGATAAAGCGTATGTACATGCAGTGAGTGATAAAGAAATATTCTTTCTCATTACAATAAAAACCATCAAATAATTTACGACAGAATAGCTATAATTATATTTTTTGTAACTGACATTCTATGATTGGTGCCCCCAAAACAACGAATAATCGAATAATTGAATAATTAATTATTTAAACGAGTTAAAAAGAGAGATAGAAAGGACTTCATAAAAATTGCACAAGGTTTGTTTCATCCTTTTTAGAAAGTAAAATGTGTCAAAGAAAAAATATGTGACCCGCTTCTACGAATTCCGACATAAGCCGCACAGGCTATTTCGAGATACAGCTCGTCAAAGTTGAAATGGGGTGAAAAATCTGGCGGACATTATGTTTGTTTTTCGTTATTTTTTTAATTCTTTAATATGTATACTTTAACCCTCAGTTAGGTTAAACAAAATCACCTTTATTTATGAGAAAGTACAACAAAACCATGCATTTATTAAGGCAAACTGTGTCCTAAAAGTGGTAATTTATCTCCCAAATACATCGAAATAAAAGTATCCTCATAAAATTGGAAGTATGTATGGTATAAAGGTGGTTTTGGTACCAAATGAAAGCTGAAGATGTGTACTAAATGGAAATAACAATATCTCACTTTTCAAAAAAACACCACTTATGTCTGTTTTTATGGGAGTAGGTCACATATGCAAAACTATATTTCCAGGTACACGGATATAGGCCTACTACTGATTTTTATTCGGCACAGAAAAATTGTCTTAACAGATTATAATTTATACAGAAATCTAACCTCCTATTTAAGAGCTACGCTAGTGAATAAGAGTGATGTCTTTACATAGAGTGAGGTTAAATTGTTGTAACCAGATCGCGTCGGGTACCGTGTACACACGCAAAACAAGTTTCAGGATTCAAAACGGATGACGGATAAACACGCCACGAGCAGGGACAGAAAGAAAGAATACTTCACTGTAAAGACACGATTTTGCTTCCCTAAAATGAGCGTCATCTCATTAACGGATTTTAATGAAATAAAGACTTTTTCATTTTAAGAAAATGTCCTGTCACATTATGTTAAAACCTGCATCATAAGACATATAAAGTACCTGGTGATATGGTTGGCATTTCTTTTCTGGGCCACCCTGTAGTATCGCTTCATTGAATAGACCTGAAATCTTATGACGTCATTGTTTGCGCTTTCCCCTATAAGAGCGAGTCGGGACGCCAGACGAAGTATGGACAGATAGGCTCATAGGGAAGCGCACATGTAAACAAAGTGTGACGTCACAACGTCTTACGCGCCTGGCTGTGAGTCCCAACCACTGACCTCTACACCTGGACGGACCATTGTCCATATTCTGCTGTGCTAACACTTGAAGTCAGCGCGAACTGGAAGTGCAACATGGCGGACCCGAGACGTCACTGCTGTGAGCCAATGAAATGTCCAGGTGTGGAGGTCAGCGGATTTATTCTGTACATTTTGTATTTGTAAACATTACGTAATACGTATCGTACCAACACCTGGACATTTCATTGGCTCACAGAGTCACGTCGTGGGTCCGCCATGTTGCACTTCTCCGCATGCCGACTTCAAAATGAAACAATGATGATCTGTCCATGTATAGAGGTCAGTGGTCCCAACGTGTAAGTGTTAGTGTTAATCTGTTTATACATCGAGGATATCACCACACTGTCTTGTTTGACATACCAGTTCCCGTTTAGGACACATTCTGAGTTATTTAATTAAATAAACATTTCAAATCAGGCAGTCGCGGGAACTTTCACAATTTTACCTGCTCCAACGAAACCCAGACGAAGTTTACAATTTTCTGTTTTTGAGTTTATGGTGTTTTTTTATTCTCTAGGCTTTCAGCTTTATGATGTATCATTAACATATGTACCCCCCACAATATCTCCCCTGGGGGAAGGATTTAGTGATAAAACCTTGAAAATCTAACTTTGAGTTGAACAGCTTTGAAATTCAGAAAATCAGATTATTTCTATAAACAATTGTTTCATAAAATCGACCAAAAAAACCACTTCTGGGTGACGGATTATGTTTAAATTTGAGGAGATTGAACATTAATAGTTCGTGATTCAGAAAAACTCAAAACCTCAAAAATGGTTAAATCTACCCCGAAATGACTTCACAAGAACATTGTAACCAAACACACTGTGCGACTTTGTCCAGGTTTCGTTGGAGCAGGTCACCAATGCGGTCACTCGTTCAATTGTTTTCATACAACAATTTTGAAAGGAACTCACAGAACGAATAATTAGTTCCAATATTACCCCAAAAGCTTTAAGGTTGGTTCGGGAAGAGATAATTGCAAGCCATTTTTTCTATCGGTCAACGCTATGGTTCATAAATTATACAGTATGGATCGTCGCCTAACTCTTACACGTCAAAGGTATTTAACAGTAAAATATAAATTATTAAACAAAGCAATGGTTACACAAACTACAATTACTACATGTAGCGGTCAGATGTTCCATTGAACGAAGTACGGTAAACTGTCATACTGATAAAATGTATATGTAAAATCTATTAAGGTTTACACGGTAAACTTCTCTCAAATAATCACATAAATTTCAGCCAAAATATACAAATATCAAATGCACAAATATGTACTAAACCAAGAACGATATCAACAAGAAAGAACTTTTAAAAATTAAAGGAAAACCATGTTGGCTATAATTGTCTATATAATTTCTTACAATAAAAACAAAGTCATTTCTAACTGCACCGATTTATGTTGTTGGATAAAATGGGTTAAGGATATTATTATCATATTCTGTCAAAAGAAATCAACCTATCATTATGTTTGAGGAAAGAAAATGTCAGCTCAGATACTCCACTATTACTAAGTTGTATAATTTAAGGCAATGGATGTCAAGATTTCGAAAAACATTTTACATGTACTCGCCGCCATTTTGGTTTAGTCCCCTAAACGAACGATAGACAAAGAATCCAGTGAGACATCAAGGAACCAGTCTACCTCGTCGAACGGAAATTAAATACCTCAATCTTCTAGACTGGGAGTGTTTGGATAAATTCCTAGTGTAATTAAAATCTTAATGTGGCGGCATTTCCAGAAAGATATCGGCAAGTCTACTTCGTACGAGGTGGGCTTATATTTTGTATCGTTACATCGCTTTGGACATCGAATTAGGAGCTGTATAACGTTTCATGTGATGGACATTTTTGTTCTAGCAAAACTTATTCTTAGTACGTGAATTTTTGAAAAAAGTTTTTAAAAAAACCGACAACATTCAAGCTTTCAAAACCTCGGAGTGCACAACATTGATTTTATAGGAAAGTGAAGTGTTTATAAAATGAATTTCATGTTAGGCAGATTTACAAAAGATTTTAAAAAGCGCGAAAATGTGCTGTTCTAAATTAGAGTAGGCCTAAATTGTGATAAACAAGATGAGAAGAATTTGTGTAAAAACCAAAACTTCAAAAAATTGTTTGTACTGATGAGCAAAAAGTGACTAATCCGCATTCTTCAATGTTTCACATTGCGATGATTATAGTATAATTGCATTGCCGGCAGGGTACCACAGAAAACTGTGGTTAACTGTGACAGGCTGGGATGGGACACCACTGTAATCCGGTGTCTTGTACAAATCACTGGCTCCGTTTAGGCTTAGGCTTACTGGCGATTTTAGGCTTCTAACCGAAAACACCAGTCAAATTATGGTGCCTGTTGTGCTTCCGAAACATCCAATCGATTGATATGACCTCCAAAGTTCAAATATTATTTATTTGCTTTCATTTCTATTTGCTTTTCAGTGATTCAGAAGTCGGGATCGAAGCAAAAGTTTCGAGAGGTGTTTCACAATCATCAATGTCACATGGGGAACTTGACCGAGTGGTTGGTGAAGTGGTTGTATGAGTTTAGCCCCATGGCATCTGTCGAGGTGCTAGTGTGGCCCCCGTGCAGGAACTGTGAGGGCGCATGGAGTGACGTCATCCCATTACAAGCATTGATGTTCTGTTGGGCGGCCAGATGCCTGACCGCGTGGGCCTGGGCCTGATGGGCGTGGAGGTGCGCCATGCTAGACGACATCGAGGTAGGGTGGTGGTACCCACTTGAGTTATACATGTGCGGTTCACAGCTCTGCATATACATGTTAGACGTGCTCTGCAGAGGATGCACACTCTGTCCCATGCACTGGTTTTGGTTCGACATGGAGAACATGGACAGCGACCGGTAGTCCTGGCCGTGCATGCTGTCTTTAGCGAGTTGGGCCACGGCCAGGGCCGTGGCAGGCTGGGCCGAGGTCATGCCCTGATCGTCGGTCATCACACCGTGATCCTGCGAGTAACACGGCGACAGTTGATCCACGACGCCGCTGCCTGCCGTCCCCGTGTAGTCCGACAGACGGGCCTCGTTGCAGCCTGCGTCGGCGTCCACGCTGAGGGCGCCCGTCCCACCACCACCGCCTCCTCCCATGCCCGTCCTGGGCTTGTGCAAGGCGTGGCCCATGGGGGCGCCCGATTTGCCCAGCCCTCCCTTGTGGCAGTGCGAGGTTCCCGGCTCGTCCACGCGCGCCAAATCGCCGTCGCTCGAACTGAGTGGGTCGCCGCAGCCGAACAGCCCGTCGTCCATGCTACCCCGACCCGTCGTGTCTCGCGACTGGTGATTGGACGAGGTGCCTCCGGTGTCCAGCTCACAGCCAATCGGGGAGGAGTTGCTTTCGTGCTTTTCCTTCTTCGGAACAGCGTGATCAGACGACTTCGAGTTGTCGGAGTCTGTTAAGAATACAAAAGTTTAAACAATAAGAAAAATGCGTTTTTAATCGAACCAAGGTAGATTTGTCGAATCTCGACCTATTCTGCCTTAATTGAAACGTTTCCATGTGGGCACTATAATTATTCGCTATTAAAAGGTCGGTTCGTGGCTTAGGTGTCCGAAACGGGCTTCCAGCGCTACGACAGCGGCTATTGTCAGTCTTCTCGTGCGTAGTTGTAATAGGCGAAGACCCAGACAATAGCCGTAGACAAGAGATTCGGACATGGCCTTTAGTCCAATACATGTACAAATGTAAGACAAGCCCTCGACATATATAGTAAAACATTTACGAAAAATAAAAACAAAATCAACATCGAAGTAAATCAAAATTTCGGAAACTCAACACTGCAAATTATTGTCCTCTAAAACAATTCACCAATCGTGTCTCTAAGTTGAATGAGCTTTAAACTATCCGCATGTGAGTATACTAAACATCTAAAAAAAAAATCAGACAATTGATTTCTTAGCCTTCGTTGGAAGGCTTCCCGAGCTGAGAGTTGAATGTAATGTAATGGGAGTTGGGCAGATACGAAAACAACATCTGGCACCATAGAACTGAAAACAAGGCTGCGACTCTTTAGTCTTAAATCGGCAGAGTTAATTATTAATTCTTTCTGGTAATAATGAAACCAAGGATCCCTCTAGGCACTGTAGCTCGTAAGCCTGAAGAAACCTACAGTCAGTAAGAAGACAATGAGAAGAAGGTACAGTTTTAGAGGTGGGAGGAAAACCCCAAGAGAATATCATGGAGAAAACCCACAGAGCCAAGCAGGAACTGAAAACCCAATCAACATTATTGGCCCAGGCCGGATTCAAAACCCGGCTACAGCTATGCCAACCTGACTCCCCTAAATACAGCGTTCTGTGTAATGCTTGCTTCCCGTCATGGCCTGAGCGGCAAATAATAGGCTTCTGATTGGATGTTTGGTTCAGTCTTGAAACAAACCGGCTAATTGAGCTGAAGCGGAAATTAATGAATAAGCCGTTTTCAGTCAAAATTGCCTTATTGGTGGATGGAGGCTATTATAGATACACGTCGAGCTTAATCAGCGATGCGGGCTTATACGTTGGATCGGGAACTCAAGATTGCCAGTGGAGACGATCGAGTCTCGACCAATCGTTGCCTCGTTAGCAATTATCGTGGCTGATGAGCAAAGACAGAAAACTGTGAAAGTGACTCCTCCGGACCAGGGCTGGGGTGTCAGATCTGGCACCCTCACGGTGCAAGAGAGGGACGGGGGCTTGCGTTGCGTAACCCCCCGTAGCCCTCCCCGTCCTCGTCGCATCCATACGCTTCAACGCTGATCGGCCCAACGCCACGTTGTATTAGGCCGCGCGCACCCGGTACACCCGTAGCGCAAACCCGACATGCGAAATGGCAACTCGGCGCGCGTCAGAATTGGAGCCTGCCGTTTGGCAAAACATGTTTTTCTTCGCCCGACGGTTAATAGAGGGGCTTCGCGTGTTCTTTGCACCCAAGCGCTCCGTATTTCTCACCGCCGTCTCGGCAAGAAAAGAAAAAAGGAGGGGAAAGGAAAGAAGAAAAAAGTTAACTGATGAAATTACGACGGCGACGAACAGGCACACCTGACGCTGATAAAATTTTGATATCTCATTTAATATTCTATGAAATTTAGATGCGGGAGAGCACCGAGCTGAGGCAAATCGGCAAGAGCTTGAAGAGGCAAGGCAAGACAAGACAAGGGGAAAAACTCCGTTCCGGGCCACAAACACGTGAAATATCGCTCAGCCTGCTAACTCTCAACATGCTCGTAGATTACATTTTTGCCGCTTGGTCGACTCGCCTGCGCGGCTTGACTGCGCTTGCGGCTCCACCAAAAAAAAAAAAAATTCCTTTTTGCTTAAGAGTATAACACTGGGTTCCTATATAAGCACGCGACATTAAGTTCATCTTTCATCGTTGAAGAAGATGCTGAATATAAGATGCCCTCATTAAGGTAGAACCTATCGGATAACGGGCGGTTATCCTTTTCCGTCTTTACTAATTCCCTATCCAGCCAACATTTGTGATTCATCACACATAGAATTACAATCTTTCTGATCTGTGCAACTTGATTTATGTTCATCAATTCGTAATGCATAAGTATGACTGCATGTACATGTATTCATGTATGTATAATTATGTTCAGGTTAATTGAGTTTTGTTTACAAAGTAGAAAGAGGCGGACAGTTTGTTGTATTGTTCACAAGAACTGAAGGAAAAAAAAGAAGAAAAACTCACAAGGAAGCTGAAATATTTTATCACCAGTTTTGTAAAGCGAGTTATCGTCAATGCATCAAGTTCAGAACAAGGTGAAGCTGTAGACAATAGAGTACTCGGTAGAGAGCGGACCACCGCAACAAACGCGCCCCAACCGCAAACCGCATTATCTCCTAATGTCAAACAATCATTCGAAGCGATTCAGATTCCCGATCTGGATTCAGATCAATCTGAAAGTATTTACGGAATCAGCCTCGTCCCATAAACTATCATCCCACCAAGTTTCGTTAAAATCCCTCCAGCAGCCCCCCCCCCCCCCCCCCCCCCCCCTCCCCCTCCCGTAACCATGCTAACAGGCATAATACAGACAGCCCGACAGACAGACAGCCAGCCCAACAAACAAACGCCGGCAAAAACATAACCTCTCTCTCGGCGGAGGTAATAACAGTCCAATCAGTTTTGATTTGTCGAGAAATGCACCAGATATTCAACCCATTGCATTTGTGTTGCATTTTTTGTGTTTCCTTTAGGGACAAAAATCGATAATAGTCCTTGTCCCAAAATTAATGACATGCATACATTTTGTATTAGGTCCCTGTGCTAATTCACAATCTTTATGAGCTTCTTTTTTTTAAGTGGGGAGTTCGAAGAATAAAAACGGTTCTATTCTTACCTCGCTTATCGTCCAGGTCTTCTATTTTTGTGGATGTGGTTCGCTTCAGAGCTAACCTGGAACCCCTGTGAAAACGGGAATCAAGGAAAAAACCGTGAGGGACCAACATAGGTACGTACAGGACTTCAAACACAATACCTGCACATTATGATTGTTGCACATACACGTACATTAATTCGGCGAGTAATCTTTCTACAATGAAAACACCACAACACTTAGTTATTTAACTCCGATCTTAACTAATCCTCCTTTTGTTGACTGTTCCCTTGGACTCTGTGCTTTTCTTTTGTGTTTCTTCCTCCATCCATGATGTGCATCATGCTGTATGTTGCCCTATGTTTGTTTCTTGTACACAGCCATTTAGTCTCTGAAGAAGATCTTGTTAAGATCGAAATATTAGGCCCTCTTAACTTATTTGATTTCTAAGTTTAAATTCGCAGAATCGTTTGATATCTGAGTTGGCCCAGACTGGGATTTTCCAGGATTAAAAATAGACAGATGAAATAACGATGGACAGGTTATGATGCATATATAAAATAAAAAAAGATTAGCATACACACACTAACCGATTGGCATTTCCTAAAACCAGTTCCGGGATTATTTTGACATTGACTTGGCCCAGGCGCGGGATTGTTTTTCATGAACCTCGATCCGAAGACCGGTCCCGGCCGACATCTGGGGATAGCACACCCTCAAATTGTTAGCCTCGCTCGTTGCGAGCCGGTCACTTATATATTTACAGCCTTGCTCGTGACGTGTTTATCCGTCATCCGTTTTGAATTCCGTAATTGTATGTGCGTGTATACACGTCATCCGACGCGAAGTAGTATTATTAGTTACTGTCGTCCCAAACTACACTGGGAAGCATCCCACGGCGCGGGAAACGAATATTAAAGTCCCGACTGCTTGCTTTCTATAGTCACCACATTCTAAATAATTCACCAGTCCATGTTGGGATTTGAACCCTATAGGTCACAGTAAACACAACAAAAAAACTGTCCAGAGCACCGCGCATGTCATAATAGTCACTGTGCCACATCACAGTAAATGCAAAAGAACTTGCCAAAGCACCGCGCATGGCCACAATCTCATTAACGGTCAGCCGTGCATAAAATGATGAACATATATATATATACACACACACACTCGTCAACTTACTTGCGTGCCATGCCGTTGTCCCGAAAACCCTTGGCGAATGGGTTGTGATCAATCTTCAGCTGAGTGATCTGTAAATTAGCGCAAGAGAAGAGAGAAGAGGGATTATAAGGAAGAGCCCATTACGGTGTTCAGTGATCCAGAAAGAACCGGGGGCGGGGGGACATGTTTTCCCCTACTCCCTTCTGACGGTGGACAAAGCGACACAGCTGCCCATTGTATACTCAAAAGTAACGTCATACTTTGCCCATCCCCGTTTCATGTAAATTCCCCTCCCGTTTGGCACTTGAAAACAAAAGAAATTTATTACGTAAGGACGCAGAAAACTGGAAACCGAAACCTCTCTAAAAAACTACCCACGGATATTAAATAAACACCAGTTCTTTCATGTAGTTCGACTACAGTATAATTATAAGCTAGCTCGGTATCCCAACTTGGGGAGGGTATCTTATAGCAAATATTGATGCATTGACGTTATAATTGACCTGTAGTTTTGCGTTCGTAGTTGCTGGGAAAACCAAGTAACAAACATGCTATCCTTGCAGACTGGTTCACAGACTCTACTTCAGACGAAACACAGCGATTTATAGACGTCTGGGGATCGGTAAGTCAGGGAACCAGACTAATTAACCAGCTTGTACTTGTTCACGGATGCGTTTTCTGATTGCAAACAAAATGTAAGGACTAACTATAAATTTGGTAAAATGGGGGCAGTATTTAAAACATTGTTTTTCCAACGATACCCAGCTGGCCATCGTTGGAAATTAATGAAAAAAATCACTTTCCTTGAAAATAACAGCATACCAAGTGCCATGAATTCACAGTATGAGACACAATTTAAGTAAAGTATTTCATAATACTTAGGTAATTTTTGCAAACAAAACTAAATTAGTATATTTATTTTCAAATATAAAATATTTAATTTTAACCCCATGCCACAATTATTGTGTACCATGCACAAAGAAAATAATGTTATTCCGAGCTCATAAAAAAAAAATCATCCAAAACAAAAATCTCAAAATCAATTGATAGATTGAACAACAAAAAAAGGCTGGATTTAGGGCTTGACTCATAATTCCGCTCAATTAAAAACAATATCAATATCAATATTTAATTACTTGACAATTATAGCCAGAGGAATTTTAGCCAGAGTGAACCTGTATAATGTGTTTCGACTTGCCCAAGATTCACGCGTGCATGCGGAACGCATTGAAACGATTCACTGATTGCGTACTCTCTATAAAAAAAAAAGAGTATATAATACACAGACTTAATTGTTTGAACAAACCCACAGTTACAACGAGGGGCAGAAAGAAAGGAAGAAAAAAAAATATCAAGCAAATATTATTCCCGGACAACGATACTCTCTGAGCAGCCGGGCAAATTATTCCTAGCCGGCCGTTCGGGACCTCTGGCGGCCGGGCCGGCTCGGCCGGCCCGGGACTGCTCTGGAGGGATTATCAGATCTCAATTAACGTTTATCAATATTCATAACTTGGCCAAGACGCGCGCGGTCGGGCGTGACGAGACGGGAGAGGGTTTGGAACGGAGAGAAGGGGAGCGGGGAGATGGAAGAGAATGGATGACGGAGTCGGGGTGGAGAAGCTAGAGAGGGGATAATGGACCTTATTTTAATACGAGGAATATATTTTAGTCGTGTTCCGTGAATGTATTTTATAAATTGTGAGCTGTGGAACGAGATGGTGCCAGACTATTTTTTGAGTTTGGTATCGGGCCTGGAAAAAAGTCCTCCCTGTACGCCTGCCCTGCTAAAGGGTGCCCCTTATTGCTGTAATCTACCGATCCTATTAGCCCATACAAATTGTGGAGCATTTGTTGCGCAACTGAAGACAATAATTAGGCGGAATTTAGGAAAAAAATGAATTGCTGAAAAGTTAAACACGGCGGCATTATGTCTTTTTGTCAGGCAGATTGGTCAAAAAATAGTTTTCAATCGAATGATAAAAGCATGGAATTTGGCACACAATATTAAGAAAGATATTTGGCTGTATAAATATATATAAACTCTAAAAACACTCTACTAGAAAACAGTCGCACCTGCACCAAGGTGACCTGCACCAATGTGACCCTTGCTGTAGTCAGCTGGGCTAGGTGCAGGTTTGACTGTTTTTTAGTCAAATTTAACATGGGTAATTTGTCCTTTGAAAAAATATAGGTAGAATAACAAACAATTTCCTTTTTCTTTTTTCAAAATGGCTGCCATTGCATGTTATTCTACCGGCGATGGCCCTATAGCAAAATATCTTTGTGCCAAATTCCATGCTTATTGTGCATTCATTATACTGACTATTTTGACGCTCTTTTCTTTATTGTATTTCCATCGATGCTATTCACGATAGTCATCCTGGTGAGTGGTGTGGAAACTAGACGTGTTTACAACATTTAAAAAAATCATACTGGCAAAAGAATGACAGAAAAGAAATGAGGGAAAAAAGGCCTAAAAGTGATCTAAAAAGGACAACAATTAGACTGGTAGACTTCAACTTAATGATCTCATCCGAGAGAAGAAGAAAATAACTTGTTGGCTTCATTAAACAATTGCAAAATGGATTTCCGAATTTTGTTTCAAGATTCTCTCTCCCGTATCAATTTGCGAGCCCCACGGTAAAGTGAGCATCATGAGATTTCTCCACGCACACCAAAATGTCCGTGCGGGGAGGCATGATGGCGCGGCCGGCGCGACTGGGAGGAATCGGCGAGGGCCCAGGCAAGGTAGAGTCCCAGCGCACGGCCGCTGAAGTTTGCCTATTTTTAACGACCGCTGACCGCGAACCAAAGAGCCAACGTGCCGTGAACTTGAGACATGCCGCGACCACCGTGCGGCGGCGCGGCGCGGCGTGGCCCACCCCTCTGGGCTAGTAACCAATGCCATTTCCCTTGATACGCACCGGGGCCTAGTCAAGTAGCCAGCCGTACCCAGGGGGGTAAAACCCAAAAGGGGGGAGGGTGCATTACAAAACAAAAAAATGGAGAGGGGGGGGGGGGGGGGGGGGGGGAACTGCCAAGCCAGTATATAACAACTTGAGGGAATCCAATTTGGCCGGGGAAGGTTTGGATATCATCATCGAAAGATTGGGTTAGTTGGGTAGTGGAACGGCCTAATTCCCCTGGCTGTTTAAACTGGCTCGTCACGCGCTGCCTGCCCCACGTGTCCTATGTGTAATCTATGAGGTAATGGGATGTGTCTTGCGGGTACAAAACATGATCAACCGTACTATGGTCCGGCTCCAATTCACTTGGGACCCGAGTCAAATTTCCCGTCATTCTGGGAATATTTACCCGCGGTAAATTAAGATGGCATTTTGGTATGTTGATTGCTACGTTCAGGGCAAACGAACAACGGAATTTTTTGAAAAATTATATAAAGACTGTATTATGAAAGGACATTTAATGAAAAACAAAGAATATCGATAATACTCTATATAGACAAACAAGAAGCTATATATGATAATTATATGAGATAGATCTGGAAACGAGAATGATAAACAGAGATACAATTTATGAAACAATATTTCTTTTTAACTTTCAACTTGTCAACCCGTTTTTGGAAGAGATAATTCGTGAAACTGCTGTCGACAGAGTCTTTATTGTCCCAAAAGGCCACAATTGTGTCACCCAAATTTTAAACTACCACCGTCAACAAACAGGTGGGTAAGTTTAAAACTATGTCATAATCTAATCTAATCTAGAAGACGATACGACGGACGCTGACAACATTGTTGGCCGTGTCGTTGTCGTTGCTATCTGACGTCGTCCGGGGCCGAATCGTCCGCGGAGCCCGCCGGCCCGATGACAGCTTGTGACCGCGAACCATCGCGCTGCCCGGGATGGGGACGCGCAAGAGTTGCCCGGAGGGTAGGGCCCCCAGATCATTCAGGACCCAAAAAAAAAAAAAAAGCAACAGAAGCATTTGCCTCGCATGGCTGCACCCCCGTGACTCCTGGACCGAAACAAGCAATCACGAGCCACTGATAGCCATCGAATCGGGCTCAAATTCGATGACTCCGGGAGAAGAAAAAACATAAAATATTCCAAAATGAAACAGAGAAATTGAGAGGAAGGGGGGGACCGGGACGGGAGCTGGAAAGCTGCACAAATAAGGTCTGGCCCTCCCCCGATTGTCCCCATCAGTTGTTGCAACATCGCGTGTAAAGTGTGAATGAAAATGAAAGATAGAATAAGGGGAAACACGGAGCAGAACAAAGCCGGTAGTAATGAAACCTCAAGGACTACTAGCTGTGCGCGCACACACACTACTCATGCATGCACGTAGAAATACCCACCGCCAGCCACGGGCCTCATATCGTAAAATAGAAATCACAGCAATCAGTACTACGGACGGGACTCCCGCGTTAAATAACAGAAAGAACTCCGCTGCCTTTAATAACAGTCCTGTATACAACACCGTATCCAGCTGGAGTGTGAACACAAAGGCATCCCACATAGATCAGGGACTGACACAGATTTGAGGGAAGAAACTGGGAAATGAAATTACTCCGGTGGTATAGATTAGAAGCAACGCAGCAAGTCAGTATTGCTCCTTTGAAGAGGTCTAACGGGGTGTGAAGGCCGGGTTATTAATACAAACAGAGGCCCAATTGAAACCAGTTCAGACGAACTCGTTTCGTTTTAGAGAGAACGTGCGTCTTGCTGAGCGCTAGGTTTGTCCAAGTCTTGAAACAGGGAGCGCATTAGATTTGATACGCGTACGGGATACGTATGCGGCTCGAAAAAAAGTCGCAATGTGCGTTGTTATTTCATCTGGTACACTATCGGCAATTTACTTTACATTTCACTCATATCAAAATGTTGAAATGTATAATGTAAAACTGATGAAATTATCACAAAGGTAATTTAATAGGCGAATTTTTTTTCGAGCCGCATACGTATCCTGTACGCGTATCAAATCAAATGGCCTCTATAGTATCGCAATACGCGAACGTTAACGTGACCCGGAAAAGAGTGATTCTGACCTGAAAAAAACTGTCTTTTTGACCTGAAAAAAAGTGTCTTTTTGACCCGAAAAAAATGTAATTTTGACCCGGAAAAAGTGTCATTCTGACCCGGAAAAAGTGTAATTCTAACCCGGAAAAGTGCTATTCTGACAAGAAAAATGTGTCATTTAACCCGGAAAAGTGTCATTCTGACCCGGAAAAGTGCCATTCTGACCCGGAAAAAAAGTGTCATTCTGACCCGGAAAAAGTGTCATTCTGACCCGAAAAAAGTGTAATTCTAACTCGGAAAGGTGCTATTCTGACCAGGAAAAAGTGTCATTTAACCCGGAAAAGTGTCATTCTGACCCGGAAAAGTGCCATTCTGACCCGGAAAAAAAGTGTCATTTTGACCCGGAAAAAGTGTCATTCTGACCCGAAAAAAGTGTAATTCTAACTCGGAAAAGTGCTATTCTGACAAGGAAAAAGTGTCTTTTAACCCGGAAAAGTGTCATTCTGACCCAGAAAAAAGTGTCATTCAGACCCGGAAAAAGCGTCAGGCCCTATATATGGGACCCGAACTCCTGGTCAAATTTGACCCGGGACTTTTTAGAGTGTATATCAAGTAGAATACTTCATATTTTGTTGACACAAATAAGACTGTTTTCAAATGGTGTTATATACCTATATACTCCAATATGACTCGGACCAAAGAAATCCTATCTTGGTTTTATAAGAAATGAATTCTTACCTTTTCATTTTGGTACGCGGTGACGGCGATAAACGTCGTTTCCGGGAAAGCGAAGGTGACGAAGGAGTTCCAGCGGAGACTGAAGACGTCGTTGGCTTGCACGATGTGGAAGCGAGGCTGGTACTTATGCATGGAGTTCAGGATAATCTGCTGGGTAAAACACGGCAGAACAGGACGGCCGTTACTCGTTAGATTGTTGCAACATCCTAATTGTCCGAAGATGGTCGGTGCTTATCGCTGGAAACGTCGACGCTTCCAGGGGCTAATTTCATAAAACATGTAAGCACCAACATTTGCTTAGCATGAAAATTCTTTCTTGGAAAAAAAAAGTGTTACAAACTAAAATTTTAGTTGATGTTTATTGTTTGTGACTGGTATTCAGCTGTTTTTTGCTTTGAATGAAAAGCACGTGGCGTTTTGGCCGATAACCTGTTTTTACTAAGCAAGACATTTTTGTGCTAAGCAAATTTTGGTGCTTACAAATTGGCCCCAGAAACACGTCCTTCCAAATATTGGAGGTTTTCATGATTCATTGTGCTTCGATTAGTTTTTTAGCTTACAATAGAAAGACCAGAAGCTAATTTCATAAAACGTATAAGCAAAAAAAATTGCTTAGCACAAAAGAAGTTTTGCTCAGTAAAAACAGGTTACCAGCCAAACCTCTTTGTGCTTTTCATGCTCAGCAAAAACTAGCTGAATACTAGTCACAAACAATAAACATAACCTGAAAATTTGGTTGGCAACCCTGTTTTTTTGCTAAGGAAATATGTTCATGCTAAGCAAATTGTTGTGCTTACATGTTTTATGAAATTGGCTCCAGTATGTAGGTTTAAATAATACAATTAATGTTCATGGTTGTTTTTAACATTTTGTACGACTGATGTTAGCTAAGGGAGAACGGTGGAACTATACTGACTGCCGGCAAGGCCGCGGCCTCTCGGCCACCTAATCCCTCTTTTGTGAATGCAACCAAGCTATATCTATAACAGTGATTGGCTTCGGTAAGCAACAAATAAATAACCATGGAAATTACAAACTTTGAGAAATTAAAAAACTAAACAAATCACTTCAAATATACAAAGATATTGAATACATCATCATTGTTTTTCAAAATTAACGTTTTTAAATAATAGAGTTTACAAATAGGCCCTAATACACTTATTTTGGTCAATCAAATCAAGCCAGTATAATAAATACACAGTCCTAACAAAACAACAATTATTCACTGACAATGTCACACAAAGACAATTATGAGGTCGATACAAAAAATATTAAGCAGATGTCAGAAAACAATAAAGCACAGATCAAAATCCATACGGATTAGCAATCTCAGTTCGATAATCATAATACTCGAGCAATAGAATGTATGCACCCACAGATAGCAAGGCCTATATCGTAACACAGCAGCGCACATTATTTATATACATGTGCCACGCACGTCCATTTTGGCGTTACATCTGATAGCACGCCAGTTGATGAACGACGTGGCGGTTTTGGCGGGGTCGGGGGTCTCTTTTCGCACCATTCGTGATACCGAAGCGTTTGGTTAGCGACCAGTAGCTGGCAAAATTCACTCGCTACCTGCGACGCGGGCCCTGACATAGTACTTCTGAAAACTAAGTCGACAGTGTGGCCGACTTTATACCCAGCAGTTTTGTGATCTTATACTTGTTTAGAATGGAATGTTGTCACGATATATAATGTCACAATGAATGAATTAAAAGGTTTTTGAGAACTCTAATAGCGCCATTACCCATTTACTCTCGGGAAAAAGAAAAAAAATGGAAATCACGAATCAAAACACATTTAATGTTTAATTTACTCAAAAATGAACTTTTACTTATTGTTCGATATACATGTGGACAATTAAAGTGCCATCTGTTTACATCTGTATTCAAATTTTCCCGGCGGTATGCGCACGCATCGTGTTTTGCATACAATTTAATTGAGGAGTGACGTCGCAGGCCAGATCGCCTTAGAATTGTGTGACCTTTGATGTTGTAAATTCTTAACCGAATTTACGCAAAACAAATGTATAGAATCAGTCAATTTAGGCACAGAATGTCACAGCGACTGGGCCTAAGTACGGGAGTCTCGCCTAATCCCATAATTTGTGCCAACAGGCGTGTTGATAAGCTAATAAAAAAAGACATACCATATCATTTACCAATGCTCGTTTGAAGTAAAATACGGGGTTTTTTAAGACAAGTTTTTAGAAGGGGTAAGCCGATTATAGGCCGTCGGCCTCGGTCTATAAATTGGACCACTGGTATCGATAGTGACTTTCGGCAAGGTATGTGCAATGCACACCTAGAGTTGGAAAATGTGTAATGGCATTTTTGGTGGGAACAATAATTTTGGCGGCAATTTTTTTGTATTTACAACAGTCACCGCTGCAATGCTATGACACATTTTCCAATTACATGGGTGTATATACCTTGACAAAAATCCACACGAGCATTATTCCCTCATTTAGATACCGACTAATCAAGACTGATTCCAAACCTACATCTTGTCAACAAAAAATGTTAAAGTAGTTAAACATTTGTAATTAAACATACTTAATGTTTTAAGCCACATTTACAAAATAATATTGAAAGTGAGGCTATATTGCTAAAATAGTCTGGCACCATCCCATTCAACAGTTCGCAATTTATACAATACATTCAGGGAACACAACCAAAATGGCTTCCTCGTGGATAAGCTCATACATGATTTCATTTCCCATGCTATACTACCAAATAATACACTTCTCAAGCAATCCTCTTAATCTACGCTAACGTAATTACCACCGCGGTTTCTCCCTGCACAGTCATAATATTTCGTGACGAATCGGGAGTTCGGATCGGGGGTCGATTGGCCGGATCCCACGGGTTGTAGGTTTCGCAACATGTGTGCCGGCGCGTGCGGCCATTGTTAATAGTCTCTTCTGTGCTTTATAAATGTTTGTCCATCAGACGGACTCTATATTTTGTTTTCTTTTCTCGTGGTTTTGGTCTTCATTGTCTTTGATCATTAACTTTGAGCATGTTGTCTTTTTATTGTATCTGTCGGAGGGTTGAGCTAAATGCATGGGATAAATGCATAGGCTAAATGTTGTCTAGACTGGACGTTGATCTACAATGCGGGACAATCAGTGTGCGCTCGTGTGGAAGGGATGCAATAGGTACATTATTGTCATAGTGTCTTATTAATGTGAGCAGAAACCAAAATGATTCCCGAGTCTACTCTGCTCAAGAAGCGGGGAGACATAATAGGTTTAATAAGCCATTTGCGAGTTAAATGTGAAAAGCATCTGGTACACTGACTTGCTCAAGCGGCTTGGCACGTTTTAACTTTGAATTCTCCAGACCAAAGAGACTGTTACTATATCACGTTTTAGGGATTTAAGGCTACACCATTTTGCCGTTTTTACTACCAAATAATAAAGAAATATCTTACTTATTTAAATCTATAACAAAATAATTATAGGCATCCAAAATGATTGCGCCAGAATTCCTGTACTAATTTTTCCCGCCAAAAAATTGTATTTTTAAAATTCACGATCGCCAGACGGCTATCGCGAAAAAAACCCAAGAACAACAAGAACAACTGCCCTGTGTCCGTTGAAAACGCAGATTGTATTGCCTTTTTTCTCGGCGTCCGTGATTGTAAAACTTCGGACAGGTCAGCTAAACGATATTTACTGTAAAATACAACTCCAAAAACCACCCATTCCTGATAATTTAAGAAATTACCAATGGTGTATCCTATACCTTTAAGAAAAAGCTGAGCGGCAAATCAAAATATTATTGGTGTACGTTTTTTAAGCAATATTTTGCTTCTACTTAATAAGCTTGAATTATTGCCCGGTGATTTTGCTTATTAAGCAATTGCTAGTTTGTTTGTATTCCGCACAATACCGATACTCGAGGAAGGACAATCGCCGCTTAAAATAAATCGACTTACGGAGAGTCCCAATTTCCGGAAATGGCCGTTGTCGTATCAGATAATCACGGTTTACATCAACGACCGGTTCATGTATTAAATTCCCCCTCTTTATTTATCTGTGTGTTTTATTCTCTGGAACAAGCCGGACTACTGAAGCCATTGTTGGCTGGAATTTTGTATAAATAAAGGCAGATGCGACTCAAGGATATGAACATCAAGGAGGAAAAGGAGATGACAAAAAAACTGGAGAATTGGAGATACGAACGAAAACGGGTGGGGAAAACCCGCGCACAATGGAAAATCAAAATACGAACGCATCTGCCCTTTGTTATTGCACTGAAATGGCATTGATGTGATAACCATGTCGATCATTAGCTTATGGATAAACACAATTAATGTAGTTTGTGTGTGTGTGTGCCGTGATTCCAAAAGGAGAGATGGACTGGGTGGGTTATAGCGGTGACGAAGAGGCGACTCGGGGGCTGTATATGCGGCCGTCAGACATTACTCATGGTCAATGCCGGGGCTTTTGTTCTAGGCAGAATCGAGAGTCGATTCTGGCTCCTCCTTATTTCGAGGAGATGGATGCGGATTTTGTGTGTGGTCGCTGGCGCCATTAGAAGGCCCTTGGTTCTCCGACTTTCGGTTTTCTATTTGGACGGCAGAAAGTCAATGAAAACATGTGGTTTTAGGTTTTGTATATGGACTATCTGAACGGACGGGCGGATGTTCGCGGAATAGAAACAGTGTAATAAAAGAAGTCGGTGTGTAGCGTGGGTAGATTCACATTCTCGTTTGGAACTGTTTTGTTCACTGAAGCTCCAAATACGGCGACCAGTAATTTGTCGTTATCGAAACCTCGGCAATAGGTTCGGCTCATTACTTTGATTTGAATATAGCCTGAATTGTTCCTATTTGTGCCGGTTGCGCAGTTCTGGAAGTTTTGAAAAGGAATATTGAAACGCAACGTCGGACAAAAGAATTTGGGAGCCAACAATGGGTCCACGATTGACAGAAGGTCCACGATTGACAGAAGGTACACGATTCCAAATCGTGTACAAATCCTATAGAGGTCTTCTGAAAAGGTACAAACGAAAGAGTGACAACGGAAGGACAATGGGGGGTCCACGATGGAAGGTGTACGAGCCTCAACCTAGCTATGGGGACAGGCTCTTTTGTTTGGAAAAGACAGACCGAGTAGTGGGGACATTTTCGAGTCCCCATAGCGCGTTGGGTCTTCAGTAAAGGTAGAACAAGGGAAAATTAGGTTAGGATATAATGAAAGAAAATGAAGAAGAGGACAAATTAGGGTGATGCTGAAAATTTTAGAATTTTAGAATTAGAGTGTTCTGAGTTTGAGATTAGATAGATTTCAGTTTACACACAAACCCTATGGGTTGTCCCCATAACGCAATGTACCAAAAGAATGTGTGTTTTCACACACACATTTAATGTGTAATTTAACAGCTGCAGTGTGTAATATTTAAAGAAGAACAGTATTTGCAAAACTGGATAGGCTATATATAAGTATATAGAACCGCAAAACGTCACCAAGGGGGGAAAATGCCATTTTAGATACCATCTGAACTATAAGGTCGTAAATATTCAAACTTCAACGGGGAATAGAATGCATTAAAGTGAATATGATATTAGGGATGATAAATTTGGTGAAAATCTGACTACCAATACAAAAAAAAAGGGTAATTCGCAAGGAACTTCTCCGATATTAATGATCTCAGAGGAATATGCAGCGAGTCGCCGATCCATCACTGCCATGGCATATACGAGAGAAAAAACAAGAGAGATCCGAACGGAAGACGGTGTCTGTGTGCATACTAGAATGATAACAAAATAGCCCCGGGTGTCGTAAGATAAGGAATATTTTCTTAAACCAAGCAGCAAGGATGGAAATGGATAATATGCGCGGGTGTCATCCCGCTTGGAAGTGGCAAGGGCACGATGATTTTGGGACAGGACAGGATTTGGCAAAAAGGTTAAATGCCGAAGGAACTGTAACTACAAGACGGGAGCGGAGTGCACGTTTAAGGGATCAAAAGATACTGTTCAAGCAAAACAATGCGAAACGGTTCTAGCGATATAGATTTTTAAGGTGTGAGGTCGACTAAAGATATACACAGACTCGAAAGCCCTGGGTGTGTCGTTTCAACGACCCAGACGTCTAGTTAGCCATTGGTATGGGCCTTATTAACGATAAGGCCATTTTGGTTGTGTTCCCTGGATGTATTTAATTGTGAACTGCGGAATGGGATGGTGCCAGACTATTTTGCTTTTTAGCCTAACTTTCAATATGTTTTTAATGTGGCTTAAAACACTGTGTCTAATGACAAACTTTGTATTATAGGAGAAGACTGGTATCAATTTGTAATTAACTTAAAGAAATATTATATTCGCAGGTTCCCAAAATACAGATTTTACCCCAATTTCAATTTAATATGGCAGATTCGTGAATAAACCTCATAGGCGTTAACCAGGAGCCAATTTCATAGAGCTGCTAAGCACAACAATTTGCTTAGCACAAAAGAAGTCTTGCTCAGTGAAAACAGGTTACCAGCCAAAACTGCATGTGATTTTCATGCTGGGCAAAAAAACAGCTAAATACCAGTCACAAACATTATAATTATACATCACTTGAAATGTTGGTGTGTATAACTTTGCTTTTACCAAGGAAGAATTTTCATGCTAAGCAAAAGTTTGTGCTTAGCAGCTCCATGAAATTGGCCTCAAGTATAATCTCCATCACGCATCGAGGCGGTTTGTGCTCATGACTGTTATTTTAGGCAATTTCGAACTCATCCATGTCCATTCTCGTGTGAGTGTGTGGGCAGAGAAAGTTTCTGCAGCGATCCATCGAGAATTCTTCGCGTGGTAACCAGTTGCATCGGATAACTCGCAGTCCTATTAAAGCTCCGATAATAGGCGCGCTCGCATCGCCAAACTTCCGTCAGACGTCGAATCGATATATTCATATCTCCCAGTGATCGTTGCAAATCCGCCTGACTCCGCATACCGCATCTAAATATCAATTAACTTGTGTACGAGTAAATTGCCTATGGGGATGCTCTATAGTGACTGTGTTGTACAGGCTTGTACGGCCCGGAGCAGTAATATGAAGCTCTCCTATAGGCCGTCTTCGCGGAAACCGTCGCTCCCGACCTTGGTTCATCCCACGGTGTCAAAATCTCGACGTGTCGGCGTGAAAGCTTATTAAGTTGGCGGGCGGACTAGCTCGGAAACTTTCATCAAGACGGCGCGGCTGGAGAAAACCAGCTGCCCGTCCGCGACACCCTGGGACCCCCTCGGTTCGAGCCGGACTCCGGGCCCGCCCGCGTGCCCCAGGAAGGGGCTGCCACCAACTTGGGAGGTTTGACACCCCCGATCGGCCGGGCTCCCACAGAAGTATACCTCGCGAGACGGAGGGGGGAAAACTCGCCCAATCAATGGCACCTGCCAGCTGGAATTGGAAGTTATGAAAAGAGGAGGTGTTGGCGATTGGCAAACGACCGGCTAACGCAAAATAAAAAGACGACGAGCTGGATTTTATTAGATGGAAGATCAGGAGATATATTGAATACGAATGAGGAGGCTGGAGAAAATACTAAAGTTCACTGCCCTGCTATTCACGTGAATCACTTCCCGGGTATTTGCGTAATACGGGGAGAAATGCTACACAGACATGAGTTTAAGGCATTTTGTTTCTATAATATTCACTGGCCGTTCGTTCACCTGCTTACTAACGGTCGGTAAAGTTTCGTTCTTACATCACATCGGTCAGCGGTTCTCACTCAAGTCTGTGATAATTATTATACACCAGGCTGTGCAAAGCACATTAGGCAACGGGAGAGTGTAGATTTAAGGGGCGTGTCAAACGATGAAAATGCGCAAGGAAGCGCAACAACACCCAAGTATTTTCGTCTGGGGCATCAATTTGCGCAGCGGTTCTTTACTCGCCTTACACCGCTGTGACCCGGGTTCCAATCCAGCCGGGGTCAATAATATGGATTGTGTTCTCAGTCCCTGCCTGATTCCGTGGGTTTCCCCCAGAATGGTCTTCTGGGTTGTTTTTTTCCAACCTCTAAAACTGCAACTGCAATGCACTTTTTCCCTGCTTCCTCTCTGAAAAAGGCTGTGTTTTCTACTTTACAAATAATATTTTCCTAAGAGTAATAAAAAACAAAAACAAACATCCATTTTTAAAAGGTTTCCAGAGGCAGCCACGCGCATTGCTACTGAATTAACGAACTGAATGAGAGAAAATGTGTGAAAATGACAGATTTATCTTCGTGTCTGAAAATTCAAAGGAGTACTTTTATTTTTTTAATCCCCGTCCGTTTTGTTGAATGAAAAAGTACAGGACTCCGCAGTAGAGTTCCTGTGCAAAATCCAAGTTTCGATATAAAAAAACGCTGAAAACTGGCGCTCACGACGGCACCCCTCTCCGTGGGTTATTCCGCCCCTGCCCGCTGCCCCACTGTGCGGTGTTTACGCCTATTAGCGTTCCCATACACGAGCGGCTGGCCGGGCCGTCGCACCACCTTGTACCGTCAAGGTGGGCTTGGGAACCCGGCACACTCCGCGCCATTCTTACGCTCACCGCTACGGCGTCCGGACAGGTGCTTTACAACGGCCGCTGGTCTAGAGCATGTGAATTTTGTTCGATTTCGCACGGTGTATAATATGTACCACCGTCTCACCGATTCGCCGTCTTCCCATAAACACCCGAGATGTGGGCATACCACATTATAATAGGGGAAATGAAAGGTGAAGACGATAATCAACAAAAATGGTTTTTTTAAATACATGAACAAAAAATAATGTACCGTAAAACGTAGTAACTTTGGCACCCCTGCATGGTATAACTTTGGCACTACATTTGAATAATTTGTATTTTAATACTTGTATTTTTATGTTTTTTTGTGTTTTTTTATTTATCTAAATGATCAAGAAAGAGTTGAACATTAATAACAAACTGGATTTTATATGATATTTTATAAATTTTACAAACATTTACTTCTAAAACGATCTGACCAAAGTTTCTCTGAATATAATACGGTACATGTATTGTGTTAATGGTTGTCCCTTTTCCTTTGATACCGTCGCTTTGAAACAATGACAGACGACAAGCAGTAAGATTACGATAGTAAAAACATATTCTAAAGTGACTTTAGAATATGTTTGAGTAAACTGGCAAACTTTAGGCAGAATTTAGTATATTTTTGCATTTCAAAGTTAAAAAAGGTAAAACGAAAGGCCCCCCTCCCAATTGGTTTTTTTATAATAATAAAAAAATTAAATAAAAATCAACAAAAAAATGGCTAATTTTAATTTTTGTTTCTCCATTAGACAGAGCATGGGCCAATTTGCTTAGCACAAACAAAAGTATTGCTCAGTAAAAACCCAGTTACCAGCCACATACAATTCCACAATGCTTTTCATGCTATCGGCAAATATCAGCGGACAATCAATCACAAACAATATACATGAAATGTTGGTTTGTGACAAGGAAGAATTTTCATTTTGTGCTTAGCAGCTCCACTGAAATCGGCCCCTGGTATAATTCTTTAAGAGAACTATACACGTTTATCTTTCTCAATGCCCTAAAGCGCAGTAACAACTCCAATGTTTAAACGAGATTGCTTTTCAGGAATATTAAACCAATTTAAAAACCACGCAGCACCACCTTTTGTTTTATTACTTTAGCGGAACCAACCGCAGACGCTCTCTATAATCGTCTTAGGTTAAAGAACTTTCACGCTCGAATGGGTTTCGTTATCTCTGTGGGCTGCCTGAAACGCGGGGCCAGGGAGGGGAGAGGAATGAGGCGAAATTAGGATCTTGCTTGTAATCTGTTGAAATCCGGGCGAAGCTTGGGGATAACACGAATCAATTGTGGGCTGGCTACAGTTCGATTCTTCTAAATCCTGTTATACGAGTAGTCAGGTATCATAGGGCCTGTTGAATGGGCGACTCCTGCATGCGCTGTCCCGGGGGCACCTTGCGAGAAACCGGTCTCTGTTATAGGATTCCGATGTCGCATAGCTATCAGCAATTTCTTTTACTCGGATCACACCATCAAAACAACGCCAATGTTCGTTTTTTTAAGTGGTATTTTTTTTTAATATAATAATACAGAATTCTTATAAAGCGCACGTATCTACCAGGACTGGTACTCAAGGCGCTGTGTCATTATTATCCCTGCTCATTGGGCCCATTCCAAATACCATCTCAGCTCCCTGGGAAGTATACATATTAATGCTGCCGTTTTGGTGCAGCTAATAATCATCCCACGGTGAAGCAGCTAATAACAGCCATCTCTGCCCTCATATGTACTCGTTTAACTCATGGGTGGGGAGAATCAATGAGTGACTGCCTTGCCAAAGGGCACACGCACCATAGTCTCAGGCCGGACTCGAACCCACAACCTGCAGCTTTACCCACAGGCGACGAATGCATCGCTCCAGGCCATTGTTTAGGCCATGGCAAACAGTAGTGTATTATGCAATGGACTAACGGTCCGAAAATCCCCAAAGGGAGAAAATGGTATAGAAGAGGGACGACGAGTATTGTGTCCTATAAATCTCTTGTCTAGCTACGGCTGTTGCAGGTAGAGGGGTAGAGGGGTAGAGAAGGGTAGTGGGTAGAGGGTACAGGGGGAGGAGTTGCTGGGGTTGTCCCCCTCCCTGAGCAAAGTTCTTTTCATTGCAAAAAAACCGGAACATCCCGAAAATCGGTAGTATCAAGGTACATGTATTACTCATTTAAGAGGAAAGTGGCCAGGAATCACCTCAGATTGTACCACAGCGCATCTAGAATCCAAAAGCCGGACCCCACGCCGTAATTGGCTTCGCGCCACGCGCTCGCTGCAGTAAAGCTTGGCAGGTGAATGGTACACCCCCCCCCCCCCCCCCCTCCCCCAACGAAAAGCTAGATCCGCCCCTGTGTTGTATACAGGTGTTCGCCATTACAATTACGCGTGAGCAGGCCGACAATAGACGTAGCCGTAGCTCTGGAAGCCCGTTTCGGACAGGGCCTTATAGTCTGTTGTCTGTTTTGTGTGTGTTTATTCAGGGCAAGATTGAGGCTACATAGGCTCTAGGCTAGGCCTGAGGAATGTGGGTAACTCCACACACAAAGGAAGAATGTTTATGCTAAGCAGTTTTGTTTGTGCTTAGCATTTTCTGTGTGCTTAGCAGCTCCATGAAATTGGCCCCCGTTAGGACCGATAATGTATGTACATCATTACTACAGCAATTCGCATTTTTGTATCACTGTGGAGACATGGCTTTGTTGTCGTGTACAAAATGGTTAGAAAGTCGAGCACGTTTTTCAAAATGCTCCCACTAACCACAATTATTTTCCTGGGTTGAAATTTCGACCCAATATACCCTATGTTATACCCTAACTCAAACACTAACCCTAACCCATATCCTAACCCAGTAATTTAAGTACAATCCAAAAATCTAATTCGTGAAATCCCTAGTGGAGACCTATTCATTTATAGAAATTACCCTTTGGAGACCTTTTCACTCCCATTGTCCCCATTGTGTTCACGTCTCCAGAGGGTACCGTATTTCGCACCACTATCACTCAGTCAATTTGTTGTTACATTGTCGGTTAGTGATACAGTATCGGTCAATTATTTTGTGTGACATTATCGGTGGGTGATACATTATATTCGTTAATTACTACATTAACTGTTGTAACACACCTCGACAGATATATAGATAGATAGATAGATAGACGGACGGACGGACGGGCAGCCCGACCTATGGACAGACAAAGAGAACTTACGTGGCCGTGCTGATCCAAGTTGTTGTTGGTCAGCTTGAGCTTGTTGAATGTCACCACCTGTTTCATCCAGACGGCTCCCGTGGCCGGGGAGTCCGGGTGGATGTAGAGCCGGCTGGGCATGTGGGGCTCGGCCTTACCGGACACTACCCACTCCGAGTTGTGATACTTGTAGCGCGTGTCGTCCACGGGCACGATGTCCATGAGGAGAATGTACTTGGCATTGGAATCCAGGCCTGTCATGGTCGTGCGGAACGTGGGGAACATGCGCCTGAGAGAGAGAAAGATCGAGAAAACACACAATTTAATTTAATATTAGGCCCTCTTAACTTATTTAATTTGTATATTTCAGGTCATTCCAGCCAGTAAGCAGTTTGCAGCAGTATTAATCTTATTCAATTTAATTTAATGTTAGTCCTTATATAGCGCTTTAGACTCCCACAATGGGTGTATCAAAGCGCTTTACAACTATTATCCCTGTTCACCAGGAACGAGACCATTTCTGCAGCATCTCAAGATCAGCGCATGTGGTCTCTACCTTCACAGGTACCCATTACTCCTGGGTAGAGAGAGGCAATTGTAGCAAAGTGTCTTGCCCAAGAACACAAGCACCATGTTCCCTGCCAGGGTTCGAACCCACGTACCATCATACAGGAGTCAAACACGGTAACCACTGGACCACACTGGACCACAGTGCCCCACACAAACAAAGTTAGATTTTGACGTAATTAATTACAGGCATTTCCATTCATATCCCTTTTATTAATGTAATGGGATGGGCAAAATGTAGAGGGGCTTGTAAAATTCCAAGGTTTTGAGTGTAAATCTTACAAACTCGCATTAGGGCAGTAGGCCTTAGGACAGTTGTTGTTCTACCAACGCTGAGTGCGACCAGTTTCATGGAGCTGCTAAGCACACACATTTGCTTAGCAGGAACATTCTGGCAAAGTGGGCAAAAACAGGTTCACGAACCTAATGTTCAGGTGATGTATATAATATTGTTTGTGACTGGTATTCAGCTTGGTTTTTTAATATATCATGAAAAACACAATGGAGTTTTGGCGGGTAACCTGTTTTTACCGAGCAAGACTTTGATGTGCTAACCAGATTTGTGTGCTTAGCAGCTCCATGAAATTGGCCCATGATCTTTTGGTCAATACTATAAAATACTAACTGCAGTATGCAGTACTCTTACTACATTGGCCGATAAAGATCGAGTAGTATTTTGTAGTATACCTAGTATGTACCCGAAATGAATGATTATATAGGGTTAGATTTTGACACAATTTCACACATGTTTTTCAGTATATTTTCTCTCTAATTCTGGTACATGTACTAGCTTCCGATGTGTCGGACATGCATCCCGTTAAATATTACAAATCATTGGGTTGCGGTTAAGGTATTGATAACAGAGAAAAAAGGAAAACAACTTCTTCATTTTAATAAGAGACTCCAAACCAATACCAATGACCACCACATACATATTGAAAGTAATTTCATTCAGACACTCGAAACAGCTCTGTGTTTGTCCACAAACACATGTCTAGTTTATTTGTAAACACTTTTCGGACACGCAAATGACCAATTAAGCCATGCACGCTCCAAGCATGGCTTGAATAACAGCAACTTTGTTGGTTCACTAACATAGTGGAAGTCACCTTCTTCTCGAAACCGTCTTTTCAACTATTGTAGAATAGAATTGCGTTGGGCGGATGTAAATTCAATAGGTTGTTGTGTTCGCGGAATGGGGACAGGTGTATATAGTAAACATTTCAGACTCTGAAAGTAGCGTAATTCAACTTTCGAAATCCGTTAAACTATAATACGGCGATGTGTTTTGTTTTGTTGTTGTTTTGTTTCAGGTACAAAAAACACACGTTATTTTACGATTTTTTTTTTCACAGTGCAGACTTCCTAAACATCAGTGCTTTTTTTTTCTTGTAATTTT
This sequence comes from Crossaster papposus, assembly GCA_037893245.1. Classification (NCBI taxonomy): domain Eukaryota; kingdom Metazoa; phylum Echinodermata; class Asteroidea; order Velatida; family Solasteridae; genus Crossaster; species Crossaster papposus. The sequence continues at coordinate 3,033,632 of JBAIAA010000352.1, read as the reverse complement.
TGTCGATAAACCTCTGGGACCAAAGTTTTGGGTCCAGCGGAAGGAGATTACATCGGCTCTGCCGGTTCTCTGTCCGGTTAACAAGTCCGTGGTATACGTGCTCGCTCAACCGGTACCGACTACGCGACGGCTCGTCAGACCCGTTCCGCTCGGCGTGGTTTTTGTGGTTTGCGTGCGTCGGTATACGGTGTAACAGCGGTATATAATAGCGATTGTCGCTTTAGTTCACTAGCGTGTGAGGATATGTGATTTGAGGGTAATATAGCTGGGCATATGGCCCTACTATACGGCAACAGATGGCAGGGAAAACTCGACACCGAAACACACTTTGTTTTACAATCTCTTTCGGGTAGTGTTTTACACAACTGGCCATCACTGTTCACAAATCACACTCCGGTAATTTTCTTGTATTATAGGGGCCGGGGAGGGACCTGGACGGTGTAGTGCACGGAGAAGTTAACTTGACTGCGTTCGAATACGGAGGCAGGGGTGCGTAAAATGACATCGAGCGGCCCTCTTCTTTTGATCTGCCAAGCTCGGGTAAGAACTCGGCAGATCGAGTCACGAATGTGATATGGACTTCATTCAGCAGAGCCTAAGAATCACTCCCTGTGCATAGACCCAGCACGATTTAAAGGGATCGTATACGTTTGGTAATTGGAACCCACTGTTTGTTTCAATCCTATATAGTTATTGATATATACCCTAAAACTAACCTGTACAAATTTCATTTCAAAAGGTGGTAGCGATTTTGAGATATTGCCCAAAATCTGGAGCGGTTATGTCCACGCAGGAAGAATAATCTGCATTGGAATACACAATCTGAGAAACGTCACTGCAGTAACGCTTCTCAGATTCAAATTTTGGGGGATAAAAAGTGATATCTTTTTCCATAACCGCAGTACTTCGAAGTGAACAGTTTCTAAAAAATGTATTATACTATCCAAAGCTGCTGTACTTCTAGTAAGTAACGTATACGATCCCTTTAAGGCAGAGTTTGTTTGTTCCTAATACTCTATAAACACTACAGACTATTATCCTCCCAAGATAACTGAAACGACTTTCAATACTAAAAAGGTTGGGTTCCATCTTACTTATAGGCTATCTTGTTTCATAATCTTACCAGGCCGCAAAGCTATATACCCTTATACCTGTGTATATAGAGCAAAAGTGTTCAGATTGTTCTATAGCATTGACAAAATGGTGTCTAAAATCACACTTGTTATTGTGTACTCTGCAGAAGAATCTTTAGTTTAAGGACTGTTTTCGCGTCTTAAAGGAATTCAGCCGTATCTTTTACCTAGTTCTCTAGAAGTCATCTGTTTTAAAGCCGAACTGAGGGCACGACCTTGAACCGTCTCTTTTCCCTGGTTCTATAGAAGTCATCTTTTTGGGGTGGTATTTCAGCCATAATGAGGGCACGACCTTGAGCCTCACTGAATTTTGAGCGTCCCATTAAATGTTAATGGTTCATTTATCCGGGGATTTGGAAAGTACACATAACCGGCAGCTAATATTGCTGTGTGATTGTGGTTTAATTATACGTGGAGTTTGCAGGACCAGTTTCCGGAGTGGAATCTAATTGTATACCGTGATTTTTCTACGAGGATATCCCGTTAATCGGTTTTTTTTTTATGGGGCGTGATGTGTCAAAGAAGTGCATTCTATGATGCAACAATGCCATGAAAACGTGCAGGTTTTTGAGGAGAACGGTTTTTGTTATGGCGAGATATCTGGTTCTCCTGGGGCTAGCGGGACGCGTGGGCGCGTGGACGCATCTCCGGGACGTGTTACCGACCTTACAAACTGCGTCAGGTCGTTATACGCTGGTATTATTAAGTCTGGCCTTTAAAACACCCCCAGCTGTACAACCTATACAGGGCTGGCATTAGGTTCCTTTTTTTTTGTTAACCTTAAATGAATTGGTTATTTTAAGTTGGACGGGGATGTGTAAAATCGTCCCCTGACGCGACCCCTTAGAGAATTGGTTTTGTTGAAATCAGGTGTGTTCTGAAGCAGCCTGGGTCTGCGGTCGAACGACTCGCTCCACGGAGCTCCCCGGCCCTGGTATATACGGGGGTGCGAAGGGCCAATTCCCTCCACTCCACCGATTTCGGTGACTGTTTTTTTTTTGTTTTTCTTCTCCCTTCTTTATCTTGTTTTACTTCTTCTTCTCTGTACGGGATCGCTTTCGTGAGTTTTGGCAGAGAGGGTGCCAGCTCCAATCACGGCGCGAGGTGCGTGGCGTAGATCGCATGACCACCTTGGGTGGCGAGACGGGCGGGCGAGGGTGCTGACTGGGGCCCCCTCGTAATAATACACGGAATCAGGGTCTTTTTGTTTTGTTATTACGATGAGTCCGATACCGTGATTGAGAAAAGGAAGGAGGGGGTTGAATCTCACACCGTAACCGGCGAGCATCAGCTGGCAACCACGACTCAAATGCACCTTGGCACAGCGTGGCCTTCCCCGCGCATATGGCATCGCACACCAAATGTGGCGGAATGAAAATACCGCTGTGTCGGAAATCAAAGACTTCGGTTGATCACAATAAAAAAAATAGAAAAAAAAGAAACTAGAAGTGAGGCTTGTTTTAGTTGCTTGGTGTCAGGCCGATGAGGGGTGTTTTTAAACCGAGAAAATCGACCGTCGCCCGCCTTCTGGTCCGGGCCCTGGACGCGGACGCGGACGTGGACGGGGCAGAAAACGGCGAGGCGTCAAGCCGACGAAATATTAAGTGGACTTAACACATAAATAAATTGAGAAAATGAATAGCCTATAAGCGAGGAAATATAACCGGTGTAATTGGCTTATAATTGAAGTTTAGCTTCATCATGAGATGCTTTGATACTACGAGATGAATTCGAAGTGGATGAAAAAAAAAGCGCAATTGGAGGCCGGAATTACGAAACATAATGAATAACCTCCTAAAACACATGCGCGTTTATATATATTAATTATTTTTTTGCACACTCTTAGAAATTCACTCTCATTGACTCGCATTGATCCATGTCACTTTGAATATTTGATCACGTGGTCAAACCTTTCTGTTCTCTTTTACACTGGGTCTACACAAAAATAACAAATTGTATTGGATCCCGTTACTATTGGTTATTTCATCCGGTATATTTTGGTTAAACCCGAACGCGTCGGTTACGGTCAACTAGTTTATTTTCATTGGTTGATAATTTTGTTTTGCCCAACAATATCAACTGCCTACAATACTGGTGCAAATTCTTCCCAATTATAGTCAATGCTTACCTGAATCGACCAACAATGCAATGTATTTTACTAATGTTGGGCAACAATAATAACAATGCCATTATGTTTTACCATTTTTTTTTTACAATGTATATTTTGACTGAAAACCTATATATACGATGACCGAAAATCTTTTTCGGTACTCAAAATTATCGAATACAGCGAGAAAAAAAAGACGAGTACAATTTGTAGCAAATACCTTGACAGATTGTGTCATCATATGCATTGTTTGGGTGGGTGGAGGGTTCTGATTGAACCTTATATAGTGCTGAAGCACCGGCCGTGGTACATAGTAAAGCGCACACGTGTGGAGACCTGACCGTAACGATCGGTCCATATATCCCTGCACCTGCCGCCTCGTGCCCTGGTCCCTTAACCATCGCAATCTCGGTCTTTTTATCTCCTAATTCAAAAAAGAAAGAGACCAATGATTTTTGTCACTTTTTTTTTTTATTCCAGGCTTTCTATATTATCAGAAAGGCCCGGCGGAATCAGAACAGCTGGATGGGTATATTGCCCTGCCCGTTCACTCGCCGCGGTCAGGTGTGAAAATACCGATCCACTGTAGCTTCGCGGATTGTATGCACGGACTGGGCTCCGTCGATAGAGTTTTGTTGATGAAACCTCAAACAAACTGCTGGTTTTTTTCAATTCATTCCATCGCAATAGTGTACTCACCGTATATAAAGCATGTGAAAAGGGTACGTTTTTCCGATTTTTTTTTTTTTTTATATAAACATGAAAATTGTTGAAACCTCAAACAAACTGCAGGTTTTTTTTCTATTTATGTCATCTCAATAGTGTACTCACCGTATATAAAGCATGTGAAAAGAGTACGTTTTTCTGACATTTTTTGTTGTTATATAAACATGAAAATTGTAAAGGGAGACGACTACGGAATATGGAAATCCAAAATAAAATTTACAATTCTTTCCAATTTTGTCTACTTTTTCGTTTAGAGTAATAACTCTTTTACTCTTTTTGTTTACATGAAGACCATTGTTAACAAAGTAAAGGTTAATTGTATTTAAACGTGTCATTGATATCACTGGAACTATAGGGGCATGTCGTATAGGACTATTATGAGTGTATGTATTCGACTTGCGACAACCTAATTATGCGAACCTTCCTATCACTGTGTGGACATCCTTTGTGTTCGTGTAGTTAAAAACCATCGATCAAATTTCACCAAATACTAATATTTCGCACACCATGAATTGTTTTCAATCCACATTTGTAACTATTATACCCTAGGATAATCCTCTTCATTTTTGTCTAAAATGTATCTCAAACTCGTTTTAACTCTAGCGTTCTTTATCCAAGAGGGAAAACATTGTGTGGACTTGGCTAAGTCCACAGAAGGTTTCAGGTTTGTGTAAAGTGTGGACATCTTTTGTTACCAAGTCCACACTAGTATAAGATAGCAAGGTAAACAGTACACATAACGACATCAACAAGCAAGGCTATCGAGAAAACAATATCTATCATCTTTTTTTATTTTAACTTTTGCTCCGATGTCTTAGGTATAACAAAAAGTGGAAAGTGTTGAACAATTTGACAATGGGGTTCACTCTTTCGGTTCTTTGCTCGATCCGTCCCATAGAGAGAGCCGAGTTGGGCCGGGCCGTTCACAGACAGGCCATCATACCCGGACCCATCCACTCCATCAAGGCCCTCGGCCGTCCCACACACACTCACATCACTCGAGTCAAGTCCCATAATACACTCGACCTTGCCATACACTTACGAGTGTTCCGTTTGACTCAATTACGGGCGCAATTACCTTGTTAATACACGGGCCCAGAGGCCGGGCCGCATCGGTGTCCGTTGCTAGCGCATTCGGTCTTTTGCCGGGGTAAAATCAACTTAGCTCTCGCAACACGCCTAGGTCGCCATATGTGCCCAGACAAAAAATTGTATTATGAACTAGTCACTCCGCTCCGAACCGACCGATTATATACTGACGTCGAAACTTTATTGGCATCAAATATAATACCATAATTTTCTTTATCAATTTGTTATGCAGCGCATTGGTTAATTGGTAAATATATGTACATGTATAGGCCTACTTTACGGATCAATGCACAAAATGTCTGAAGTTTTGTATGATATCATTGGTTATCTTTCATAAAATTATTCGGTTTGAAGTTTCCCGACCCAATGATATTCCATACAAGTTTTCTCGTTGGATTCGCAGCCTTTACGGCGCGTGTCGCTTGTTACGCATCGGTTATTACATGAGCATGTCGGGAAAGCTGATAAATAAATAAATAAATAAATCTCGGCTGACTGGAGAATTGATTACGGGCAATGAAACAGAATGGTTGGCTTATACAGTTCTGGTTCTATTTAAAAAGGCGAAAGAACATCACAAAACGTAGCCATTCATATAACTGCATGGACAACTGAGTAAAGAAATCGCTCACCACAGTCCAGGGTTGTAGTCGAGTCCCTGCAAGTCCTTTCACAAGTCCTTTCGTGAAGCCAGTCACAAGTCCCTTTATAAAGGCAGTCACAAGTAACTGGATGAACAATGACAAAGGAATGCCTTTGTCAAAGCTGATTTGAATAGCTTGTGATTTGAATTAGAACTGAAGGACTTGTGTCGGACTTGCAGGGACTTGCAGGGACTTGCAGGGACTTGTGATGGACTCGACTACATCCCTGCCCCACACACATTCGACCAAAACGTGGGGAGTTTAAATCCCATCTGTACGCGATCGAACAGATCTAGCTGCTCGATTGTAGTCTCAAACTTAAAGGACCCCTGTTACGTTTACAAGCCTATATTTCGACGAATAGAATGTCTTGTAATTGTAACGTGGCTGACGACAAGTCGACGTAACAACGCATGTACGTTTGTTTATGGTGTAAATCGAGGAGTTTCTTTTGTTCCTCTAGATAATTTCCTTTGTTTGTACTCTAACTTTTTCCGACGGCTCTCATTGGTTTTGTACACGAATCTCAATCGAGGACGTTCTCGATTCTCACCCTAACCCCAATTCACCTTCGTGTCGCCATCAGGCATGTGTCCTCCATTTACACCATAAACAAACGCTCAATGTTTTTGTCCAAACGAACGCGTGTGTGGGTATGTAAACTCCGGCAATCGTGGACTAGGGACAATTGGGTTAGGGCATAAACAAAGGATCCACGATTGACCGACCGTCCACGATTGAACAAAATCGTGTACAAAACCTATGGGAGGCCTTCCGAAAATGTAGAGTACAAACAAAAGAGGGACAGTGGTCCAACATTGCTGTTGTTTACATAATGTATGTGTGTAGGTGTGTTGTTGTTGACACGAATGGCGGATTTCTTTTGGAAAAGCAAATTCCGAACACAAAATGCGATTAGTGTTTTTCTAATACCACATCAATGTCTATACAAAATTATTGATTAACCTCACTCGGTGGAACGACACACGACGAGTTCGCCTATATAAACCTTACAAGCCTACAGCACTCTTATAAACCGCAGATTCAACCCAAATCCGGATGAGGTTTGACCTAACACTTCTCCGGATCACAAAATAACACTTATCTATAGTCACCGTTTTCCAAGCCATTTAAACAAACCAAATTATCATTTTGGCAAAGTGTCAATGTTACGCCAAAAATGTGTCCTGTTTATCCAGAAGGGTGTCCGTATAAAGCCGACCTGGGCCGCGTTCCAATCACGCGAACAATACAATGCAAACGTTCGCCAACGTTCTCCAACGTTCGCCAACGTTCGCTTAATTTCTTTCTATATATTTTTTTGGGCGCACGTCCAATGGTTCGCATATTATCGACAAACGTTGTCAACTTTTGTGAGAGTCGAACGTAGCCCTGAGTTCCGGTTGGAAGCTGACCCGGGACTTTTAACTTAGAATGTGACGTGGCTTAACCCAAAAAAAAATTGCGTGCGAGTCCACCGCGCAGGATGCCTAAAAAAAAAAAATTAACACGCATGCAAATTCACTTATCGTTGGACGCAACCTGCAACACGCGTCAAAGGAATAATGGCACGAGCACTGCTACTATAATGTCTCCCGTCTCGACGGACCGACAGTAATGCAATTTTATCGAGTACATTTAAGAGGCTTGCTGAAGATGGTATTAACCGTATCCCCCCCCCCCCCCCCCCCACCCCCACCCCTAACAAGCTTGGTCAACTTGTTGGAAGGGCATACGGATATCCGGCTAATGGGATCAAGCTTGTTGGACCGGTGCTTGTACAACAACAAAACAAAACTTGCTCGAGCGCCCAGAGGGAAAAAAAAACCAAACAAACAAGCGAACCAAACGATGAGTAGGTCCCGGTGATAAGGCGGTTCGCCCACCGGCAAGCTCACGGGTCTCCGGGAGGGGACAAAAACGACAAGGGAAGAGATGGTGGGGGGGGGGGGGGGGGGGGGTGGGGTGGGGGGGAATGAAAGTACCGCCCAATTACAAAATACATAAAAGGGCTTGATTGACAAAGATGCAATTGGGTGGGATTAATATTAAAGGGAACCTGTTATACCGTCTGGTGGTATAATGGTGCGTGCATGTTTTGCCAATTTGCAGGCCGCCTCTGTCCCCCCCCCCCCCCCCCCCCCCCAAAAAAAAATTAAACAAAATTAAAAAATATAAATTTATACAAATAGGCACTTGGGGAGACAAATTAGCGTAAGTTTTTAGGTAATAAGGAGACAGTGGCACTTAGGGAGACATTTCAGTGTCTCCCTAAGTGTCTAGCCACCCTAAAAAACAATATTTGGGAGTTAGTTTTGACTTAGAACGACAGATTTTGGTCTAATAGCATAAATCTCGAAGATCTTACCATAGAGAAAAGGGTTAGGGTAAACAAGTTAGGACTGTTTTAAGTTTGTGTACATCTCTATGGGATTGTCTCCCCAAGTGCCCATTTGGAGGTATGACAATAATAATAATAATAATAATAATAAAACAAAGGGGGCTATAACTTCACGGGTAGAACCAAGGAGTTAGCTCTGGTGAATTCAATTAAATGTTGGTAAAACTTGGAACACTTCTAAGCATTTTAAAGAAGTAAATCAAAATTGAATAAGGTCTGACTTCACAGTTTATGAGGAGGCTACAAAAGGCATTTAATGCAAACGGAAAGAGTATCGATGTCCATTTGTTCAATCGGCCAGCTCGAGAAATGGTACTATCCAAAATAAGTTACCGACACAAAGGACGGGTATATTATACACATCAATTTGTATATAGGCTAACTAAATAAGGTTGTCGGTTGGCCTACTTCTAAAGGACAGGTTCGCTAACTGCCGTTATTGATATTTTAGAATGTAATTGTGCTCATTAACACTAATTCAATTTCTTCGTTTGAGTTCTCCAACTGTTTTTCATCGATGATGAACGGCGCTTTGGCAAGATGGAAGATTTAATGCAAACCGACGCTCCCCTCCCACCCCCCGTCCACCATCATGCTTATAAAAACACGACTAACCAATAAATACTTAATGCACAAACGGTGCGTTTTATACAGCGCACACGGTATATACCCGAGTACACGCAGATATGATATAGCCGCCGATACCAAATTGCGCCAAATTCAATTAGCCGCTTCCCTTTCAAAAAAAAAAAAATCGCGGGTGCCGTAACTTGGTTAGGGCACCGCGCGCGCATTGTAGAGACGGGCAGGCAATACCGATTTGATTGGGTTAAGACTGGAGCAATTGCTTTCCCTGACATCTTTCATCGAGGTAATGGAAACCCTCCTTTTCCCCTCAACCCCCCCCCCCCCCCCCCCCCCCCCCCCCCCCCCTCCCCTTCACTTCCCCGCGCAGACTCGCAAGTCGAATCCATACACTCAGAATGCATAACACGCCGCCAGATAATGAATAATCGTCACAATTTTAAGAACCACAAAAGACAAGCGGAGAAAAACATTCCCTGCAGGCCGTGTGCAACCGGCCTTAGTTGGTATAATTGGGTTATTACGCTCAAAAGACGGTTATACAGAGTGTCTCCAAAAAAAGTATATCCATTTCCAAATTCATATGATTGCAAAACTACTGAATATTTTTAAAGAAAATGACAAAAGTCTGTTGAAATGGTATACGATGTTCTCTGTCCAATGGTATAATGTTGGTTATGCCATAATTGCCATATGGATGACTGAACAAACAAGACAGTTATGGAAGGTAAAGGAATCAGCACTGTGACAAGTTGGGATGATAAGGCGGGCAGTAAGAGACAGGAGACGAAGTTGCCAGCTATGTATAAACAGGAGGGATGTAGTCGAGTCCATCACAAGTCCCTGTAAGTCCCTGTAAGCCCCTGTAAGCCCCTGTAAGCCCCTGTAAGTCCATGCAAGTCCATCACAAGTCCTTCAGTTCCAATTCAAATCACAAGCTATTCAAATCAGCTTTGACAAAAGCATTCCTTTGTCATTGTTCATCCAGTTACTTGTGATTGCCTTTATGAAGAGACTTGTGAATGGCTTCACGAACGGACTTGCAGAGACTCGACTACAACCCTGATAAACATGAATGGTGGTTATGTGGAGGGTACATCACCTTACATTTGTCATGTAAACTGTAGGCCTATACCGCACAAGGAAAGAGATCAGAAAAAATATTCATCGACCCTGTCATCACCTTTTCGAATGTGTTCAAACAGCAAAAGAGAATTTGTCCTTAAAAAACACCTGCATGAGCTTCGTCACACACGGTCATTTCAATTCCTTTTATAAATGTCTTGTTTGTTCAGTCATCCATGACAATGACACAATGAACCTAATACCATTGGACAGAGGACATTCTACAATTTCTACAGATATTTGTCGTTTTCTAAAACATTCAGTAGTTTTGCAATAATATGAATTTGAAAATGGGTATACTTTTTTGGAGACACCTATATACACACAGGGTGGTCTACAAAACACGGACAAGTACATACCTCCACCTCTAAAAGCCAAAACTAATACCAATGCATGGAGAATCTTTCTAGACAAGCACACCTCCACCACCCGAAATCAAAAATACCTAGATACCAATGGATGGAGAATCTTTCTAGACAAGCACACCTCCACCACCCAAAACCCAAAATACCTAAACAATGGATAGAGAATCATTCTAGACCAGCAAACCTCCACCACCCAAAACCAAAACTACCTAGATACCAATGGATGGAGAATCATTCTAGACAAGCACACCTCCACCACCCAAAACCAAAAATACCAAAACAATGGATGGAGAGTCATTCTAGACCAGCAAACCCCCACCACCCAGAACCCAAACTACCTAGATACCATACCAATGGATGGAGAATCTTTCTAGACCAGCAAACCTCCACCACCCAAAACAAAAAATACCTAGATACCAATGGATGGAGAATCATTCTAGACAAGCACACCTCCACCACCCAAAACCAAAAATACCAAAACAATGGATGGAGAGTCATTCTAGACCAGCAAACCCCCACCACCCAGAACCCAAACTACCTAGATACCATACCAATGGATGGAGAATCTTTCTAGACAAGCACACCTCCACCACCCAAAGCCAAAACTACCTATGCCAACTAATGGATGGGGAATCCTTCCAGACAAACACACCTCCACCACCCAAAACCAAAAATACCTAGATACCAGTGGATGGAGAATCCTTCTAGACAAGCACACCTCCACCACCCAAAACCAACAATACCAAAACAATGGATGGAGAATCATTCTAGAGCAGCAAACCTCCACCACCCGAAACAAAAAATACCTAGATACCAATGGATGGAGAATCCTTCTAGACAAGCACACCTCCACCACCCAAAACCAAAAATACCAAAAAAATGGATGGAGAATCATTCTAGACAAGCACACCTCCACCACCCAAAACCAAAAATACCAAAACAATGGATGGAGAATCATTCTAGACCAGCAAACCTCCACCACCCAAAACCAAAAATACCTAGATACCAATGGACGAAGAATCCTTCTATAGACAAGCACACCTCCACCACCCGAAACCAAAAATACCTATACAATGGATGGAGAATCATTCTAGGCCAGCAAACCTCCACCACCCAGAACCCAAACTATACCTAGATACCAATGGATGGGGAATCCAAGTTCCAGACAAGCACACCTCCACCACCACCCAAAGCCAAAACTACCTATATGCCTATACTAATGGATGGATAATCCTTCTAGACGACCACCCAAAACCAAAACTACCTATGCCAATGGATGAAGAATCCTTAGAAGAAAAAATGATACCAATAACTTCAAATTGGGTCCAGTGGTTTTAGCTCAAGACCCTTGACGGCCAGCGATAACTTTTTCTGCAGGTAGGTTGGTACATTAGCCAATCAGAACACAGATGGTGTTGACGTCATCGATGATGTTAGAGTTGTTATTATTATTATTATTATTATTTTATTCATGGGACAACCCTAACCCTAACCCCTAACCCCTAACCCCAACCCTAACCCTAACCCTAATCAGATCCCAGACAACTCTAACATCATCGATGACGTCAACACCATCTTTGTTCTGATTGGCTAATAATTATTGTACACTATGTACCAACCTACCTGCAGAAGAAATTATCGCTGACGGCCATACCCGTTAGACCAATTTAGCCACAGTGCCACCCTGCCCTGTATAGCAACAACTAAACAGTTGCGACATACATGTACTTTCAAAAGAAAACCTTCTCTTTGGAAGTTTTCTCCCAAAAGAGATGCCCTTGATTGGTCTGTAGTTCTAGAATCTCTCTTTTTTGGAAAATGGCAACATGTAATCAGAATTAATCGCATCTGGATTAAAATGCCTCGGGTATAATTAATTCCACTGTATCCTTTGACAGTTATGGCTCCGAGAGACCCAATTAATCTTGCGCTTAAATGCCTAAAACTACGACCACGAGCCTTTTTATCAACAAGGACGAAATATATCACACCTGCTGGAACTATCGGACTAAATGTGATGCGTTCTGGCAAAATGAGAAGGAACTGGGCAGACGTCGAAATGAGGGTTTGCGGGTGTTAGGAAAGAGAATACAATTCTCCTTTCATTTTGTTGTATTTCAATCGGACATTCCGTTGACGAGTTATGCCTGTTTATAGACATGTGGCGGTATTTATTCGGGGGAAAAAGGCACCAGAACCATTGATCCATTTCACTTAGACAGAATGAGGTAACCATCTTGTCTTGACCCTTTTCGGAACAACGCAATTTTCTTCAATTGACAGAGACCACCGAGGTCTAAAACTTAACTTTAAAGGGATCGTATACGTTTGGTAATTGGAACCCACTGTTTGTTTCAATCCTATATAGTTATAGATATACACCATAAAACTAACCTGTACAAATTTCATTTCAAAAGGTGGTAGGGATTTTGAGATATTGCCGAAAATCTGGAGCGGTTATGTCCACGCAGGAAGAATAATCTGCATTGGAATACACAATCTAAGAAACGTCACTGCAGTAAGGCTTCTCAGATTCAAATTTTTGGGGATAAAAATTGACATATTTTTCCATAACCGCAGTACTTTAAAGTGAACAATTTCCAAAAATGCATTATACTACCCAAAGCTGCTGTACTTCTTAACAAGTATAGTTGTTATTGCCATTAATTTTTTGAGTAATTACCAAACGTATACGATCCCTTTAAGTCCCAACTATACGCGCATTTAAGCACGGTTAATATTCCTGTTTCGTTCGAAAGAGGGACTGTTTTCCTTAGCGTATCAAATCAACTGGTCTGTCAACTTGTTACCAATTTGGCAGTCCCGCTGTTTTTCTATGCCTTCTGTTAATAAAATAAAAACACCCTTCCGCCGACACGAATTACGCACGCTATATTATACGACTTGCACATTTTAGCCGTGCCGGCACGACAAGCTTATGCAGTTTATTATATTTAGGCAATTTTTGGAGATTTCGTTGCAGACCATTTCTATTATTATTTAACAGGACACGCCGCGCGCGCAATGGAGCGCGCGCTACCGAACCCCGTGATTCGATCAAGTGATTTCATCATATTAGGCGCGTTCCGATTCCAAGGTGAGAGCGGCGGGGAACCAAGACTTAGGCCTACACATAATACACACCAGGGTTGAAGTAATGGCCTGTCCGCTGGAACAGTTTCAGGACAAATTCGGGGCCCTTTTAGCCGGGCCTAGTTGGGATATTAACAGATTAATTTGGGATGGGTCTCCCCGTTTCCCCCCTTTTTATTCTACTCGCAAGGTGACTCAAGCTCGGGGGGCAGGGGGTCGAGGGTAAGGGGGGCACACAAAACATGTGCCAATCCATTTACACCCCAGTATGCCGTGCTCGATGTTCGTTATTCACTTTGACGTATTAACAGTCCTGATAATGAAATCATTTTTCATCGCCACGGAAATTTAAATACATGTACATAAAAGCTGTCAGAAAACAGCAAAGATGGTGATGAAGTAAACAAGAACAATGACGGAAATGACAACGTCAACAATAACAACAAAGACAGCGGCATCGACAACATTAAGAACAATAGCAGCACCAGCAGCACCAGACAAGGACGATGACAACAAAGCCGACTATACAACAGGTGACGACAACGTCACCGACGACAACGACAACAAAGAAACAACAGTAGCATCAACTGCAACACCAACGACGACGACGACGACGACGACGACGACAACGACGACATTTACATCAACAGCAATTGCAACGATGGCAATAACGAAATAATGACAACAACGACAATTTTTTTTTTAACCACAAAAACGACATCATCAACAACGACAGCAATGGCAAACCCAACACATTGAGTGGAGCCATTCAACGACGACAAATATATGACGATGACAACATAACCTAAATCTGAACAGTCAGGTGCACTTGGAAAAACTAAATAATCCAGGCATTTTTCAAGACTTGTTCTTGCATCATCGTGAAGAACAAAAAATCATACTATGATTTTCAAACAATGTTTTATATACTATATGAACTTCAGACTGCTAATTTACAAAATGTGTTCTGTTCCAACAAATCGGCGATTACACATCGCACCTACTCCAACATATGGCTAGCCGACCTGTATAGTCCATCTCACAAACATCATCGATTGCTGGTACTCTAAACACGGGGCGGGTAGGGGGCAAGGCGCGAAAAGCAAGTTTGCCTTTGCGCCAGATTTATAATTCCGTAATGTGAACCACTCCACGCGCGCCAGGGCACATTACACCAACGCTTGGTGTGTTATAGTTTGTTTGCTTTATATTCGCTCCTTTATAGCGAGCAGCGTTTCTGTTTTCCGTGTTGTTTGCTGTTGGGGGTTCTTCAATAATTGTACATTGAGTGCTTGATTGGCAGAATAGTGGTGTGGTTCATGTTGGATTGCCGGTATACCGTTCTTGCTTTAATACTACCCAGTCTCGACTCCATGGGCGCGTGCGCATTCCTTCACTAAGATTAAGAATGCGTAAGGCATGATGGGACAAAATGGCGCAGCAAGATCGTAGCCCTGGTAACGAGGTTGATACTACCTCGCTGGTTTTCACGTTGCTAAAGTGTGCCCGTCGCAGGAGCGGAGCCAGGAATTTGTACAGGGAGTCTTTTCGAAGACTTTTATTTTATATCAAACCGATAAACATCCGGATTAAACAAATTACTTTGCTGTGCGTAATAACAATGAAATAGGAATACACTTCCATGCATGTGACCAGTTCAAATTTTAGGTTTTTTTCTTGTGGAGGGGCGTTGTTTCTAACTAGAATGACTTAATTTAACAAAGAGGCAATTTTGTTTACGTGAAGCTCCTCTTTGTGATTATAAAAACATTCTAAGTTCAATTACTTTGAACAGTTGTGTCTTCTGATTTAGTCCGTTCTGACGCACATTGTAATATGTTATTATTATTGTTATTATTATTTTCTGGTAATGAAACCAAGGATCCTTTAAAAGCGCTCAAGGCACTGTAGCTCGTAAGCCAGAAAAATCCCGTAGACAGAGGCTGTGTCAGCCAGGAACACCGGGGCAAACCCCTTCTCTTAGCGATAAGTGTTCTGGGTTCTATACACACATTATAATTTATACAACACACGGGACCTACAACTTTACGTCCCATCCGAAGGACGAAGCAATAGTGGTTTAATTGCCTTGCTTAAGGACACACGTGTCGACACCGGGACTCGAACTCACGCTCTGCAGAACAGAAAACCCAGCTCTTAACCGCTCGGCCACGACAATCCTTAATTAAGGCGAGTTTCGACTGGTGTTTAAAGAAACGAAAAATATAGGGCGTGCGTTTACTGTGTTACGCGAGCCGAGCTTTTCAAAGACAACATTATGGCAAAATCAATGCGGAGAGCATAAGGAGGGGAAAGGAAACTTCTGGCTGGAACTTATTGACGCGCAAAAGTGGGGTTTCGCCAATTCTTGTTGACCGACGGGTAGGAGATAAATATCTGACATGAATAATGAACCGTCGGTCCCGTCTGTTAATCTGACAAGCATGATTTTCTTTCTTTCTTTGAAGTACATGTATATAGACTTTTAACACCATTGTTGTGGTTTAGTGTACGAGTGCGCGTGTGCGCGCTTTCGGCTCCAGGTGTGGAGCCCCGTGTCCAAATGTTCTAAAGGTACACAGAGAAATTGTTAAAATCAACACGTTGCGGTGGCGCATTGTCACGGCATCTTATAAGTCTGGCCGTGGTGGCGTTTCTGTTTTTCGTCTGTGTAAACAGACAAATGGCTAATGAGACAACAAGCAGGTGAATTGACGAACATTTACGAAAACCGTGAAGAATTTGTCATTTACTGTTGAATTGACTGGTGGCGATGTGTGGAGAATTTTTGGGAAAAAAATATCAGGGGCTATTGGTGAAAATTGCTATTTAAAAAAAAAATTGTCTTCTCTGAAAAAACCTCATCTCGCATAACTAGGCCAATTTCATGGAGCTGCTATATTTGCTAAGCACAAAAAAGTCTTGCTCGGTAAAAACAGGTTACTAGCTAAAACTCCATGTGCTTTTCATGCTAAGCAAAAACCAGCTGAATATCAGTCACAAACAATATTATACATCACCTGAAAATTTGGTCTGTAACCCTGTTTTTGCCAAGGAAGAATTGTTATGCTAAGCTAATTTGTGTGCTTAGCAACTCCATGAACATGACCCCTGGATGCCATTTTCCATGAAGTTCACAGTGGAACGCCGTTATACCGAACACCGAACACCGGTTATACCGAACATTTGGCTATACCGAACACCATCCTTGGCTCATAATATTTGTGTTAAAAAATACCGAACATTATTGTTGAAAATACGTCAACATATTTTTTAGAAATTAAACTACCGATTCTTTAAAAGAGGGTACCTGAAAAGAGGGCACCTGGGGCCAATTTCATAAAACATGTAAGCACACAAATGTGCTTAGCATGAAAATTCTTCTTTGG
This sequence comes from Crossaster papposus, assembly GCA_037893245.1. Lineage (NCBI taxonomy): Eukaryota > Metazoa > Echinodermata > Asteroidea > Velatida > Solasteridae > Crossaster > Crossaster papposus. The sequence goes on along the minus strand of JBAIAA010000352.1, from coordinate 3,016,975 downwards.
CAAAAACAGGGTTACAAACCACATTTTCAGGTGATGTTTATTGGTTTTTACCGGTATTCAGCTGGTTTTTGCTTAGCATGAAAAGTACATGGAGTTTTGGCTGGTAAACTGTTTTTATTGAGCAAGACATTTTTGTGCTAAGCAAATTTTGTTGCTTACATGTTTTATGAAATTGGTCCCTGGTGGTCCGGCGACTAAAAATCGATATATCGAACAAAATATGTGGATCCCGTGATGTTCGTTATAGCGGCGTTCCACTGATTAGAATTTCAAATAACTTGAAACGAAATGTAAAATTTATGATTTTTCAAAATTGTGAGGACTTTTGAAGAAGGAAAAAAAAGAATATATATTTGAAGGACGCGCACTGTTGGAGAACTGTTAAAAGAAATGGTTAAAAGTATACTGCGCCAAATGTCTCACAAACTTAGAAATTCCTAGCGTGAGAAACTCCACATCAACTCCGCTGAGCGAAGCTTACCAAGGACTCGCCATTCAAACCCCGGCGAATTTGTTTGGTTTTCTTTTCTTTTTCTTTTCTTTTCTTTGCCCAGATTCATTTTATTTTTATAATTTCAGGAGAGGCTATCATCTTAACTAGGCCAAGCAAACTGGTATGTCTAGGTCTAGTCAGTTTGTTCTGAGTCTGAGGTTCGCGCCGTGTGCTGACAGCGATATACCAACCCGTGCCCCCGCCGCGCGCCGGGACACCGCGTGGCCTTAAACTCCCCCCAAGTGAAACAAAATTGCCCAACAATTGCCTGGCGTCGACCGGGTAAAACCGAAGGGGCGGATTTGCGCCCCGGCTTTACAATGCGGGGCTGCGTCGGGTCTCCCTTCCCCATTCAATCCTAACAAATCGAGTAAAAAAGTAGGATACTGTTATAACATTCCCTTGGTTCACATCAGCGGGGAGCGTACCGGTATGTTATTGTTGCTATATTCGCTATTTGTGTACACTCCCCCCACACACACGCACCAACAAAAAAATCAAAAATTTTTCTTCAAAATAGTCAGTGAAAAAAAGGGACTGGTCCGCTTTTGTTTGTCGTCTATACTCCACGGAACCCACAGACCAAAAAACCTTGATTTTCCTCCCTCGTATGTTATTGTTTCCTTTTGAATTAACTCTATAGGGGCCACTGCTGTTCAGCGACTGTGATTTTCTTTTGCAAAGGCTTTTGCGGTTCGCATGATTATAATAGAATAACAAAAATATCAATAAACATAGCGGTTAATGAAGCGTGGCTCTTCGCTTAAGTGTTTCGCCGGATCGGGTGGCGGTCTAGTTTCAGTAACAAACTCGACCCCGCCTTATAGAACTAGGGCGCTCATTTATACTTTCTGGTTCACGTAGCCATATCTTTGTTTCAGGTTGTACGATACCTAGAGTTTCGTGGTGACGGCATGGTTATATACCTGATACCGAAAACTGCTTAAATAATTAATTAATCAATCGGGTTAGCTATAAATTTCAATGGTTCAAGGTTGTTGTGAATGCAAAAACAAACCCAACCAAAATTATTTCATCATCTGGAAACGAGACTAATGCCACAATACAACAGAGTGATATCATTTCTAAGCTTGTAACACAGTGTGACCCAATTGTAGCCTCCTCTCAGTCGGCGACCGATAAAGATGAATGGATTATCAACATTCGATACAGTATTGAATGGACGATCATTGAGCAGCTATTTATATGACCGAGAATTTGTATTATAAATACAGTGTACATGTATATACAACAACCGACCTTCAGAAATGTTTCTATTGATGAATCTACAATAAAATTACGAAACACGAAAACAAAAACCTTTTTTTTGGCACAAACTACAATATTGTTATAATGTAATTCCGGTTTAGATTTCGGATTTCATCAAAATAATTTAGAAGCTTAAATGAGTATTTTTTGTATCATCACATCATTTATGTATTAAAGAAATATTTGTGTAATGAAGAAATATTGTGCTTATTAGAATGCACAAAAACCTAACTTAACGCTCGTATAAAAGTGCAATAAAAAGTCGGCACCGTATCTAGATTTTCAATTTAATAAAAAGGCAATTATCGTCGCCACGACACAAATCTGATTAATATTCAGAAGAAACAAATTAGAATCAAGACAAATCCAAATGACGGCAAACATTATACATCGAAATAGTTTGACCCAAATATTCGATTTTAAGTCGTAAAACAACAAATGTAAAGACGTATAGGCCTAACAAGTATGTTTATCCTATCCTTGATTATATAAGTGAAACGATAATAGATATTAGAATGAAGTATAATCTTTACATTTTGAAAACAGATTGGTTGAACATTTATTGGTAGATAAGTGTCCAACCAATAGATTGGAATAATTTAACCAAAATATTTATGTTAAAATGACCAATATCATTGGTTATTTCGACCACTATATTGTTTAAAATTGACGAATTTCATTGGTTGGACACATACATGTATCTACTAATCAGTTGGTTATGTTTTAACATCGGGTGTATAGTTCTGTGTACTGTGCTCTAAATGAATGCCTATGACGTATAGGGTTTGGGCACATTGTTATATTACTAATAATATTATTACTGTAGATGCCCTGCAGGCCAATTTCACGCAGGTGATATGCAAAGAATATCACTGGTATTCAGCACAATGCGCACAAGGTTATTCCATGTGAACGGGTTTACAGCAGGTTGCTGTAACTTGTAAGTACATTAATTAACTGAGAAATGCTGTCTCCTTAGCAGCACACATATCCAACTCGACTTCAAGAAACCCGCTTCAACTTATCTCCTGTCAACAACTTAAACCTTCTTCTAGACGATAATTTCGCCGGATAATACTAATAGGCCTATCATCACCGCCCGTGTATTAAACAGCCATTATTCGCCTTCTGTCCGACCGTGAAGATATTTTTACCAGATCTCCGACAAGACCCCCTCAGGGTAAATAAGGGTCCGGCGGTCGATGAGCGGGGCCGGCATGCAACGGTGACGCCTACCGGACAAAGGTGGCTGGAGACGGTACAGTATCCGCCCCGTCAATGTGGTAGTGGTGGGTGTATGGCACCGTCGCGTCGGTGTTATACACTTTTAGGGTATTGCACAACACGGTTAATCCCTCTTAACCCCTCTCGACTAAACAGGCCAACCTCAATTCAAATCGCTCAGACTTGCAAAAGACCCAAAACGGCCCCGTGGGGAGTCCGGTATTGTCCACTGATTATCTTCGTCCAGCTCACTTTTGGAGTAGGTCTGTTCCTTTCTCTATGGTCTACCCATGGAGGTTAACTCCATGGTCTATCTATTAAAACGAGAACGGTGGCTTGCTTGCTTGCTTCATGTACCGCAATAGCCGCTTATGATAGATCGACGCATTTGTAATGTTACGTGTATAAGAATGTGTGCGTGTGTCCGTCACAACATCCCGTTGCTTGCTTTGGGGTAAACAGAAGAAAAAAAACGCAACAATGCACTACACGAATTCCTCAATCATTAAAGTTGATGCATGAAGTTAATCAAACAAGAATAAGATTGTTTTGGGTGCACCCTTTAAACTTTGATTTGCACACATAATAGTTGTCATTTGGTGCCCCCTTGAAAACCAACCTCACAAAATCAACCCTTGTTACGTCACTGGTGAGATGCGACATTCATGAAATCAAATACTCTTTAGGTTATGTCTGACCCATCAAGGCGAGTGTACGGTACCACTTCCAGATATATCCCGTGAATATACAGAAAGATCGGTGTTAATTTCGGTGTTAATTTTCGTCTGTGTTCATGCTATTATGTGACCCAGCACGAGTAAATGAGACACTTTGAGGCAAAAATGAAAATTGAGATTTTGATTTCATCATTTAAAGCTAAACAAGCTTTAAATGATGAAATCAAAATCTCAATTTTTATTTTTGCCGCAAAGTGTCTCATACTCGTGCTGGGTCACATATAGGTTTCCACGTTGTTATAAATTTATTTTAGAAATAGTAAACAGATTATATATAAATGTCGTTACAATGCCGGATGGAAGTGTATACGGTTTGTAATCCTTAACCAGTTCGCGTCGGTTGCCGTGTATACACGCATTTGTTTTAAAGAAATTCAAAACGGATGACGGATAAACACGTCACGAGCACATACATTTTCTTTCAGCGACCGGCTCGCAGCGAGCGAGGCCGGAAATATCAGGGTGTGCTACTCGAAGATGCTGGCCTGAACACACCGCGGATCGAGTTTCGTGGAAAATCCATCCCGGTGTGAACTGGGTTGAAGAAGAGTGTCTATTATTTTCTCATTCATAATTTCCCATTTTAAAAGTTTAATGTATAGATTTGTCTAGCTATTTGCTCTCTGCAGTTTCTATGTCGTTTTCATTATACCAAATTATAAACTCTATTATTCACATTCAGGCGCAACCCTTTTTTTTTATTGAAGAGTTTAACAGAGTTTTTAATAGAAATTTACAGTTGAACGCTTTGATTCTGAATTTTATCAAAACTAAACTAAACTTTTGCTCAGAATCTTGCAACGTTCATTAATTGATCTCATTTGAATTATCAAAGCGAATTCCTCAGGATTAAAAAAAAAATCGTCGTTTTATCTCAAATCATGTTATTCAGTTGTTGCTTAAGAATTCTGAATTCTTACAACATCTGAATTCATTTCGGTCGCTTCTTCAACATTTTGATTTATTCTGATGTGCAATTTATGCGTATCAATGCTCAGTTATCGTCGCTTCTGGGTGGTTTTTAATTTGATACGGGATTCCTATTTTATGCGCATATTTCTTTCTTTTTTCTGCTTGAAGTTTTGCGTTACTAATATACAATGTATTCCCGAGTCGTTATAAAACCCATCACACCGTGACCGTATCTCCGACCATTTATCACGGCTATTGGGCGCCGGCAAAATCGTATAAATCGATGTCTTCAAAAACATCTCTCTTTTTTATATAGGGGGGTCTGGGTTCCGCCTCGTGACCCTGGCAGGACACCGCAGTCCCCTTTGTCACTTTGAAGATTTCATGGGATGAATAATAACCGTAAAAACGATAGAGATAAGAAGAAGGATACGAAAGCTGTTCCGTGGACCTGTTTGCATCATTGCATCAAAGCGTGCAGCCTGGACGGCTTTATGTACATGATTATACACCATTATGGACAGGGATGGCCCTCCCAAGAGACCGACCCACATCACAAAAGACGATGGCTCTCGAATTTGTGGTCGTGGCCCCGCCGTCACAATGAATGACGAACGGGAAGAATGAACTGTAGGAATTATCGATGACTTCATGCTCTCTGTCTGGCCCGGGACCCATAATAGTCGTTAGAAAAAAAGACTTCTTTGGAGACAGTATAATGGCTTGAGACGTCGGCTATAGCCCTGTTCGCACTGGACTTAATTTGGGCAAACTAACCAAGCCAATGGGTTACTTACCCATTTCAAGTCCAGTGCGAACAGCCTGGGTAACTTTCCTCACAGGTAACTTACCCACGCCGCGTGGGTAGTTTAACCGAGCCAAAGGTGCCCAGGAAAATTGACCAGGTCAGTTTAACCGAGCCAGAAAATCCAGTGCGGACGCGACGTCTCGGTTAAATCTTCCATCACCCGGTCGAATGACCACAGGTCACATCAGCCAGTGACCTTTCACGGTTAGTTTACCCATGGTCTCGGCAATTCCAACCGCGTCAATTAAAATCTAAGTGCGGACGGTGGGAAGATTAACCCATCGGAATGTTACCCGGCGTCATTGTAAAGTTATCCAAAATGTTTATCCAGTGCGAACACGGCTTAAAACGCTTGCTACTCACACGCCCCTGCTGTTGACCTCTTGATAGGAGAATATTTCAAGTCAGTCAAAATATTACATGCTGCTGACCTCTGGATAGGAAAATATTTCAAGTCTTACGAAATATTACATGCTGTTGTTAACCTCTTGATAGGGGAATATTTTAAGTCGGTCGAAATACTGTTGACCTCTTGATAGGGAAATATTTCAAGTTTGTCGACATATTACATGCTGCTGCTGACCTCTTGATAGGGGAATATTTCAAGTCAGTCAAAATATCACATACTGCTGCTGACCTCTTGACAGGGGAATATTTCAAGTCGGTCGAAATATCACATGCTGCTGTTGACCTTTTGATAGGGGAATATTTAAGTCGGTCGAAATATCACATACTGCTGCTGACCTCTTGATAGGGGAATATTTAAGTCGGTCAAAATATTACATGCTGCTATTAACCTCTTGATAGGGGAATATATTAAGTCGGTCGAAATACTGTTGACCTCTTGATAGGAAAATATTTCAAGTTGGCCGAAATATTAAATGCTGCTGTTGACCTCTTAAAAGGGGAATATTTCAAGTCAGTTAAAATATGACATGCTGCTGTTGACATCTTAATAGGGGAATATATTACATGCTGTTGTTGACCTCTTGCTAGGGGAATATTTAAGTCGGTCGAAATATCACATGCTGCTATTAAGCTCTTGATAGGGGAATATTTCAAGTCGGTCGAAATATTACATGCTGCTGTTAACCTCTTGATAGGGGAATATTTAAGTCGGTCAAAATATTACATGCTGTTCTTGACAATTGATAGGGGAATATATTAAGTCGTTCGAAATACTGTTGACCTCTTGATAGGGAAATATTTCAAGTTGGCCGAAATATTACATGCTGCGGTTGACCTCTTAAAAGGGGAATATTTGAAGTCAGTCAAAATATTACATGCTGCTGTTGACATCTTAATAGGGGAATATTTCATGTCAGTTAAAATATTACATGCTGCAATTGACCCACGTTAGCCTATAATTATATTACGTAAACCGTGCCTCAAGCCTGCATCGAGATGCCGATGACTAATTTCTATACTTAGTTTGTTTTTTTCACCCGGTTCTTCTTAAGCAAGAACAATATTTAATTGTGCCCTACAACTGCGATGAATAATTGAATAGTTCAATTTCATTGGGGTACATTGGGCAAACTTCATGCACTCAGCGCAACAACCCACAAGGGACTATATCACCGAGTTTGCCGGTAGAGTATTCACCACACAGCCGCGCGGGATATATCATCTACTTGGGTCATTAATAAGCCTACACATTTTTTTTTAATTTTTTTTTTCAGTTCAACTCTAAGTTGTTTGGTTTTTTCTTGACGGTTGTACATTAATGACGGGAGTCAGGATGGCGTAGCGGTTCTTTCCTCGCCTCTCACCGCTGTGACCCGGGTTCGAATCCTGCCTGGGCCAATATGTGGATTGGGTTTTCAATCCCTGCCTGATGACTCCGTGGGGTTTTTCCCAGAATATTCTTCTAGGGTTTTCCTCCCACCTCTAAAACTGTAACTTCTTCACATTATCTTCTCTCATCCTTTAATTGGCGCTATAGCGCTGTTGGGTGTTGAATGAAATAAATAAATAATCATGACTATTACAAACAAAAAGCTAGTTCATTGTTGTCAATTTTGTGGATTGTTTTTCTAGTCAGGCCGGATAAAATATATGCAAAATAGGATAAAATTGTTCAATTAATTGTAAAAGCATGAAGAGTATGTCATGAGAAAGATATTTGGCAATATAATTACATAGGTCAATCGCATATTTGACCTTTGGAAAAAAAATATACTAAGTAGAATAACATGCAATGTAGCCATTTTGAAAATTAAATTCAAATTGCTTGTTATTCTATCAATTTGTTTTCTTCCAAAGGTCAAATCTGCGATGGACTTATAGACAAATATCTTTCTAATGACATAATGTGATTGTGTGCCAAATTCCCTGCTTTTATCATTTGATTAAACAATTTTTGTTCCCTAATCTTCCCTGATTATTCCAGATAATTTTGTTCGTTCTGACTGTGGGATTTGTTGCCATTATTTATGGCTGCTAATGGCCCAGTCACAATGTCGGCGATCTGTCGGGGATTAGTTTTGGCCGGGGGTCGTCGTAGAAAATAAAGAATCCTTGAACAATCCTAGCAATAATCCTAATAAAAGTGGAGCAGTCACATTGTCTGAGATTTTTTCAAGGATTTTGACCCGGTTTTGTCGAAAAATCGTGGGATTAGCCTCCGATCGCCTCCGATTGCATCGGAGACGATATCTGCAGCAAGAGCGTCTCAAACTTTTAGCGATCCGATCGGAGGCGCCCTTATATACACGGCGATTTACTACGATTCCACCGTACGATTCGTCGGAGACGATCAAAGAAAGCGTACGAATCGTCGCAGGGCGCCTCCGATTCAGTCGGAGGGCGCCGGAGACCACTCGCAGACATTGAATCTCAACCTGAATTTCCAATCCCACACAGAATCTTGCGACTAGTCTCAGATTATTCGGAGGACGCCTCCGATTAATCGGAGGGCATCGTAGGTCATCGGAGATTGTGTCTGGGATGCCCAAAATGGGTGAAAAATCTTGCGAGCAATCTTAAAATTTTAAGTTCAAAGTTGGGGACCGCGACGGGTGTGGCGATGCCTAAAAAATCTGCGACAAGCCGCAGGCGTCCGGAGAGCGCCTCCGACGGGTGCAAAATCGTGAGATCTGTCTCAAGATTTTGTTCAAATTTCCCGGTTTTACCCATCGCCGACGCATCGCAACTGATTTGTGACTGGCCCATTAGTTAAGACGAAAATTTGCGATTAAACCTATAACCGGACTAAAATCTTGCTGCGACACCTGTTATTTATAATACAAATCTCCTGTGGTGGCAAGACGGTAGCAGTTCGAAATCCGTATAACAAAAAACCCCAAAAATTGTTTTCAGACAATAATTGAAGTCTAAAACAGTTGTTCGGATATTTATTGCGCGCCTCTAATCTAAAATGCGCGTTTTTATCTTAGGCATATGGGATCTTGCGGCGTAAAATAACCGAGAGAATATTAACGAATTATTCCAGAGTACACATAATATTATAATAATTCGAAACCCGTAAAACAAAAATAGAAAAAAAGTTTCTTTTGGTTATCAGACAATAATTGAAGTCTAAAACAGTTGTTCGAATATGTATTGCCCCCTCTAATCTAAAATGCGCGCTTTTATCATATGGGATCTTGTGGCGTAAAAAAAACGAGAGAATATTAACGAATTATTCCAGAGTACATATTACAATAATTATTATCAAGAGAGTAACAGAGACTTATAAAAACTATAAGGCTATAAATGCAGTTAGTCTATTAGTATTAAAAGTATTAAAAAGCGAAAGAATATTAACGAATTATTCCAGAGAACACATTACAATAATTATTATCAAGAGAGTAACAGAGACTTATAAAAACTGTTAAGCAATAATCCGGCGAGATTACAAGTTAATATCCACGGCTATCAATGCAGTTAGTCTATTACTAGTAGTTAAGCCATGTGGTAATTACATAAAATTGTAAATTGCCTATTTATAAAGCCTTAAGAAACACACCAGAAATCGTCTGTCATTTTCCACCAGATCCACGCTATTCAGCACTCAGACAATAACCCCCACCCCCCCTCTCAAATCCCTTGGACAAAAGAAAACAATTTTCCGATCATCAGAAAGAGCTTAAATAACAACCGGGTTCGGCTATCGGCCAGCTGATACCCTGCGGGGCCTAGCGCGCCGCAGGCCGGCCGCGGCGCGGCGAGCGCTCGGTGCCCGCTATAAAAAACGGATATACCGCGGGTCCGGACATAATCGCCTACAACTAAAAGTGACTTCCTAATTACCATGCAAATACAATGATAATGGTAATTAGTCCGGGATACACATGTAACAATCATTGCCCGACACCTTTCCGTCAAGCAGGGAGGAATTACCCGTTCGGATTTGTTTTTTGCCTTGCGCCCGATTATACTGTTCGTCAAAATTAATCAAGGTAACACGTTTATATATGGATATCGGAAATGAGGTTTTGTTAAAAAACGGAAGCAGAGTGAATTACGAGTGTTTATTGTCGTCGATCGAGTGCACCGCACAAGGACCAATGACCCGTATATTTTGAGAGTCAACGTTTGACAGCTAAGTTTCTTTTAGCTAAAGCCACGTCGGTTACGCGAGTAAGCAAATATAATACAAATACAAAATAATACAATTACAAATACAAATACAAGTGGAATCCAGATTTTGTCAGAAAAACAAAATTCTAACATTCAAAACTCACGCAATCTCTTTGTCGATTTTGAAGACTTTTATGTTATAATAATTATGAACGTCAGTGGAAGACGTGTTTTTGTTTTTATTTTTGATATATTATTATTTTGTGTGTGGGTGGGGGGGGGGGGGGGGGTTGTGTGCTCACGTGATATCACGACCGAGGATTGAAACACAAGAGAAAACAAATGGAACAAAGAATACTCGAAGGACCTTTTTGTGTCCAAATTTGGTCTTCGATTGTTCGATCAGCGCAAGGTTAATGGGGTTAGGTGAGTACAGAAATAAAAGAAAACATAACAGGAAATCCTCGGTCGTTATGTGTTTTTTTCCTTTTTTGGTCATTTTTGCAATGTCTTTGTTCAAAGGCCGGGTTACAAAGAATCCCTTTTTACAGAACTTTCATAGTGCATTGATGAATTACAATTAAGAAGGTATATATATACTGATCGAGAAATATGAGAAAACTCGTCTGAATTACTCTGAGTATTTGGGGGAAGAACGTTTCTGGAGACATCATGGGGTTAAAACACGAATTCACCGGCATGCCGAGAAAGAAATGATCTTTGAAAGGAACTGCCCTGCACTCTAAACAATTCCAGGTCTGATGTGATCCAGAATACCGAGACCTAATCGACCCTGACACATCAATGATACCGAGTCTTATTCGACACTGATAGATCCGAAATACCGAGTCCTATTCAACCCTGATACATCCGGAATACAGAGTCCTATTCGACCCTGATAGATCCGGAATACCGAGTCCTATTTGACCCTGATACATCCGGAATACCGAGTCCCATTCGACCCTGATAGATCCGGAATACCGAGTCCTGATCGACCCTGATACATCCGGAATACCGAGTCCTATTCGACCCTGATAGATCCGGAATACCGAATCATAATTAGACCCTTGATACTTGTTCTCGAGTGGCCCGTGAACATTATTCTCGATTAGCCGACTACGAACGCCCAAGTGCGTGCAGAGTGCGTGTAGGCCAAAATTTTAAATGGCACCCCGAATTGAAACTCTCAATAAAAACAATAACAAAAACTAAAGATTTTACGAAAATATTTTACATCCCGGAATAGCAGTAAAAACTGACAAAGATAATCCTACTTCTATGGACACGTACAATTTAATTTTTGTATCATTAATTTTAGGCTACACTGCTCGTGCATTGAATGACTATTTCCAATTTGTATGCACACAAATTAACACAAGTCGGAGAGACCTAAGTCCGCTATCTTTGTACTTGACATTCTTCATCTGCTCCCCACTGAGTGGCGAGTTAAAATCCTGTTCGCGAACACCGTTCGCGTGTTGGTTCTCGTCATTTGGAACCCTGTTCGCGTAGACTCGATACCCCCCTTCCTCTTCCCCACCAGACTCACCTGCCGGCCTTGGTGATGATCATCTCCGTGCCGATCTCGTGGAACTTCTGCCAGAGCTCCCTTCCCTCGAGCGTGACCTTGATGTCCTTGGCCGGGGAGTTGGACACGGAGGAGAGGTCCGGCTGGCGCATGACGGCGGCCGCCATCATCTGCTGGGTGGCAGCGGCCGCGGCAGCCGAACTGTGGTCGTTGGCGCCCTGCAGAGGGGTGAAGTCCCCGAAATGGGAGCTCCTATCTGTCGGATAAAATATTTTGAAAATCAATTATACAAATCAGGGGCCATATTAATGGAACCTTACTAATTAGCCCCGTTAGTTACTAAAAAAAGTCCGTAGTTACTTACTAATCGCTAGTTGGTACGGGAAACTAATTGTGACCCAGCACGAGTAAATGAGACACTTTGAGGCAAAAATGAAAATTGAGATTTTGATTTCATCATTTAAAGCTAAACAAGCTTTAAATGATGAAATCAAAATCTCAATTTTCATTTTTGCCTCAAAGTGTCTCATTTACTCGTGCTGGGTCACAATTGGTATTCATGAAACATTACTTGCGTTTTTTAAAGCCAAGGTAGGATACACCCTTTTGCAGATTATCGAACATTTTTACTACCGAATTATTAAGAAATATCTTACTTATTCGAAAGTAAGTAATGATTCTATAGGCATCCAGCAAAATGATTGCGCTAGATATCCTGTAATTGTTCCGATCGTTGTGCGGCGATCGCGTTCTAAACAAGAATAGCAATAACTGCCCGACGCTGGTTGAAAACGAACGTCGTATTTCTTGCTTTTCTTATAGACTTCCATGGTTGTAAAACTTCGGACAGGTCTGTTAAACGATATTTACTATAAAACACAACCCCAAAGTCCACCCATTCCGGATAATTCAAGCCATTACCAATGGTGTATTATACCGTTGGTGTTGGTCCTGGGTAATTCTAAGTCAACTATATCACGAATAAGATTAATACTGCTGCAAACTGCTTAATAGCTGGAATGTCCTGAAATATACAAATCAAATAAGTTAAGAGGGCCTAATATTTCGATCTTAACAAGATCTTCTTCAGAGACTAAATGGCTGTGTACAAGAAACAAACATATATAGGGCAACATATACAGCATGATGCACATCATGAAAGCTGAAGAAACAACTATATCACGTTATCACTGACCACAGAATTGACATGTCCAGAAATATAATGGAATTTGTCTTGCTATATGCTAATCCGCGCAAGTGCTGGACATGGATTAGCCCAATACCCCTGTCACACTATTGTATTATGCTGTCGCCACATTCCATGCGCGCCAATTCCACCCAAATACACCCAATTCCAGTCATGTGAAAATGGTATTGTAACAATTCGATACATTCAAAGTTAGCGTGCGTAAAGACAGCTGCAATACAAGGACCGATTAAAAGAGTAATAACACAACAAATTTATAAATTATTTAAATCAAATAATGGTAAACGTTTTGCTAACTAAGTTTAGATTCACGGATTACATTTTGTCAAATTTGAAAAATTTAGGTTTTGTCAAACTTTGATGTGAAGGTGATGTTCGATTTGCACATCGAGTTTCCGAGTATACATTGATAATAATATTATTGACTCATATTGTTCATAAATCTTGTTGCCGTTGAATGTATGACAAAGTTAATACCCGTAAAATACTATGTAATTAGAGTAAGTGGCTCACTCTGTGGCTTCGAGGAGCCTGTATTCATCAATCATGAGACTGGCTCGGTCACAGTGGATACGGCTAGGGCTTTGCGGGCCTTTTGGCTCGTCTTGCCGATGCACACTTCATTAGTCAAATCTTGGTACAATAACAACACTAGGAAGCCGAGTGCTTGCTTCTAAGTTCTAGCATTAGATAATTGCTTACTGAATCTAATTGCTTACTGTCAGCCGAAATACCCTCATAAGGTTGTATGCTAAACTGGTAACCATATTGGGAAAACTGTTTCGTGCTTAACAATGTGCTCACAAAAGTTCATCACATTACCAAAATACGGCCGCATTATACTCGACGGAATTACAGCGTCACATACATGTAAACTCGGTTACAAATCGCATGGTCCCGGTGTTTTTAAGTTTGCAGAAATGATTTTTAAAAATTATTTTTTATAATATTTTTTTAAAATAATTTTATTTTGTTGTTGTTTATTTATTACCATTTTTTAAAGGTAGGATACACCATTGGTAATTGCTTGAATTATAATGGGTGGATTTGGCGGTTGTATTTTATAGTAAATATCGTTTAATTGACCTGAAGTTTTACAATCATGGATGCTAAGAAAAAGCAAGACAAACGGCGTTCGTTTTCAACCGGCGTCGGGCAGTGGTTCTTATGTTGTTTTGTTTAAAATTCAATTTTTAGGAACAATTACAGACAATTTTGCTTGATGCCTACAATCATTATTTACTTTCAAATAAGTAAGATATTTCTTGATAATTCGGTAGTAAACAAATTCAATATCTGCAAATGGTGTATCATATACCTTTAACCAGGGTGTGCCCAAACAGTTTAAAAACTGGTTTCTTTTTAATTGGGGCCCTGCATACATCATTAAATAAAATTGAATATAAAAATACATAAAAAGTCATCAACAAAACTGAAAACTAACAATAATAAATATAAATACAACATTTACACAAAAATACAAACAGATTATTTACAGACATACAAAGATATTTACAGGAATGCAAAACATCGATACTTAGGTATGTCTGTACATTAACTTCAAAAAAAGAGAGTAATGTTTAAGGTCAAGAAACGAAATGAGGTTTTAAAAAGCGAGTTGCCAAACATTTCGCGCCTAACTGCAGCGGTAACCATGAGTGTTGTTTGCATAAAGACGTTTGCTTTAAAAAAATAAATAAACAAAAGCCTAATATCTGCCGAAGATTAAAAACAAATACACACGATTTGTTTACGTGTGCTATTATTTTATTAAATGTTTTAAGTACATGTATTGAATTTTGAAAAAACAATTAGAAATTATGTCATGCTTCAAACGGTCATTTTGATATAAACTTATGACCAAAACAGTTTTTCAAAGGTTTTAACGGGCATAAATTACTTTTAAGTAATTATGTGAACCCCGACAAACAATTTTTTTAATGGAAAATGGGCCATAGATGTAATTGGTCTGATTTTGTGTTGGTCTTGTTTGCAAGACCAATAACATTAACGTGATTATTGAAACCGCAGACTGGTGATCGACCCAGATAGGTTTCAAGCTTCAAGTCATTGCCGGTTTCCTCTTCATTTTTGTCTGTTTCTTTAGACATCCCGCCCCGTCAAAGAACGATGAAATTAATTTCTTAAGCACGTGCCCCACGTCTAAGCCAATTACACCATGTCCCGATTGGTTAATGCCGCGACGAGTTAAGAGGAGAAGAAGAAAAAACTTCCGCGGGACGGCGCGGTACCGGTATATACCGCCCCGGGCACGGAGCAGCGTGCGCCGCGGCCGACTCCGTACGGGGAAGACGGCACGATCGACGGCATGAGTAGTTAACACTTGTCCGGTCATCCGTGAGTAATAGAAACCGGTCAGAAAGAAAAGTATAATAGACTTCTGTACCGAATGTTTGTGTGTGACGCCATAATCGAAGAAAATACAGAGGAAGTGGCGAGATATTTCTGTTTCAAGAAAGTTCATAGATTTTAGGTTGACGCAATGTTTTCCACGGCATTTGTTCTTGCATATACCATACAATTAAACCACAAATTTGGTGTTGTCTTAATGTGAAAAAAAAAGATCAAGTCGGGCGCTATATGAATGTAAAAATGGCGTTACCGATTAACAGCCAATCTATGTAAATATCCAGATTTTGTTCGCTTTTTTTCCAAATTTATTTGGCGCAAACTTTGCGCATAATTTAGGCCGAGGTATAGAACATAAAATAATGTGTGATCAGATGACGAATACAAATAGCAGATTTGATCTTGTTTACGAATAATTTTTTTTAAAAAGAGATGGAAAAATAATTTACAATTTTGGAAAATCTCCTTAACTGATGCATCAGCATCCTGCGACTTAAGTAAATAGTAGCGAGTCTTGTTTGCGATTTAATTGGTTTGGGTATATAAAGAAACTTTCGCAGGCGTATAATGCGCATCTCAATTGCAATAATAAATAGACGCTGACCTGAACAATTCAAACGACACTTTTATGACACTTCCCTAAAATCTCACTCGACACCGATTTTTGTATAAATTATATTATTCTTTTTTCCAAATCGAAATTACGTGACAAATGAAACTCACGACTGTTTTTGACGTGAAAAGTGTAGGGGGAATCCGTACACGATACGAAGGGCGTGAAACTTTGCGAAGTGAGAAACTTGATTTGGGAACTGAGACCAGACAAAACGGAGAAACGAGGAGAGAAATAAGACACGGAAAAAAAACACCACCTACCTGGCATACCCGAGAACGACAGCCCGTTGTGGTTAGGTGGCTGCATCGGCAGTCCAGGGTAGGGGAAACTCCGAGGTGGTGGCGGCACAATGCTGTTGAGGGCAAAGGCGTGCGCCCTAGCCCGTTGGCTGATGTAGTCCTCACTTCCCTCATACATCATACCTGCGTACGACCCCCAAGTCAGGCGACAAAATCGAAGGACGCGGGCGACGAAACTCGCAACTGATCTGAAAAGACGGGGCCTCTGCGTAACGGTACCAAAAAACACGCCTATTCAGGTCCGGACCAGCACCAAGCTGTTGTGTGGTCTGCGGCTGTAGATGCGCCGGAGATATAAAGTCCGTAGCGAAAAAAAAAACCTTGATGGGTCTGGTGGACACCAATTAAAGACTTATTATTTGGCGAGTATATTTTCCTGGGATCTGTGCACACACGCGTGCGCGGTGTAGATAGAGGCAGTCTTTACTTCGCCGGTCCGCGTCATGGACTCAGCGCGCGCTGATTGGCCAACTGGCCTGCCAATCAGGTTACCGCGCGCGGCCCCGTCGTCGGGGTACACACACACACATGCATACGGGGGGAGCCGCCCACCGTATTTACTCAAGGTGTTTGGTGGGTGTCGGGAGCAGAAACTGCGCGCACAAAAGCGACAATTTTCGCGAGGGGGGCTCTTTGTTGGCCGCGCTCACCTCTTTCTTGTTTGTTGGAGGCGGATTTTCCGGTGTCACACGTGCGTTTAGAAGCTGAATAAACCCCTGTCTGGGTTTTACCGGGGACCCAACCTGACGTCCCTCCGATCCGATCGGACTCTGTGATAACATTCTCTGGTTAAAAAGGGAAAATGTTGTCGAGGAGACTGATATCCCATGTCGTGTAAGCGTCACGCGTAGCAGCGCACGCGCACTTTGTTTGTTCAACATTTTAGCAGACAGACTACCCCGGAAAAAAATAAATCAGGTTAATAATCTTGAAGTAACCAATTGGATCACTGGGAGAAAAAAAATTACAAGATGATTAAGCCTGGGAG